>CM023452.1:85606476-85927089 GCA_013339765.2 Haemaphysalis longicornis
TTCAGTGACAGCATTCTTTTTCCGACCTATGAGAGGCTAACAGCTTCGCTGTAAGAATATACTTCGTCAAATTCAATTCAAAATTGTGTGCCGCTTTCGACAAAAAATATAATTGCGTAATGACTTTAAGTGTAAATATGGTTTCATTGAACCTCTGTTTAATTAAAATATAAATATTTGGCTGCAGCAAGCAACCTAGTTAGAAGCACCATTGCATTTATTAGCTGACATAAAGCTAGTGAAGCTGTGTTACTTCTCACCCCGTGCCGGCTAAGCGAGTGGTGTTGCAGCAACCTAGATTTGTCTCACCCACCTTTCGCAGCGTACTTATGGCAGTGCCTCAACTACGGGATTCAGGGCTTAGTGCAACCTCATTTCATGCACAAAATATTTTCACCGTCACACTCCTAGAGGAAAATCTATAATAGCATATTCGCTTTTTATACGTGCAATGGGGTTTATGTGGTATGTCCTGTTTTATGTTATTGCTAGCTAAGTTGAGATAGTTGAGGTATCTGCGGTAGCGGTTTTATTGCCAATTATCTTTGGCAGTCATTGCCATGCAACATCACAAGCGTATTAAATAAATTACAGGGAAAACAAGGAATTATGGAAAACTAACGCCTCGCTCCCTTGCCTAATGCTTGTGTATTAAATCATTGCATTTGAATTCTATTTTCAGTATTGGTGTGTAAATATTCGTGAATTTTCGGGTCTGTTCCTTTACCTGTACATGATTATGTGACGCTGAACCAATGCGTTCAAGGTCATCATACAATTATTTTATTGTTTTTATTTTTTGTGATGTTTATCGGCCTTCTCAATGGTACTGTCATGCTTTATCCCTCGTTATAACCGCACGGTAATTTCAACAGTCATATTTAAGCTGCCAATTTGGCTCACTGTCCCCGTCAAGCTCTAGCAACAGCTTTCTTGCCAGGCATTGGAAATTTTAATATGCTTAGAGGAAAAATAAATGTGAATTTGACTTTGAATTTGAAAACAAAGGCTAAATTATATCCTACAGCTCTGTGGATAAACTCATTTTCTCCTTCACCCGACCTTGAAAGCTCAGTTAAGGCCATCGCTACCGCATTCACAGACTTGCAGTTCATTATTGCTTCGTCCATACCTACAGGTCTTTATGTTTCTGCGTTGCCTTTATGGGGGTTTTATTTATGAGATTATCGCATAACGTTACTGCTGCCGCTGATAAAAAGTCGAGAAATTGCCGCAGTTCAGCTGGGGGGACTTCATTCAGGCGCACAAGAAATTGTAAGACCGAGAAAAAGCGAGAAATCTCATCTACGTTATCTGATATTAGGTAGACTAAATATTTGGTCGGGGTACAGTGTTACCCCCTAATCTAGGGAGTTGTTGGACTTGTTGACAATGCCCTGAAGGGGTGTGATTTTTAGAGACAAGTTGAAAAATGTGTTGCCGGATGCTAATGTAGTTTTAACGCATTTACGGCGAGATGTTTTTCGGAGGTGTCGTTTTACGTGCGGGGTGACCCACCCGTTGACCTGGATTGGATAAACATCTTTATTGTAGGAAAAAGCAGCGTGGATTTTAAGGAGGTGAAATGCTCAGTCCAGGAACTCGTATGCCTTGCCAGCCGCTACAGCACCAGTGGACCATTCGGCATACATCCCCAGTGCGATGTGACCCTCAGGTGGGTCACATGCTCCCAAATAGATTGAAGTGCAATCTTTTTAGAAGGAGTTTGGTGCGTTTATTTAAAAACTATAAAATGCTTGCGAGCAGGAGAAATTCCGATTGAAATTACTCTCAAAAACTGTGGCGAAGTGTTGCGTGCAACACTTTGCCACTGTTCTTTGCCACAGAAAAACCATACCTCCGCACCACGTTCATTGCAATCAGTATATAGATACACATCAGTGGAATTTTCAAACTGAGGTGGGAGCGCATCACGGATTGTTCTCCATGGTGGGTCACTGGTGAGTCACATCGCACGCAGCGTGAAAACGTTTTCATTGATTGCTTCGTCGGTCATTGGTGGATCACGGCATTTAACCCTAGAAAACTATTCTACTGGCCATGTATACTCTCATGCAACAGTAATCGCATCACGGCAGTCCAGTGTGATTAAGCTGTCACATCCGCAAGCAAATGAATGCTCGTAACTTCGCTGCCGAGCCGTATCACACATCAACGTGTTCAAAAGAACGTCGCACAAGTGTCATGCCATTAGCTGCACACTTCAATTCGCAAATTTCGAGCACAAAATAGTGATTCCTGGCATACCCATTGGACCTAGTGATGCGGCTAGGATATATTTGCACATGTGCAAACACCTGCCAAAAAGAAGTCATCGAAAATAAAATTTCTGTGTGCGATTGTATTCAATGTTCGTTTTTAATCGACCAGATTTAGGGGAAATCCACAAGGTGGAGCAAGTTTCTGTGAAGGAAAGTTTTACTTCCTTTATCTTGTTTTCATGCTTCTTCCTGTGAAGGATGAAGGAATACATTCCTCCTGGGCCAGGAGGAATTATTGTTCAAGTGCGCCCCGCAGGAGCCCTTTGTTTATTCAAGGTAAAGGTAGTGGCGACACGGCGGACCCCGAGCCCATGTGGGTTGGACCCACCCACGCCCTCGGCTGTGCGTAGCTTTGCCGTGTCCGGGGAAAAGGGCATCCTGGTGGCTGAGCCAAAGACAGGGTTGTTTTAGACCTTCATGGCCCCCTGGCAGAGGCAACACACCACTTCGGCCCCTGCTTCCCGCAGACGGTACCCAAAGTCTGACCCGACCTGAGGAGAATCAGCCAGTCGCCTCTTTCTGTCCTCTTCTCCATTATTTTGCTTTCATATTGTCTTTCCTAACACTGTCCTGTCATCTTTTTTTCTTCCTCATTTCTCCGTTTTTTCTCCAGGCGGAGAAGGTTAACCCTGTGCGAAGGCTTCGCCCTAGATTATGAGCATAGGCTATAGTGGCAACGTACAGTTAGCATGGGCTGAAAAGCCATGCTCCCTTGTTGGGCCCGTGGTTGGTGACTGGCCTTGCCACCGAATTCATTCCATTATTTATGGCTTCCTTCTCAATTCCACCCAAAAGAACTGATCGGCCCCACGAAACGAGGCCGCGCCGAAGAACTGTTCAAACCGATTTCTAACCTCGTTTTCAAAAACCTTTAAAACTTCTCACGCTTTCTAATCATGCAGTCAGCTGATAAGGCAATCCCCGTCACCAGCAAATTTCTGTTTTTAGTTGCAAAGCTCATTGAAAGTTTGATAGGCAAAAACTATGAAGCGAAAAAGCTCACTTCTGGGGACCTCTGAACGAAGTCAAGAGTAGAGAGCAGTCCAACACCCTTTTGAAGCAAACCAAGCTAGCCGACCTTGAAATAACAGTGACTCCCCACCGTACCCTTAATAGCTGCCAAGGTGTCATCTCCGAACCAGAACTGATTAACGAAAAGACTGATGGGGTCCTCCACTCTGCACTTAAGTGACTTGCTTGAAGGTGTTTGTTTTCCTCGGCGCGCCGTGCCCAGCAGGGGGTAACCGCTGTGCGACGCATCACCATGAGTGCTTCGTCTTAATTTTGTTTTCGAGTCTCATGACGGAAGGTCTGCGCGAGCAGGGGGTAACCGCTGTGCGAAATTAAGACGAAGCACATAATATTGACCTTTGATCGCTGCACTTTGCCTGAGTCCGTAAATGCAGAATTTCTGCACTGTAAGACCAGAGCATACATCCCAAACCCGCGACGTTGTTTCATATGTCAGAAGTATGGGCACGGCAGCAACTGGTGCCGAGGAAAACAAACATGTGCGAAGTGCTCTGAGCAGGACCACTCTGCAGACGACTGCAAAAGCACGCAACTTAAGTGCAGCAACTGTGGAGGACCCCATGGAGCATTCTCTCGCTCTTGCCAGGAGTTTAAGAAAGAAAAAGAAATCATCAACTTAAAAGTGACGCAAAATCTTTCATTTCTATAAGCCCGTAAGCGTTATGCTCTGCTTCCTTCAAGGAGCTACGCCAGCGAGGCCCGCCGGGGGATGGGGCGGCGTCTGGTTTCCGCAGCCACTCAGGTCAGTGAAACTGACTTGGTGGCGCTGGTGACACCCCTCGAGACGCTGCCCCTGGCAGGCCAAACAAGTCGTGCATCGCCAGCAGAGCCCGCAGGCGTTGCACGTGACCAGAATTGCTCTGGGAGTGGCGTTGCTGTCGCTCCTCGACAGACTCCGGCCGCCGAAACTGTGGTGGCAATGGATGTGGGTACAGGAGGCCCCTCTTCTGCAGCCATGTCCAGCACATCGAAAAAGGTGGTGGCTGAATCTTCTGCCATCCCATCAAACGCGTTGCGGGATGGGCGCCGTAAAACCTCCCTCCCGTCAATGCCTCAAACCTCGGACGAGGAGATGGATGTCACACCACCTCGGCCTGCATCGCAGTCATCCAAAGAACAGCGCGGCAGTCTTGGCCGCGGCAAAAAACCACAAGCTGCCTGAGTCACTGGCCCTGATTCGGGCTCAGTGACATCGGGATCTCCATTCAAGCAAAACCTATGCTCAACACCTTTCTTCTAATCTTTTATGGGAGTTCAAAGTGTTATCCAATGGAACTGTAGGAGATTAATTAGAAACCACGATGATGTCTGCGAAATTTTTCATAAGTACCATCGAAATATCCTATGCCTACAAGAAACACACTTGAAACCTACACAAACCAACTTTCTCAAACAATACTCGGTATTCAAGAGACATCCCTTCCCGGCAAAATGAAACCAACGCGAAGTGCCTGCCGCTCAAAGTGCATGCCACGAAGTGCCTGCCGATGGCCAAAACCGCTCGGCCATCGGCCGACAGAAGCGCTGCATGAAGAGTGCGTTTATGTAACTGCTAGGCGATAACAGTGACTGTGTTTCAGAAATTGTCAATTTGGAACGCTTTATCGTCCGCGTGATGACTTGTCGTTTGCACGCAAGGGAAGCCAAGTCCCTACTCTAGCTGTATCAGTTAACGGAACTTGCAATTCAGCCACTGTGTTGTCACTAGGCGCGTTTTTGTGGCTGAAAGGTGGCTGAAAGTGACTCCAAATTTTAGCTGCTTCCCTACGCTCCCATTGTTTAAACTTCATTCGCTCTGGGAACAACTAATCTTGCGTGTTCAAACGTGCTGTGGCCTTTAAAATATTCGCAGTGATTCCTGGAAGCTGTCCCCTTTCTCACAAATGCAATTTATGCCCTGTATTTTTAATTAATGTAAAAAAAAACAGCCTCTACCCATTGAAAAACGCGCGTTGCTCCGCGTCGTGGCCACCAGGGGCGTCCGGTGCTTCGTGTCCCAGATTTCTGGATATGTGCATCAGAAGGTCAGTTATTACAGCCAAGCTTTATTTTTTCTCGCTTATGGCGTCTGTAACATCGCAGAAAAACTAACTTTCTCTGATGATGATTGCGGGTGAACTGTAGAAAATTTGAAACGCACGTTTTCCGAGCATGGCGACGGCTCCGTTACGCCCTTTCCGCTAAAGGTTGATGAGCAGCAGGTGGAGGAAGTGTCGTAGGCGTGCGACAGCGTGACGTAAATAGGCCAAACGTCATGTTGTGAGGAAACATCGACAGCAAATTACCACAGGACGAGGTGGGATGAGAATGGCGTTGGCATTTCGTTAAGCCCAACCTTAAGACTAACGTCACATTTTTGGTGTTTAACATCTCAAACCGCACCCACTAAAAAAAGGGCTCACTGAACGACAAGAAGCAGGTTCCGATGCGCGCCCGTTACACCCAACCCAAACTGTAGTCCTACGAAGTTACCACCTGAAAGTTGCAGTAATATTCTAGGAACGGGGTGTACATCTCCAGAGTAGCAGATGTTCACACTGTAGAATTTCTCAATCAAAGAATCCATCACGAGAAAGGTTTGCGCACAACCATCCGTTGTTTTTCGACGAAGGAGTGCAAGATCTTTATTTGTTTATTGGATCGACAGGAATTTGGCCTTTTAGAGTAACAGGGCGATTAAAGCTTCATCCGTGACCGGATGGTTGAGGTTAATTTGCAACAGAAGAGATGAATTCACTCGTTACACAACCGCTTCTTTTCATTCTTCTTTTGTTTACCCCTGAAACATTGTAGATTTAATTACATTATTAGAAGAAACGCCCGTTTTCAAGAGGTTTGGGCGCACGCGAATCATACCCACCTGCTCAATATTCATCTGGAGCCCTCCACTACGTCGCGCCTCGTCACCTGCGTTGCGTCGGCGCGTTCAACCCACCAATCAATCAACACGTTATTACAACGAATAAACGTGTTAAATTCTCTAACTATGGATATTTACGCGTACACAGGACCTCACATGATCGCTGGATTGTCGTTGTATTTTTATTTCTTTTCGGTTTCTTTCGTTAATGTATTTCATCTTGTATTTCCACCGTGACAGCGGTGCATAGGACACATTTTTATTTTGTTAGTTCGTTGTTTGTTTATTTTTATGTGATTGTGTTTCCCAGTTTAAAAACTTGCCTTCCTAATAAACGAATAAATTCGTTAATACAACAATTTTGCATATTTGTGCAGATTCACAGGCATAATAGGTTTGTGGTGTCTGGTATTCGGCAAAGAATGTTTAGTAGTTATAGAGGCGCCTGACAGGCACCTGTCTGATAAGCGGGTTATACAGCCTCAACGCAGCCCGCACGCTGTCACAACTCGGCCGCTCGTTCATCCTGCCACGTAAGGCGCCGCCAAATGCAACATTGGCGACAAACCATTTCTGCGGCCGAAATAGCGGAAGTTGACAAACATTGAATAGCGATGTATCTGAATGCTCACTCAGCTATCTGGCCATCAGGCGCTGGGCCTAGCGGTGTCACGCCGATAATTATTCGGCACCGGTAAATTTATCCTTTTTTGTAGCCACCTGTACATGCTCAAAGCAAAGACCCGGAGGTCTCTTAGTTTATCGTGCAGATATTTGGGGTGGTGGTGCACCACGTGACCTGTCGCAGGAGCGTAGTCGTACACCGGTTGGCCGTCGTAGCATCTTCTCGGGAGCATTTCTCGTCCCGTGGTAGGGATTCAAATGTGGCAGGACACTACGTGCTAGCGCCGGTCACGTAAAGAGTGTTTTTTCGGTAGATCAATAAGCAGAGTCCACTATCAATGAGCAACACTAGTTGCGCCACCCGAGGGAATATATAAACAAATGACACGGTCGTCGAAGCCATGTTTCTCTACATAGTACACAGCGTGTCCTACAAAGAAACTCGCAACAATTTTTGCTACCTTCTTCAAGCAGGGTAGCCATTTCGACTTGAATTCAAGGGGGTATTCGGAGCTGCTCATTATTTTTGAGTCCGAGACAAGCAAGTCATTGCATCGTTCTAACACCCATGAGGAATAGAGTGACGAAACACTGAAATTTATATCAAGCAAGCTTCTAAGTTGCCGACACATTCTATGCTTTCTAAGAAAGTATTTACCAAAGCAATATAATCGGAGCAAGTGTGATGTAGTTCTTTTTGCCGCTTAAGAGCTTTTGTGAAGGCACAGCTTTACCGTCACTTGCGAATTTGCTGAAAGCACGTGTATCAACTGTCACAGTCATTTAAAGTTAACAATAACCAGATTCTTCACCGATAACAAAAATACACGTCCAAATGGTTTCCAATGTCTCTGCCATTATGATTACATTAAGTTTCTGAAGTAATTTCATGAAACTAACTAGTACGCGCTGCTTAGAAAACGGATGGCGACAGTAATCTGACCCTACCGATTGAATCTCAGTGTCCACAATTTGCACCGGTTTTCAAGTAACGGCTTTCTCTTGCCTTCAAGCAACTACGTTCTCTTGCCTTGTTGAACAATGCCAATAAAGACGTGTGAGTATGCGCGGCTGATGTTAAGAGAGAGGAAGGTATTCTACAAAACGTTGGGGGTGCTGCCGACCCTTTGCCGGACGAGCACAACGAACTGAATCAACCTCTTCAGTCTCTGGTCATACTTCTACTCTTATGGGTTTACGTTGTTCACCTCACTGAACATGAGTACCGTATCGGCCTTCAACCTGAAATCAAGGGACTACATCGAAAGCCTACAGAAGTATTGTGCGATTTTCCTACCACTACGCTGAAGATTTTCTAAACCGAATCTGTGTCTTAAGTGAGCTGTATATAGAGGCGTAATATAATACGTTTCGACCCGAGATAGAATATTCTGACATCTTCATGAACATACAATTCTGCTTAGCTGCATCAACCAATCTATAAATGAAAAGAAGCACGTTTGTTTGTGATTGAAATTTACCGTACACTCTTCATCGGTTATCTGAAAGACATTGGAAGACAAGAGTTTAATTTTTTTTTATTTCAGACAATACTGCAGGCCAGGATTAGGCGAAGCAGGCACGGAAAGGGCGAAATAGGCCTGCCCATTCCTATTTTGTGGATGCAAAGCTGGCGGGAATAGGCAAGTTTTGATATTCATGTAAGGTGTAACAGCTGGGTCCTCGACAGAGGGTGCAGGGCCCGCCGGAACTGCCCCTTTCTCCACCCTTCGCACCACTAGCGCACCTGGGCAAATGACACCTGAACTAAATTGTGAGCTAAGGCCCATTCACGAGAAACTGCTAGCAACACGATTCTGTGTGTGGTCTTAATCTACGCAAAACTAACGGACAGCTTCCTTCGCCGCCCGAGTAGGCATCAACAGTTAGTTTTAATACGTGCCCAACTTCTTTTTCGACGATACGTCAGCACGAAATGACTGTCTCCTTTTTTTCCCGACCCATCTACAAGTACCTTCCTCAATTTACTGATGGTACGCGCGTTATGCAAACGTACCTATAGCTAAAAGCAAAAGTTCCTGTTGTCGGCCTGCAGTTTTGTTCCGGAATGAAAACATATAAAGTGCTTAAATAACCATTTTTCATCGCTTTGTTATCACAAGAATTGCAGCAGTGTATTTCTTTTATAACGGCCACTTTTTTCTAAATCCAGGTAAAAGTTTTTTCTCTTATGCGCATGTAAACGGGGTTGTTTTGCTTCAGTATTTTTTTACATATGGTCTTACAATAAAACCCGGTAAAACAGATTTAACAACGTCGCGCACATGCGAAAATACATTTTCATTGTATTTCTTGTCTTTAATCATGTCTATTATATTAAAAATTTATACCGCGATCTATTAGCCCACCACTTGAAGTGTGCCCGTGTGTTGCAGCGTTAGGGCGGAGGGTAAAGTTAGCCGGCATACCTAAGTTTTTGCTTTCTTTCATTCCTAATAACTTGACAGCTATGTCAACAGACACGATGATACGTTTGGGCGATTCATAGAACTGACTTGCAGACCGACCAAACCGACTGCCGGCGCGTCGTACTAACTTGGTTCACCTAAATTTGGAATGTTACGGCTCGTACTCACATGGCGTCTGCTACTTGTAGATGCCCTATTTTTATCATCCAATTTGAATTTTAGGTTCTTCAAACAGAGGCAGAAATATTGTGGCATAGTAAGAAAGGAAGCGAAGCTCCTGTAGAAGGGGGGGTTTAGGGAAGCGAACTTGTGCTCCACAACTAACAAATAACAAAGAACAAGTGTTAAGAAACAACCGGCCAAGTGACAATCCTACATGACCCAAGGGGAATCGAATGCCCCCGCATTTTGCCTGCCAGTTGTTATCTCTCAGCCTTATTTTTTCAGAAATATCGAATTAGTTTAGAACATTTACGAAGAGTCTCTGCGAGTAACAAGGGGGTAAAAACCCCTCGCTGTCACTGGATGTTTCCGGGGGCTCAAACTCACTCAGGAGCTTGTAACGAACATATAACAGACCATGTTAGCGTAATATGCAGTTACATCGACTATACGATTTACCGGTCTGCAGCATTACTCTCATTAAACAGGTCTACAAGTAGGCGAAGTTTGCCTAAAGCCCCAGTACGCGTATTAATATTGAGTCGTGGACGTTAAATAACACTGGGCCTGTTCGATGTTCCACTTCTGGCTGCCCGAGGCTGCCCGCAGGCGGCCAGAGGCCAGAGCCGCTCATTCGTTTTTCTCGGGCAGCCCGAAACGTCACTTCGGCGCCAGGACGTCTTTTCATTTCCCAGGTAGGCCACTTCTGGCTCCCCACAAGCTGCCCAGAGCCGCCCGGGCGTTCGTGCTCTGGCGGCGAGCGAGAGCAGATCGGGCAGATAGCAGACGACGGTGCTAGCAGACTACAAATGAAAGCGGCTCGGCGAGTTTGAAAATAAAATTGCGAAAATTTGGTTTTTTTGGATTTGATGGTTTCGGAATTTATTTGATATTTAAAAATCACTTTTTCGCACATTTCAGTTTATTTTTTCGCATTGAAACACCCGTTTTTTTCAACGAGAAGAGAGATGACATGATTCGCGCCTAAAACGATCAACTGCGGTTGGTCTTCTTACAGACATGAGGGCCTATTTCAGCTCGTGGGCGAGGGACGGCGTCATCATTGTAGATGAAGCAATGTCTACCGTTTATTACTTCAGCGAGAACATTGGTTGTCCGCCGTGTCATGAATGAAAGTTCTTGTTTATTCCTCCGGAAAGAAAAAAAAAGCTCTCGCGCAGCACACTGGCGTCGTGGGCGCTCTGCCAGGAAGCCGGCGAGCACGTAGATTATTACCATGTCCGCATTATAGATCCCCCCTGAAGTACGATGGAGTGAAATTTCTTGCGATTGTAGTAACTTCCTTCGGACTCCGAGGGTCTATAAATGCGGCACCTATAATCGCGCAGATCATGTCCGACAGTCTTCCGCTTCCTCTACCGCTTGTTTAGCCCCAATACGGCTCAGTCGGGCCAGAATATTTCCCGTCCGCTGACAGAAATATACAAATCCGATGACTCGGTAGGCTGCGGCCTGAACAGATGACTCGCTCACGCCGAATTCGCCATCATGTGCATGGGTACAACTTGTGTACCGACTGATAACAGGCAATCAGATCTGTCTTCTGGGCAGCATTTCGGGGCGTCCTCGCAGGCCTTCGGGGGTAGAATTCGGAGTGTTTGAAATTCGGCGACCAGGGCTACCACCGTACGCCGCGACAGGCGAAACAGTCTTCCGAACTCGAACTCCGGGTGGGTCCGCACAACGTTCTCCATGTAGAGGGGTAACGAGGTGCCGTTCTTCCCGCTGGACCATCGCGAGGGCGACGCACACATTGAAAACGTCGGCTTCGCAATCTTACTCTTCCCCTTCAAGATTACGGCGGTCCGCAAACAACGCGTCGGGGACAGCAGCGAGCGCACTTCTTCCACCGTCCGACATTTGCCGTTGAAACTGTAGCAGACGACCGAAAAAAAAGTTGTTCCGCAGCGCTCTATCCCGGCTTCCGGTGTATCAACGAGGCGCTTGAACAACGTAATCATGACGCAACTTCCTGCCCGAGAGCAAGGTTCTGGCAGTCCCCCGGGCTGCCACAACGGCCGTAAATCGAACAGGCCCACTGTTCACAAGTCGTCGCATAAACCATTTAAATTATGCGGCAATTAGGATGCTAAATGTTACAAACGGAGGCGAACAGCCCCTTGACCATTGCTTATAGCCGCTTGTCACCGCAAATCTGGGGAAAACGTGGTGGCTGAAAAAGCAGTACCCAAGTGAGCGCAAAACGTGCAACACGCATGTGATCTGAAATTGAAATGTTTCTTCCTCCCTGAAGGCTAAAGTAGGGCGCACCAGAATTGGGGTGACGCACTTGTTTCCCTCCGTTCAGTTTACGTCTAACAAAGCCAAATATTTGCTTCGATTATTCGAGCTTGTCCGTGTATCCCCGAAAGCAATTCAGCCCTTAAAAGGGACATTTAATCCCAAAAGTTCATTCATATTGGCCTGCTCAAAGAGAAGTGCAGCCAGACGACGGGCACAAAACCTCCGGTTGGGTTAACAAAAAATGGGCGCAGTAGTCAACCGCTGTGATGTTTGTTAATAGCGGGATTCCTTTTGCCTTTCAAAATATGTCGTCACTGAGCTCCTGCCACGGTGCACCCTATAATTTATTTATTTTTTTTTATTTTCAGATACCCACTAGGTCACTGCGGACCCTACTGAGAGGAGTGTGGAAAAATGTAGAATGCACAGTCACACAGCATTTGATGCGGACATAAGACGATGTCCAAAAACATTCAAGCAACTATTAACCGTTTTATACTAGACCTACGAAAAATCAGAAAAATGCGCAAGTGGGGCAGCTTTACAAGACTATTTATTCGAAGTAGAGCATTTTTAGTTTCTTCATTACGCTGAACCTTTCAAATTTTGTTAAGTTGTTTATGAGTTCTTTCCAAGGCAACGAATGTGGTAGAGGTGGTTTGACCAGTTTCACAGCTATTTTCACAGTCAGGTAGAGTACAAGAATGCCAAAAACAAAAGAAGCATTTGTTAGACATCACAACGACACCTCGGCGGTAACTACGATACTACCTACAATACGATACCTCGCCCCTACTCTCACACGCACTTCCCTCCTGGTCTCCCCTCGCAAGCGAGTGTGTGCAGCAGTGTGCGGCAGACCTTCCATGAGTCATGAAATCGAATAGTATTAGGGCATTACGGCATCAGAACGCCACCCAAATCATATTCTTTAATCAATACGCCACCACAGGACTAATTTTAGGGTGCGGCAAAGCAGGAGTTTAGTAACGACGTATTTCCGAGTGAAAAACCAATCCCGCCATTAACAACCATCATAGCGTGCGACCCCAGCGACGAATAGCCAAAAGATAGAGCAAGCGCAACAGTGGCGCTTACCGCGGTAAACCCCGCAAATAGCACAGGTAGCGCGAGTGCACTCGCAAGTGCTGGGCGGGACTCACAGCGAGTGGCATTGGAACCCCCAAGTGGTGCGTGAAAAACGCCACGAATCGCTCCCGCACTCGCGGATGGTTAGTGGGGCCCGCCGGGAGTGACGCTCGCACTCGCGAGTGGTGAGCGGAGCTCACAGTGCGTGGGGCTCTAACTCACTTGCACTCACTCCAAAACGACTCCACTCCAGTCCAAAATGACGGCGCGGCTCACTTATGAGCAGTGAATGGCGAGTTTGTGAGTGCAATCTTGAGAGAGTCTGCCGGCCTATCGACACAACGGGCTACAAATGAAGTGTTGGTGGGACAACTGGATGATTTTGCTATTTTCTTTTTTTTTCAAATCTATTTGTATTTGACAAATATTCACTTTTTCATTTTTCCCAATTCCTGATATAGCCTCTTCCAATTCTTCTTATTCCATTGCTTTACCAGACGTTAGGCCTGCTCGGTCAAGTTCTCTGACAGTTCGTAGAAAGAAATTAGATAGATAAAGATGGTAACATCACCGTGCCTTTATCCAATGTAGGGAGAATGGCTCTCCCAATAAGAGATGTTTACTCCAGCATACTGCACCTTGGTTGCCATAAGCAGTTCTTTGAAGACAGTTGCGCTCACGGCTTACAAAAATATGTGTATTAGAACGGCCCTGTTGATTAATATACGATTAATAATGATCAGGACTTCAAGCTTGTGTCATTATTATGCAATAATATTCTTTGGCACTGGTACCATTTAACTAATTTGTGTGAAAGACTATGAGAATTAGGCGGAGCCGTATTTATCATACAAGAAGGACCGTCCGGGGGTCAGAAATAGCCCGCACATAGTGCGGTATTGCTGTCCTGATCGTTACCTGGTGCTTTCAACAATATCGCAACCATTTTAACGACGTAAAGGTCAGACTTCCTTACAAAGATTCCAATAGTAATTATTGAAACACAGTTTCCGCCACTTTTTTCTTTACCCAAAAGGAGGTTTCGAGCCCGCCGTCTGGCTACACTTCTCATTAAGCAGGCCAATATGAACGAACTTTTGGATTAAATGTCCCTTTTAAGCCCTGAATTGGTTTCGGGATACGCGGACAAGTACGCATAATCGAAGCAAAAGGTTCGCTCTGTTAGGCGTAAACTTAACGGAGGGATACAAGTACGTCACCCCAATGGTGGTGCGCCCCTACTTCACCCTCCACGGAGGAAGAAACATTTAAATTTCAGATCACAAGCGTGTTGCACGTTTGGCGCTCGCTTGATTACTTCTATTTCAGCCACCACGTTTCCCCCAGATTCGCAGTGACAAGCGGCTATAAGAAATGGTCAAGGGGCTGTTCGCATAGTTTCGGTAACATTTTGCATCTTTATTGCCGAATAATATAATTCGTTTATGTTTCGTGTCAACAGTGTTATTTGACGGCCATGGCTCAATTTTATTACGCGTACTTCGGCTTTAGGCAAACTTAACCTAATTTTTGACCTGTTTAACGAGCGTAATGCTGCAGACCGGGAAATCGTATAGTCGATGTACTGCATATTTCCTTCATCATGGTGTGGTAATGTTTTTTTACAAGCTCTTGCGGCAAGCGGTTATCTATATCCTGTTCTAGATGAGCGCCTGTGTGCTGTTTGAGCACCCGTGAACATTCTTTGCTAGGCAGTGGGTTTTACCCTTTCGTTACTCGCAGACACTCTTCGTAAATGTTCTAAAACTATTTCGATGATTCTAAATATATATAATGCTGAGAGATAACGGCTGTAGGAAAAATTCGGTGGCATTCGATTCCCCTTGGCTCATGTAGGATTGTCACTTGGTTGGTTGTTTCTTAGCACTTGTTATTTGTTGTTGTTCGCTCGGGAGCACAAGTTCGCTTCCCTAAACCCCCATTTCTAAAGGAGCCTCGCTACCTTCCTTACTATGCCACAATATTCTTGCCTCTGTTTGAAGACCTAAAATTCAAACTGGATGCTTAAATAGGGAACTACAAGTAGCAGACACCATGTGCGTAGGAGCAGTAAAATTACAAGTTTAATTTAACCAAGTTAGGAAGACGCGCGGGCGGTGCGGTTGGTTCGTCTGCTGATGAATGTTGGTGTATTGACTTACATGCAAGTCAGTTCTATGAAATGCCAAAAAGTATCATCGTGTGTGTTGAATTAGCTGTCAAGTTATTAGGGATGAGATAAAGCAAAAACTAAGCTTTGCCGGCTAACTTTACCCCTCGCCCTTTTTCTGAAACACTATGGGCGCATCTCAAGTGCTGGGTTAATAGATCGCGGAATAAATTTTTTATATAAATAAAGATGAGTAAACACGAAAAATACGACGAAAATTTATTTCGGCATGTGCGCGACATTTTTAATTTTATCCGTTTTACGGGGGTGTTAGTGTAAAGCCGTAAGTAAAAAAAAACATTTTTTGAATCAAAACAACTCCGTTTACATGTGCGTGAGCGAGGAAACTTTTATCTCCATTTAGAAGAGAGTGGGCGGTTTATAAAAAGAAATAAACACTGCTGAACTGACTCTTGTGAAAACTAAGCGATAAAAAGTGGCCACTGAAAGCGATCTGCTTTTTTTCCGGTATTACTTGCAAGCCGACAAAAGAAAATTTCGCTTTTTTCTTCCTATAGTTCTACAAATCGTATGTACTGCTTCAGTGATTAAATAAGTCAAAAATGGGTGGCAGTAATCTCTCGTAGTCGTTTCCCAAACTTAAATTTGGCACGTATTGAAACTAACCGTTGATGCCCACGCGGCGGCGGAGGAAGCTGTCCGTCCGTCTTGCGTAGGTTCAGAGCACACACGAAAATCGACTTGCTAGCAGTTTCTCGTCAAGTGTCCTTAGCTCACAATTTAATTCAGGTGTCATTTGCCCAGCTGCTCTGCAGAAATAGCAGATCCGGCGGCCCTGCACCCTCTGTCGAGGACCCAGCTGTTCCACCTTACATAAATATCAAAACTTGCCTTAAAATTCTCCATTACTGAGAAGTCCAAATCGTTATGTCAGCACGCTTTCACATCTTTCTCAAAATAAACCGCGTGCGCAATCGCTAGCACCCACGCTAAGCGGCATCGCAAACTTGGCTTCGATACCGCGAAATCGGTGTGTGTGCTCTCCAATGCAGGCACGAAAGCACGCGAACTGGACAGAGGAACAAGCGAATGCCGCTCCACGAATGCCGGGCAGAGTGGTGTGAAGAGTGGAGCTGGCGTATGCGAGGCCCTCCTCACGAGTCGCACGCTCACTTGGCTGGGTATTTTTCCCAGCCATCTTTTTTGCGAGCTCCTCACTTGCACAAGGCCAGGCGGAACACTTGACGGCTCTGTGCGCTCCTAACGTGCCCTCTGCTGGACTAAGCTTTCTGATAACTCTCAACAGCTGAACAAAAAGCGTTAAAAGACATGCTGTAAAACACAGTATGAGATTTCCCGCTAAGAAGGCGTATTATTCCGCCTGTTTTCATTTCTTTGTCGGGATGATTTAGTTCACACTGTAGTTCCCAACGTTACAGAATTCTCGTTGTTTGCCGTCAATATATGGCCGTCTACAGATCGGTTATGGTCACAAAAAAACCGGTTGTAGCTTTTGCTATGCACTATAGACCGTTCCATCGGGCGAGGGGGAAACGTACTCTCGTACTCAGCGGCCGCGGCGCGCGGCCGCCTTTCCTTCTCTCTGGAGTGGGCGCGCGATCACGGCGGGCCGGCGCGGCTGCTCCTTTGCCTTGACTACGCTTCGTAGGCATCGCGCGGGCGGGTTTCCCACTAATTTACGCATTATTTTAATTAAATGTTGCTAATAAATGAGCGAGACTAGCAGCTTGTGAGTTGCACACTTTAAAGCACACAAAAAGTTTTTGGCAGTTTTGTTCTTCTGAGCTCTTACTGTCCTACCTTGGAGTAGTGGCACAAAATTCTTCTACCATCTTTCCAAACTAAAATGGGTCACTGAAACTTGCCTGTGCCGCAGATGGTATTAGTTCCATCCACCGTTGCTCCGGTCACATTGCGGCACACCCGGCTCCAAGTATTACGTGGGCTGGAGTTGGCGATTTTCACAGTGACTACTACCTCCCTAGGTTGTCCCTTTCCCCAGCCAATCTGAGCGGAAGGGGGGAGGGGGCTAGTGAAGGGGATTCCACCTCCCTTCTTCCCCATCCCCGACTCGGGCAAAATAAAATTGTTCACTCACTCCCTACAGCAAAGAGTTCAGTTGTATTACCCAAATGTGATGTCTCGTTGTCGGCAACAACAAACCTAGATAAAAGCAACGCAAAAAGCGAACGCTTGTCTGGTCAAACTACGGACCCCTAATAATAAGTTGGCCAACGGCGCACGCTCTCCAGGAGCTGTGCTGTTCATTTTATTTATTTTGTACATTAGTTGCACGGCTCAATTGTGCTGCAGAGCAGCTTGAAATTCTAAAGAGATGAAGTTTTGTTTACAGTTGGCGGCAGTGTTGATATATCGATAATATTTAATACAAACTATGTAATATGCCAAATATTTACTAAGTCCACCCAAAACTACCTGTATTAAACCCTGAAAGGATGTGAAACCAGAAGTCTGTTACACTGACGTCGACACGCGCTTCTGTTTGTTGCCCATGGGCGCCGAGTGTATCACGGCTAGATCGTTTTAATAAACATCTACTTTGCAGTAAAGCGATAAAAATACCCGCTTTACGTGATCCCGGGCACACACACTCAAACAAAAAAAAATTGTGATGAAGTACTGCAAAAGTGTTCGACATGGCATCGTTTACCCACCGTGGACCACGCTACCTCGAAGCGAATTTCAGCTCCACCGCGGCCTTAAAAGCCGCCAATTTAAGCCAGATCGCTTAAACTGGTCCTATGCAACAACTTTCCCATTTAAAGTATATTACGGAAAAAAACGTACAACACGCTACAACGAAAAATTCACCGAGCCGCCGTAGGCGCCCATGCGCCGCGGAGCAAACGCCCAAGCCAGCAAACCGGCCAGCTACGAGAGGGCGCTGCGCACGCAAGATGGCGGCGCCCTCGTTGAAACGGTCTATATACCGCAACACATGTCAAAAGAGCCTGAAAAAATGGCGCCAAATATACGCCTAGCATTAATCTACTACCCGCAATTAAGTCTTTCACAGCGTTGTTGGGGGCTACTTTGGTATTCACGCCAGGTTTGCATCCACAAAATAGGAATGGACAGGCCAATTTCGCCCTTAAATAAAACTTGTGTCTTCCCAATATCTTTCAGATAAACAATTAAGATATACGGTAAATTGTAAATCCCAAACAAACGTGCTTTGTTTTCTTTGTAGATGCGTGGAAAGCAGCTAAGCAGAAAAATTGTATTTCCATGAGGTCATAATATTCTATCTAGTCGATACATGTTATATTGCGCCTTATGAGCCAGATTCGGGTTAGGATACCTTCTGCGTATACGCAGAAGGTATCCTAACCGAATCTGGCTCATAAGGCGCAGAAAATATCCTAACCCGAATCTGGCTCATAAGGCGCATAGAAGATATCCTACCCGAATCTGGCTCACAAGGCGCAATATAACACGTATCGACTAATAGAATATAGTGGTACGGCGTAGTGGTACCGCACAGTACTTCTTTAAGCTTTCGATGCGTCGTTTGATTTCATGGTGAAAGCCGATATGGTTCTCATCGTTTATTAAGGTGAACAACGTAAACCCAGAAGCGTAGAAGATGACCAGAGATGAAGAAGTGATTCAGTTCGTTGTTCTCGCCCTCCCAAGGGGCGGCAGTACCCACAACGTTTAGTAGAATACCTTCTTCGCTGTTATATGATCGCTGGTTTTCATTGTATTTTTATTTTGTTTTCTCGGTTCGTTTATGCACGGCGTTTTATTTTTGTCTTTGTATGACGATAGCGGTGTACAAGACACATTTTAATTTTGCTAGTTCATTGTTTGTTTTTATTTCCTTGCACTTTCTAGTTTAAAACTTGCTTTCCTAATGAACAAACAAATCTGTTACCTGGACAATTTTTCATACTGTGCGGAAGGTGTGGTGCTACAGGTGACATCGGTCATTTTATTATGGACTGCCAAGAGCATGCATGCGGAGGAGCGCTTAGCTTTGCTTAAAGAACTGCGAAGGGAGCCGCTCCGCGTGCCTGCTTTGAACGATTTAATTTTTTCGGAAGGCCATTGGATCATCAGGTGGAGGGGCATCTTTCGTTTGATCCTGGAATTTTTAAGGGTCACAAGCCTCAGCGAATCATGGTGAATTCTGCGCATAGCGGTAAAAATGTGCTGATCGAGTAAGCAATTGCCGGCATACCACGCAAGGCTAGGTCAACCCGTAAATAAATCATCTCATCACCACCACCCCCACCACCATCATCATATTTCTGATCACCGCGTTCGTAGGCTGCTGGTGCGGTGTTCTCGGAAAAGAATGCTTGCCAGTTAAAAGGGCGCCAAACATTAGTCGGAGCTGCAGGTACTACACCTTCAGGGCATGCCGCATGCTGCAACGAAACGTGCTGCAAGGTCCTCCTGCCACGTTAGGGGCCGCCGGGCGCAACTCTGGATACAAACGAGGCATCGCGGCCGAAATCCAGAGAGTTGGCACATATTGAGTAGGGATGGACCTGAATACTCACCCAGCTATGTGGCCATTAATCGCTGGATCGGGAGGTGTTCGCGCCGACAGTTCTTCCGCGCAGCTTACTTGATCCCTTTTATTTTATGGCCTTCCTGTGCGTGCTCGAAGCTGACCCTCAGAGGTGTGGTAGTTTATCGGTGCAGATATGTGGCGTGGTTGTACGCCGCGTGCCCTGGCGCAGGAGCTTGTCGTACGCTGTGTGGCCCTCGTCGTATCCTCTCGAAGGATTTCTGGGAGCATGCTAGGGGTTCAACCGTGCCACTACACTACGTGCTGGCGCCAGGTCGCAATATAGAGTGCTTTTGGAAGTAGAACAAGAAAGCAGTATCTTCTATATCAGTGCGTAACACTACTGGTGGCCCCCGAGGGAATATCAAAAAATGACACGATCATTGAAGCCCTGTTTCTTCGCATTGTACACTGCGTACCCTGCAAAGAAACTCGCAATATTTTTTTCCTACCTTATTCAAGCAGGGCGGCATCTCGACAAGAGTTCTGTGGTGTAATCGGAGAAGCTAACTATTTCGGTGTCTAAATATTGCCGCTAACCATGCATAAGGTTATTGTTTGTTTTTTGCTGCCCAGCCATGCCCAGCTGTGTTATCTGCGTCCCAAGCGAAGCGCGTCTTCCATTCTTTATTTTTATGCCGCATGCCTATCAATTCAGATAAGCAGACTGTCTCGCCCTAACGTCACTAGCCCTGAATGATCTTCTTTGATCTACAATGTTCTGGATGTGAATCGATGGTTCCAGAAACACTCCGCGCCAAGAGATAGAAGCCTGCAGAGCAGACGCCATGGCATTCGAATCGCTGACACCAGCTTACGCACGTCACTGTGTTGATTGCTGTATCGCCGCCTTGTATCTTTGAGTTGTTAGGGGAGCACAAGTTCGCTCCAATAAACTTGTTTTTCTTGAAGACAACTGCGGTCGTCTTTGGCAACGTGACATGTAGTAGAGGTGCGGGGTACATTCACTCTCAACCATCTTCAAGTCGTCGAGCAAGCCCGACGCGTGCCAGCCGCCGACAGCAAGGCCTAGAACAGGAGTTTGGACTACTGCCAGATAAATTGAATGCGGAAGACGTCACGGTTGTTGCTATGACAACGCATCCACGATGACCACGAGCCATCCTGTAGTTCTGCAGCAACCTTGGGAACCACCATCATTTCATGGATCACCCACGGAAGATCATGAGGACTGGTTGGAGAAATTGGAGCGCGTTCGGATCTTTAACAGGTGGGATGACGAAGAAACGTTTCGGCATCTCTTCTTCTATTTGGAGGCTGCAGCTCGAACTTGGTTCGAGAACCATGAAAGCTCTTTAACTGACTGGACTCTCTTCCAAGGGCGAGTTTCCTTAAAAACGTTCGCCACCATCGTGCGAAAGGAAACGAGCCGCACTTTTGCTAGAAACGCGCACGCAACACCCCAACGAAGGGGTAGTGATCTTTGTTTAGGAGATGAAGAGGTTGCTTCGACGTGCGGGACCTGGAGATGGCAGAATAAAAGAGACTAAGGTTTCTTATGCGAGGGGTAAAGCAGGAGCTTTTTCCTTGCCTTGTCCGCATCCCTCCTAACACGGTGACCGAATTCGCGTCTGAGGCGGGCCACGATGGAGAAGACGCTGGAAGTTCGAACGAGGCAGTACAATCGCCCGGTCTACGCGCTGGTTTCCGAGACGATCGGGGCCGGGCCTACAAGCTCCGACACACTGCGCGAGACCATCCGAGCAATGGTCAGGGAAGGAGATTCGGAAGCTTTTTCCGATGACGCCGGGAACCTCAAATGGCTTCCCTTACTGGCGTCATCCGCGAAGAAGTTAAACATGCTTTGGGCACTTCTATGCCATCCGAGGCTTCCGCGAGCCGCAGGCGATGACCTACTCCATGGCTGTTCGTCGACCCCGCCCTGCTCCAGCCCGTTTACAAGAAGCTCCAAGAAAAAGCATTGTGCGAGCTACAACAACGCCTGCCAAACCCCCCCGTGCTCGCTCATTTCGACGAGAACCCCGAAACGGAAATGCACACCGACTCCAGTGATATAAGGCTTGGAGCCGTTCTCGTCCAAAAGCAAAGCGGTTGCGAAAAATTAATCGCCTTGCCAGCTGTGGTCTGTCGAAGGAGGAGAAAAATTACTCAGCCTCTGAAAAAGAGTGCCTCGCAATTATAGGGGCCATTTCAAAATTTCGCCCATACGTGTATGTAGACCATTCAAGGTTGTGACAGACCGCCATGCGCTGTGTTGGCTCCCCTAATTTAAAGGACACCTCTGGCCGTCTTGGGCGGTGGATCTTGCGCCTGCAAGAGTAGGACGTTACAATCGTCTACAAATCCGGCAGGAAACACTGCGACGCCGACTGCCTGTCCCGCGCCCCCGGCGACCACACCACCACAAGACTCCGATGAAGACAGCGCGTTCTTCGGAGTCGTGACTAAGAGCGACCTAGACGCCCAGCAGCGTGCCGACCCCGACTTGCGCGTCATGATAGACTACCTCGAAGGACGCAATGTCGCCGTGCCTAGGGCGTTCAAGCGGAAATTACCAGCATTCAGCCTCGTGAAGAAGAATTTTTTCAGCCCTGGAACGAGAACGAATCATCCACCTGTCGTCCCCGCACACCTCCGTGACGAAATTTTGGAAGCGTGCCACGACGACCCGTCTTCGGACATCTCGGCACAGCTCGCACTATAGCAAAATTGAGGCGAAGTGCTCCTGGCCCCACCTTACATCCGACGTCAGCCACTACGTTAGGAGTTACCGTGACTGCCGGCGACGAAAAAGGGCGCCGACAATTGACCGGCCGGACTTCTGGAACCGATCGCCGTCCCGTCGAGACCCTTTCAACAGATTGGAATGGACCTTCTGGCCCGTTCCCTACATCACGATCACAGAACAAGTGGATTGTTGTGGCGACAGACTACTTGACGCGCTCCGCAGGGACCTCCGCTCTACCGAGGGGGACTGCACAACGAGTCGCCAAGTTCTACATAAACCAAGCTGTGCTGTGACATGGAGCCCCTGAAGTCCTAATCACGGACCGCAGAACGGCCTTTACAGCGGAGCTGATGCAAGGATCTTACGCTACAGCAACACGGATCACCGAAGAACGACGGCGTACCACCCCCAAACGAACGGACTAACAGAACGTCTGAACAAGACGATTGCGGATATTCTGTCCATGTACGTCGACGTTGAACATAAGACTTGGGACGAAGTCCTCCCGTACGTCACGTTTGCGTACAACACGGCTACCGAGTAAACAAGGCAGATGACACTGTTCGAGCTTGTTTACGGAAGATGACCGACTACGATGCTTGACGCCGTGCTTCCTCATGTAGAAGACGACGACCTCAACCCCGACGTCCAAGGATACCTTCAGCGTGCGGCAAGTCCCGCCAGCTCGCTCGAGCTCGTACAACAGACCAGCAGCTGGTGGATGCCGGGCGCTACAACCTCCGACGCCGAGACGTCGAGTACCACCCAGGGGATCGTGTTTTGGTTAGACTCCCATCCGACGACGCGGACTAAGTGAGAAGCTTCTGCGACGGTATTTCGGACCCTACCAGATTCTACGACGTGTCAGCCAACTTACCTACGTGGTGATCCCCGATGGTGATTCCGGAACACGACGATGCACGCGGCCCGAAGTCGTCCACGTGGTTCGCTTGAAACCGTACTATGCAGATGACGGACTTTTTTGTTGTTTGGACTGTCTTTTATTTCAGCATCGGGTCGATGCACTCTTAGAGGTGGGGTAATGCCGCTAATCATTTATAAGTTTATTGTTTGTTTTTGCTGCCCGGCTATGCCCGGCGGTGTTATCTGCGTCCCAAGCGAAGCGCGTATTCCATTCTTTTTTTTATGCCGCACGGGCTATCACATTCATATAAGCAGACTGTCTCGCCCTAACGTCACTAGCCCCCAATGATCTTTGATCTACAATGTTGTGGATGTAAATCGACGGTTTCCAGAAACACTCGCGCCAAGAGATAAAAGCCTGGCGAGCCGCCGCCAGGGCATTCGAATCGCCGACACTAGTTAACGCACCGTCACTTTGTTGATTGCTGTATCGCCGGCATGTATTCTTTGAGTTGTTAGGGGAGCACAAGTTCGCTCCAATAACTTTGGTTGACAACTGCGTCGTCTGTGGCAACGAGACATTATACAAGAAATGCGATCGTTCTAGCACCGTACGCATTTAATCAACCAAGCTTCTCAGTTTGCCCGCACATAATACACTTTCGAAGAAAGTACTTACATACCTGAGCAATATAAATGGGAGCAAGCGTGACTGTGGTTTCTTGACGCTTAAGTACCCGGGTCTAGGCTCAGCTTTCCCTTCGACTTCGCCAAATGGTTAAAGCATGTGTATTATCCCTCAGAATGTTTCCAATGTCAACAGCTACCACCATGCTTCACCGATAACCATAGTACTCGTCCAAACGATTTCAAATGTTTCGGCTGTTATGATCACAGATGCTTTCTGAAGGCATTTCATGAAACGAACGAGTACCCGGTGCTAAAAACGGACCGCAACAGTAATCGGACCCCTACCGATTTCAATCTCAGTGGCCATAAATGGCGCCAGTTTTCAAATCACTGCGTTCCCTTGCCTTGTTGAACCGAATGGCAATAACAAACGCGCAGTACGAGCGGAGGATGTTAAGAGAGAAGAAGGTATTCTAACAAATTGGAGGTTCTTGCCATCCAATGGGTGGGCGAAAATAACGAACTCATTCTCTTGTCCCGTCTGTAGTCATATTTCTGCTCTGGTTGGCCTGCGTTTTTCACCTCAATAAATGATGTGAACCGTCTCGGTGTTCACTCTATAAACAATCGCTGCATCCTAAGCTTGAAGATGTATTGTGCGTTTTGCTACGGCTAAGCTGAAGGTACCCTAAACCTAATCTATGACATTAATTGACGTGTATATACAGCCCTAATATATTACGTAGCGACAATAAATACTCGGCGGAAAACATTCCGACTCTTCATGAGCAAGTATTTTCTGCTTGCTACATTCAACAAATCTATACAGGAAACAAAGCACGCTTTTTTTATTATCTGCAGTTTACCCGTACATGTTAATTGGTTAGCCTGAAGATATTGGAAAAAGAAGAGTGTTATTTAAGGTGCCGAAATAGGCCTGTCTATTCCTATATCGTGCAAGTAAAGCAGGCGGGAATACCGAAGTATTCCTAACAGCACTGCAAAAAACTTAACAGAGAATATGCGCACATTGTAGGCGCACATTCGGAGTAGTTTTTGAGGCTGATTGTGATAGATGTTTTTACGGTATATAATGCATACCGCAAGAGGTAAACTTGTTTTCTGCGACCATAATGTATCTGTAGCCGACCATGTATTGACGGCACACGAGAATTCCGTAACGTTTGTAACTACAGTGTGAACCAATTCACTTACAAAGAAATGAAACCGGGCGCAATTATAGGCCGAATAGGCCTTCTTAGCGGCAAATTTCAGATGGTTTTCAACAGCAGAGCTTTTGAAGGCAATTTTGGTTCCCCCGTCGAGGTGTAACCACAAACGTAGCCCACCAGTGCGCACATGAGGAGCGCGCAGCGTCGTTGATGCTTTCGCCTGGCATTGCGCACGTGAGGAGCTCCCCAAAAAAATGGCTAGAAAAAATACCCCGCCAAGTGAACGTGCGATTCGTGAGCAGTGCCCCACATCCACCAGTTCCACTATCCACAATACTCTGCCCCAACCTTCATGGCGGGACCTCCGGCATGCTGTTCCTCACGCCCAGTTCACGTGCGTTCATGTCTGCAGTGGAGAGCCACACGCGCCGATTTTGCGCTCATCGAAGCCGAGTTCGCCAAGCCACTGATCGTGGGTTCTAGGCTTGCTCGGGCGTCTACTTTTGGACAGATGTGAAAGCCCGCGGGACAAAATGATCTGTGCCTGCCAGTAATGGAGAACGTAAAGCATGTTTGAAACCATTTTTGAAATTTTTTGATGTGATTGATTGATTGTAGGGTTTAACGCGCCGACGCAACGCAGGCGATGAGGCGCGCCGTAGTGGAGGGCTCCGGATTAATTTGACCACCTGGGATCTTTAACGTGCGCCGAAATCTCGTACACAAGGGCGTTTTTGCTTTTCGCCTCCGTCAGAAAAGCGGCCGCCGCGGCCGGGAACCGAACCCGCGACCTTGTGCTCAGCAGCGCAACGCCTTAGCTACTGAGCCACCGCGGCGGGTAAGTCGTGGATTTGCTTCGTCCGGAGAACGGCACACCGGTTATATGCGCAGCGCGCCCGAAGGAGAGGAAAACGCGGAAGAGAGAGTACTGCACATGCGCCTGCCCCAGCGCGTCTGCCGCGGCTATGACGCAACACAATCCAACACAATCCACTTTAATCCAATCCAATCGAATCCAATCCAATGCCCCTCGCGAGAGAGTGTTCGCTATCGGAGAGGAGAGGGGGTGAGCGGCGGAGAGCGCAGCTGGCGCGGCGAGGAGAATGTGGGGAGGGGTGGCAACGCCGACGACGACAACGATGACGACGCCGGAGGGACAAGGCGAGTAAATCAAATGCTCTTCATCTAAAAAAAAATTCACAGGCATACCACGGGGTGAATTATGATGAGTGGGCGAAGCTCCTGAGGGGAAATCATCGTAAAACCGTGACTCTTCAGTGAAAGTTCGCCCACTACATCTGTGTCCGAACGTAACGTCTAGAAAGTCTCGCTTAAAACCGCGCGTCGGCACCTTGGGGCTGAGCTCGCCTGATGCGTTTTTGCAGACGCCTCACGAGCTCTCACTGCATCGGGGTCTGCCTGCCGATACGCGCGCTTTCTCGCCGCTTCCCGTTCTCTGACGTTTTGGAGATCCTCTTCGCGCCGCAGCCGTGCCGCTTCGCGTACGGCAGGGTCCTCGCGCCGTTGCCGTGACGCTTGGGCCTCTCGTTTCTCGAACGCTGGGATCTTGGCGGCGTCGTCGCGCAGCCAGACGACACGCTTCGGCCTCCCGCTCTCGTACGGCAGGATCTTGGCGGCGGCGTCGCGCAGCTTCACGGAGCGCTTTCTGCCTCGCGGGATCGCACATCTGCAGCCTTATCCATCGGGCGACTCCGAGCGCGCGCCAACAGCGAACGGATTTTATTACAACGCTCCCCGCCATCTAGTAAACAATCAAAGAACTAAACTAGAGGTAGCCACGCCATCTAGTAAACAATCCAAGCGCATCTTTTCATCATATCAAGTACCGCCAGAGGTAGCCCACGCCATCTAGTTAAAAACATCAGAACAAACTACAGAGGTGGCTACATACATACGTCGAGGATGGACAGACCCACGCCCCTAAGGACTTCGCCCCTAAAAAACAAAACAGAACACACCACAGAGAAGCGCATACCTGCACATAATTTAAGCGCACGACCTTCAACACTAGTTTCAAAGCCCAAACTAATAACTTCATTGGCTAGCACGACCTTCACTAGTTTCGAAGCACCAACTAATTACTACATTGGCTACACTTTGTACATCATTTATCGTTGGGGTGGGAAGGACACTCGTAAACGGATACGAACTGACTTTGGCAAATTCAAACTTTTTCGCTTTGTGTTTTATTGATACATAAATACACTGGTGGTGTTTTCAAAAACATGTTTTTTGACGCTCCGCCTTTTGTAAACATTTTTAATACGGTTTGCTGCGCTGTTTGACCGCAATCTTTCTTGTAATTAGAAATGTGAGCTTCTTTTTACAAAGCCTGTAAACAATGTTTGCCCGCACATAATATTTCTGCGGTTTACGAATACTCCAAATAAAAACCTATAATACGTAAACAATGTGGAGCACACGTGAAATCTACTTCCATTGTACTTTAGTGTTTAGTCTTGTAAATTTAACACACAGCGCATTCTCCAATCCAGAACCCCACAGTCGAGACTGCGCCCATGGTGCCTTCGACGTTGGGGCATAGCTTCAGGTAGGAGGCATACCGTAGTTTTGTGTCTGCATTGCCCCCTACTCGGCACCACATCTGCTAATCAATATGACGCAGCGGCATCTTCTCAACGAGGCATAAAAAATCCCTCCTGATCGATGGAATTCTCAATGGCCATGGGTGCTGATTTAGGGGCAGTATGGTTAATCTGCATTTTTTCTGCCCACTTAAGGCATGTAGACGTTCCTCTCTTTTTTTAAAAAGAGCGACATTAGATTCCTGTTTTTGCTCCCATGCCCAGTCGTGCTTTCCGTGATTGCTTGCGAGTGCTATGACATGGTTTTTTTTCTTCTCTGTTCTGAAGATATTCAAACAAATCTTGGCCTGACACTTTTGCTTCCATAGTACATAAACGGAGCCAGACAACTCTGGGAAGCAGATCGAACTATTCAAATCCATTGACGCGCGCTCTGCGGAGCTTAACCCTCACATTAAATCAATAATATCCCGCCCGATTGCTATGGAAAGAAAACTTGTCGATATATTTGCCGGAATTGAATCTCTGAAACTGCCAATAATTACCTTGGTGCAATAGAACAAGCGCTTGAAATTGGGACGGAACATGCCGAGCGCTTGCCAACCCAGAACGATGCCGTAATGTATCAGCTACAAGATCTTGAAGACAAGTCAAGACGAAACAACGTGTCCTCCATGTCATTCAAGATGACCGAGAAACACGGCATCAGACCAAAAAGGAAGTCAGTTTCTAGGTTGTCAGCAGTGCTCGACAGCCAGCTGTCCCCAAATGAAATAGAGCGTGCGCACCGCATAGGCACTTTTTTGTTCTCCTTAAAAACTGCGTTCCGTCATATTTAATTCCTTTCGTTTAAAGTAAAAAACAGACAGATGTTAGCTATGCGTTGAAATTAAATGAAAGCAACACTAGTATACCAGAAGGCTACTCACCGGCTACTCGCGAAGTGAGGCTTGTGGATATCGTCAAGGACCTGCCAAATTCTTCCAATTCTATTTGCGACATAAGACGCTGTTCGTTGGTAACAAATACTACGTGTACAATTCGCAAATTGAAGCCATACCAGAGTTTGCGCGTGCAGTTACTGAAGTGGGAACCAGTGTTAAGACGGTACACAAGGGGAGAAGACAGACACGGTGGCACTGTACTTACAACTAATTTAATGGAAACCACTCCCCTAGCTAAATACAAATTTCATTCGCTTTCGCATGCAAAGTAAAGCCACACCCTACGCAACAAGGAGGCAAGCAAGGCACAATACCCAATCTTACATGAGTTGCAGTCCGCTAAGATAAACTATTTCTTTTTCTGTAAGTACCACAGAGGGTTCACTGACACATTCAGCCGTGTTTATATATCAAGGAGGCTTCGATAATCTCTCGCTCCTGCCTTGTAGCACGACACCCCAATATGAACAGATTTTACAGATCCGGGCTTCAACGTCACTGGCGCACATGTGCCGCCCAGTTGCTGCCACTTCGATTGTGGAGGCACGTGTGATGTTTGCGAATTGGGTCGTTAATACATCAGCCTGTTTGGCCGATCTAAACCTTGTTGCAGGAAAAATTAATATTGTGTATGACACAGTCAGCGCAGTCAACGACTCCTGTTCGATGCTGCGTTTTGGAGGAATTTTTCTTGGCTTGCTTGTTGTGTGTACTAGCACACAAGCCGGAAAGCTTGCGCGAAGCAGAAATTACTATTTTTTACAGTATGTTTTGGGATGCCTTTTCCATTTTGTGAGAAATTACGTGGAAATAGGCCATTACTTGCCCCTTTCAGAGTTCATTTTCCGTTGATTCGACATCAGCGGGGTGCTGTTTAAACTTCCTCTACATCGTTTCTGCCCACCGCATGAAAGACACTTTTGCAAGGAGGTTGCTGCAGAATTGTGGGTTCAGTGAAGCGGACTTTTGCGCCGCAACAACCAAAAACAAATACAGAAGGAAAACCGAAGCAACTACCAAGCAAGTGAGGAGCACCGCTAATAAGGGGCGAAATTAATTTGCCTCTTTTTCTCCTGCCAGCACTCTATATCTCAGCACTAATCTTTAAGAAACTATGGAATTAGATACAGAATATTTGAGAAGCGTTTCTGCGAATAACTACGGTGTGAAACCCACTCTATCAAAGAAGGTTGCCGGGCGCGCAAACAGCAAACAGGCACTCAGCTCGACATGATAGGATAGCGGGACGCGGCAAGAGGGGTAACAGTAATACATTAACAAGCCATGTAAGGGGTTAACATGCGGTTTGGTTATCGAATACTCAATGCCACTGGTTCCACAGCAATACTCTAATTTAACATGTCATAAAGTAAGTATCGGTCCCCTGAAACACAATTATTTTTTGTTACAATTTCGCCGTCACCGACAAATAACAAGTAGGATACGTAACACCGAACATTTCAAATATGTGGTAATAAAGATGTTAAATGTCACCAAAAGATCCAAACGGCTCCTTTATCATTGTTAATTAGCGCTTGTCACCGCCCATTTTGGGAAAAGCTGGAGGCTGAAATAACTGTACTCCAGAGAGCCCAAAACGTCCAGTATGATTGCAATCGGAAATTTAAAATGTCTCCTTTGTGGAAGCTGACGTATTAGCAGTGTTTGTACGGAACGGGGTTCCTGGAACTAGTTCCTTTTTGGAGGAATTGGATGAACGTCCCCGTTTCATTAAGGATCGGTGGAACTGTAACGGTAACTCGTTAGGTTTTTGAAGAAATGCCAGGAACGGCGTTCCTGCCGTTACATCGCTGGGATTTGGCTGTTTTTGATGCCAAGGCTGGAGTACAAAAATCCACAAGTCGCTTCTGCGTTTCTCTTACTATAAGCTGGTCAATTTTCCCAGCCTTTCAGCTGTACATGCTTCCTCGAAGGTCAAAGGCAGAAGAATAACCACGCAGCAGGCCGCAGCTTGTGCTTGCTATCATGCTGGTTGAACTTACGCCGCGTTCGACGGGTGAATAGCGTAGCTGCGATGGTGGCTTTTCTTTTCACCTTTCATCGTTTGCCTGGGGTGGCCAGGATGTGCGTCTGGCCGATAGAATTGTTCCCTCGTGGCGAAGATTGTTTAAGACGGGATCCGAACATTTCTGTGTCGGACATTTTGGGGCAGGAAGTTTCGGTGCGGACATTTCTGTGCACGGACATTTCGGTGCACGACATCTTGGAGAAGACATTTTGAGTTACGGGATGTCCCAGACATTCTTGAACATTTTAGCTTTAATATTGTAATTTCGTGAGTGGATATTGATTTTATGTTCGAGGGCTTGTGCTGGCGCCGCCGTGCGTGGAAACGAACGCTAAACCCTGGCGGTGCATTGCCACGTTAAACCCAATTTCTGTAGTTGATGGTAAAATTAACGTTGTAAATTTGCACCCGTTCAACCTTTTTCTTTATTTTACCATTCATGTGAACACCCTAAGAATTTAAGTGTTACCAAAGCGTTATGCTTTAACTTCAACGGTGCAAGATGCTGCTGCTTTCATACCATTCCCCCTCACCCCCCCCCCCCGCAAAACTTAGGTGCGTGCGCATTTCGTTTTAATTATTTGCTCAATCAATCTCTTCTTCGTTGCATTCGGTGTCGGTTCTACTTAAAACTAACCAACAAACGATCGCAACTACGGTGGTGTTAGTTTAGGGAGGGGAAGGCTGAGCCCCGCCGGCTACCAGCCCCATTGGTAGAGAGAGGGGGGTGACACTTGTGCTTCACCATTGCGTCAACTGGACTTCGAAAACTTAAAGACGACTGTTGCCGCTCTCCTCACACTAGCCTATTCAATTTTTTGCTCCTTATAATGGGAGAAAGCGATATATGCCTGGGGTGTCCATGATATGCGCGACTTGAGAGTTAATTCCCAATTAGGCGACTGAAGGCGAATAAAGTGCTATTCCTGGAGTGGGGGCGCCGTCGGTATGACCGCGACGCGCGGAAGGGCGTAGCCAGCTAACGATAGTAGCCATTGTGTTCTCAGCGGCTTTTTGGGTGGCTTTTTGTTGCACATTATAGAGGTTTCGTGAGCTCATGGTGAATGTAAAGTTTTTTCCTGTATCACTGCGGTGACGCTTCGGAGACCGTGAACTCCGCCACGCCTGTAGGATTTTCAGGGGAAACCGAAAATAATATGACTGAAAAAGAAATTTGGTCGAGATTCACGCGTACAGGCGGGGAAGTGGGGCGGGGCGCTAGGACAAAGAATTAAAATGTGGTGCATGTAGGCATGTAGAACATAACAACGAAAGTTGGTTTTCCCGAACAGGATGGGTGGAATTTGTATGCACAACCCGTACGCGCTTAATCAGCATTAGGGACATATAGAAGCTGCGGCTGTTTTCAAAAAGGCTGTTCTTCCTGCACGACCATATTGTAGGACCAGTGTTGGCAAATTCATTGTAGCAAGGCAGCCCAGCCTTGCTCTTCATAAGGTTCTTCTGCATTCTGGGGAGGCTAACTAATGCTTGTATGTTTTGGGTATTGAGAGTGTGCATGTAATTCATGTATTTAGGGTGTGTAATTTTTTAAAAAACTGCAAAAAGGCCGTTAGAACCATCGTAAACAACTGTTTATTGTCTCAGCTAAAAAATACGAATAGATTAACAACCTGGTCGTAATGAAAAACAAACGCGTGCTAAAGAATCCATCGGCTGCATAAAGGTGTCCCAAGGAAGAGGTATTAAACAAAATATATCAATTTAGAATTTCTAAAAATACCTGGCAAAGATCAAAACATGCATTAATCAAAAAATAAATTCAATGCTACAGATGGTTGTCCATTACCCCACGTTAAGCGGAAATAAAAATATAACGGCGGTCGCAAAAACGACAGGCACGGGATAATTTGGTCGCCGAAAGTGTGCGCACCGAAATGTCCGTACACCGCTAATGCCCGTGCACTAAAACGCCCGTACACCTATATGCCCGTACACCGAAATTTCCGCACCGAAACATCCTGCACCGAAATGAACCTAGACCCGTCTCGAATTTATCCGGTGCTGCCTGAAACATTACGGCTAGGGCGTTTCTTCTGATTATTTTTATCTCCAGATATCTGCGGCCGGCGGTGTTAATATTCGTATAATATACGTAGTTCGATGGGAGTTTAAATTTCTCACTTAATTTTACCCCAGGGTTATCCAACACTATATTTGATTTAGAAACCTAATTGTAACGTTAACGTAACGACCCGTTCCAATTTTCGAAGTGGAACTGGAACGCGTTCCTTTCGCAATAAAGGAACTTTGTAACGGAAACTCGTTTCAAATTGGGAAGGAACGAGGAACGAGCTTTCGTTCCTATTTTAAGGAACGTGTACAACACTGCGCAGGAGCGCAGAAGAAATGCAGAGACGTACATGTCTCCCCCGTTCAGTTCTTGTCTAATAATACCAAAAGTTATGTTGAAGCATGCGAGCTTGTGCGTGTACTTCCTGCTAGCTACACAGTCTTGCAAAGGGACAATTTCAATCCAACATTCCTCCATATTGACCTGCAAACAGAGAAAGTGTAGCAAGACGACAGGTTTGAAACCTTCCATTGGCCAAAGAAAATGTGGGCGCAAACTGTGCTTTTATTACCAGCAATGCTAAGTGGCTTGCTCAGGCCAATATTCTAAGTCAAAGCTATTTGCTATTTGCACTCCTGCTACTATGACCCCACCCCCCCCAAAAAAATGAACGGTTTCTTCTACCAGGTTGTATTCCAAGCAATACGCCCTCTTTATCTGCGATTAGATGCACCGGTGGGACGCGCGCTAAGAGAATTAGTGAGCCATTGGGAAATCTTTATGCCTGAAATATTTCAAGCAAATAAAACCTTTTTCATGGGCCGCTATTTTAGTTTTTGCTGGTGGCTTCAGTACCATAGCGGTTGGCATAAATCAGGATGCGTTCTATAGACGTGTTGTACGCGCATATTTATTTCTTGCCCGTAACCTCCTATCAAGGCCAATAATAGCTGCCACTTTTTTGTTAAGATTCTGTACATTTTCATGCACGTATTCTAGGTGCGATAGGACTGATAGTCCGGGATCGAATACTACACCAGGATTTGCATCAGGTTTTTTTTTTCTTTTTAGAGCTTGGTAATGCAATCTTATTTTAGGGGGTTTGCATTGATACCTCCCCCCAATCCCCTATTTGCAGCACTTTACTTTTTGCCATAATAAAGTGGCTTAAGTTTCTGCTGCCCGGTGTTCTGTCGCTGTGATGCGAAATGATGGCAATAAACGGAGAGTTGGGCGAGTTTGTTACTTACTAAACAACTCATACTTCTAGCGAACGTTAACAGAGACCGCGCCATGGTGCGTTGTTTCACGTCGAGGGTACTATGCTTGCGTAAGTCATGCTGTGGGGACTTCCGCGGGATGTGTATTGTTGCTGAAGAAGAACTGCCCGGCCTGGTTTGTAGAAGGTGTGACGTCGTGTCGTTCGGGCAGGCTTGCTGTGCTGTGATTGCAGTATTGATAATGTCAACTTTCGAATTGTCTCTGTATACGCTTCAAATGCTGTAAACGAGAGGGAAATTTTTTTGGGACTCTCACGCCACACGTTGACACACAGGACAGAATGCTCATTGTAATGGGTGATTTCAACTTCGTATTTTCTGCCTGTGTATAATGTTAGTACTAATTTATTATCCGAAATTGTTGCGGATTATGGACTCGTTGATGTCGGACAATCTCTAGACGGGGAAAAAGACGTCCGATTCACCCACTTTCAAGGTTTCAGCCACGCGAGGCTGGATAGGATTTACGTTTCGCTGGATTTACTACAGAAATGCCAAAGCTATGTTGTGCACGTGGTTTCCTTTCCCGATCATTGTTTGGTAAAATGCAGGATTGGGGGCAAGAAAGAATAGTCCCCATTTACATGGGACCTATAGAAATATAAACTCTAAACTTATGGAGGACGAAACATTTACGACGTTTGTTAGAAAGAAAACTTTCGAACTTGAAGGAACACATAGTGACATCGGGGCGCTTTGGGAGTTTGGGAGTGAAAAGAGATAAAAATAAAAGCCATAGAACGGTGTAGCTGTATTAAATATGAAGAAACCAAAAGGAAAGAATACTTTGAAACAACCTACAAAAAAACTCCCACCTCCCCTCGCGGGAACCCCTGTGTAGATGCGACGCATAGGGGGTTCACGTTGCAGCGTTGGACAGCGCAGGAACGGCGCTGGAACGATGGAGCGGAGCGGCGCAGGCACCGCGTTTTATAGCGCGATAACGGTTAGGGTACGCGCCCCTCGCCAGTGCGTCTGCCCGGCTATGACGCAAGACATCCAACCAATCCACTTTAATCCAATCCATCCAATCCAAGCCAAGCCAAAGCCAAGCCAAGTTAAGCCAATCCAAGCCACTTCAATGGAATCCAATCCAATGCCCCTCGCGAGAGAGTGGTTCGCTATCGGAGAGGAGAGGGGTGAGCGGCGGAGAGCGCAGCTCACGCGGCGAGGAGAAATGGCGGAGGGCGGAGGCCGACGACAACGCCAACGACGCCGGGATGCAGGGACAAGGCGACGAATGAGATGCAGTCGCATCTAAAAATTAGCGTTAGAGGAGGGCAGAATGTCCGGGGGTTTAAGGACGACATGGCACAGATAAAGTATTAGCATGATCGTTAGCGACGAGGAACTGATCGTATCGACGAGACCGCTACCCACGGTGCCTATTACGCGCGGGAGCAGAGAAATGGCAGTAGGGGAGGCGCCCACAAAGCGTGCGATCAGAATAGAAAAAGCACATGCACGACGCAATCAGATCAAGGAGATAACTTACATGGGTAAAGTAACGACGGAACAGAGCGAAATCGATAACGCTTTTCTCGAGTATTACCAAAAACTGTTCGCTCTTAAGGTGGTGGACGCAGAAAGCTTCAAGCGGGATTTCCTTGACGTGCTGCCAGTTTGGAAGACGATATGAAGGACGGAAGACGAAGTGAAATGTGCTATTGAAAGCCTGAATCCGAGAAAGTCGCCAGGGCCGGTTGGGTTAAGCGCTACTTTTTATAAGATGTTTAAATGCGAAATAGTACCTGTGCTGGCGAAGATGTTTAATGCAGCGTATGATATTAAAACCCTGCCCCCATCATATTCCACGTCCCACACAGACCTCGTTCCTCATACAGATAAAGCGGATTAATTTAATCTTTTCAAGTCGTACCGGCCAATGTTATTAACAAACGTCGACAACAAAATCTTTATGAAAGTTCTGGCACAAAGGCGTCAAAGTGTTGCCCAACAAACAGTAGCGCCACAGCAGACGTGCGGAATAAAGGGTAGACATATTTTTACAAATATTCGTAAAGCAAGGTTTGTCCTCGAGTGCTGCGGCGCCCTCCACACGGGGGTGGGGGGTGGCAGTCCTGCAGATTGACTTGGAAAAAGCGTTTAATTATGCGTCACACAAGATATTGTTTTGTATTCTGGACCATGTGAACGTTGGGTTCATTATTAGAGTTCGTTGCCCTGGCGTACATGAATTGCACTACGCGGCTGATCGTGAACAAAATGTTGGGAGCCCCATTTGCAGTGCAGCGTTCGGTGCGCCAGGGCTGCCCCCTCAGCCCCCTATTGTTTTGCATATACTTCGATGCTCTGTGTATGAGTATAATCAGAAATAGTGCCATCGAAGGTTTCCGACTGCATGAGCCGGAAGTCAAACTTTTGGCTTACGCAGACGACGTGGCTGTTTTTTGTAAGATTAAAGAAAAGTGTCCCGTTGGTAGTTGACACGGTCAAAAGTTTGGAACGGTGACTGGTAGTTTTGTGAACTGGGCAAAGTGCCTAGGATTTTGGTATGGGGAATGGTCATCAACACCGCCAACCTTTGGTACTGTTAGTTGGGTCACCACTCTTGTGAAGGACTTGGGCGTTGAACTGGAATATTAGAGCGATAGCGAACCATACTGGCGAAGCCAGACACAGGCGTTGAGGAAGAAAGGCCGAGAAATGGAAGGGGGCAAGGTTTTCAATTTTGCAAATGGCCACGACATGTAAATTCTTTGTAACGAAGATCTGGTATATATGTAGGTAATGCATTGTTTCGCGAATTCCACGTCCAAAGGCTTTCACCGGGTATTTGCGGTGTTCGTTTGGGGTTCAACATGGGAGAGGTGCAGCAGAACAAACCTGTTTCGGAGAGTAACGAGATGGTGGCTTGGGGATGGCGCACTTGTATGTGCGAAAGCTGGTAAACCGGTTTTTGATTTGGCGAGATGTTCCCGACCCGTTCTTGCTGAGTGTCATGCAAGTACGGCTGGCACGTGCTATGCCGGAATATGTAGTATCAACAAGGTAAATGCCAGCTGGCTTGTGTGGGTATTTGAAGGAAATAGTTATGACGGCCCGTTTTCTACTCGCACATTTTCCTGGCCGGTACCTGTACTCTCTGACCCACAAAAAACTGTATAAGGACATTTGGAATGTTGTTTTCTCCGTCCCTATGTATAGATATAATTACCGTGCTGGGCCATGCCAAAATGTGCTAAAGCGCTCAAAAAGAGGTTCACCCTGGAGTGAAAACCTTTTTCTTCAAATTACACACAGTCACCTTGTCTGTTCGAACCTGGATGCAGGATACAGGAATATATGTGCCATGGGGAACTCAGTGTTCAATTTGTAAACGGAAGAAGAACGAGTCCCGCCGTTCCGACGTGTCTTTTCCTCGGCTCCGTGTTTCGACGCGATTTCTTGCAGTTTCTACGTTCCCAGCTATTTTCCGTAGTGCCAGCGATAACCTCCAGTTCCTGGCGCCGTCAAGGGCTACTAACTGCCCCGGGAATGTCCCCGAAAGCAAGCATCACAACCGCATCGCCTCTAAGCAGCGGCTAGGCCAAACCTCCTCTTCGGGTGTTGGGTGCCGCTCCGCGCAAGCCTTCTTGAGTACCGCAAGCAGGCGCTCCTTCAAGACCAGCTGCTTAAGCAAATGGAGCCGGCGTCTCAAGTAGTGTCCAATGTCGCCCTTCAAACATCGACGCCTTTGACGCCCCAGGGCGACGACAGCTGCCCTATGGATGCTAGCAGCGACCCTCCTGTGCCGCAAGAGCCCACTAATGTCACAGGCGAGTCTGTTGAACCCCCCCGACAAACGCCTTTGCACCGAGTCCTCAACTTTAGTGCCGCGTCAGTCTGAGGACGCTAATGCCCCGATGGACCTTCTACCAGGCAACCGTATTGACACTGATGGTAAGGTGCCCTGCCGCCTGAATCCCGCTGGCCTCCCATCGAGCTCTAAAGATGCTCAACCAGCTTCCTTCCAGGTAGCCATCAAACCGAAGCAAAATTTCAACATCCACCAAATCACGACGAAAGCGTTCCTACAGACGCTATCAGCATGTCTGCATCCTCAAAGTCACAATGGCTACACTTTCCACAGAGATACCAACTCAATTTCTGTGTGGGTAGCATCATTAGAGGCAGTTCACAATCTTTACAGCCTCACTCATATACCCGTCTCCCCCGGAGTTCACCTGCCGGTACACGCTTACCTCCTAGGTGGTACTCATGTCCGCAGTTATGTTGTCTCGGACGTCGATGCCGGTGAGCCCTCCGACGTGCTCCGGAATACCATTCGATGCGAGACGCACCAAGTGCTCCTATCCCGGTATCTTGGCAGTCGTCGTACATGCCTCGTGACTGTTCTTGGTCCTCCGGAACCACGGTGCGATTCATATACAATGGATGCATCCTTCGCCCCCGGCCTTACAAGACGAGGCCAGTATTTTGTTACCAATGCTTGCAAACAGGGTCACATGCGCACATCTTGCCCAAATCCACCACCTGCTCAAACCTCGGCGACTCCGAACGCGACTGCTGGAAATGAAAATGCCCTTCTAAATTCCGTTGTGGGCTATGCAAGTTGGATGATCACGATATCACAGACAGGTAGTGCCCCTGTAAGCTTAACAGCCAAGCCAGTACGCGTGTGAAGAGCGCCCAGGGGTCCCAGGTTGATCAACGGCTCCCGCTTTCAAACCGGTACGAACTCCTAGCTTCCAATGACGACGAAGATATTGCAGATCACGTACCAGAACCGGTCTCTGCCCCACCACCTATGAATTCGGCTTCATAGAGCCAGGTGGTGCAACTGCATCGACCACGTCAGCGATCCACTTCTTCAAGAGGCCGACCAGAATTCCCCTGCCCTAGAAGAGGTAGACCTTCGCCCTCCAGGCATTACAAACGGCGCTTGTGAATTTGAGCCGCTCGTCGTGCCAGTTACTGGCACAGACACGCTTAAGCGTGCTGCTGCAAAAGAGAGCTCATGTGAAGCTATACCTCCTCTGTCAACTTCTCCCTTGCCTCCACCTCCTCCGGCATCGTTACCAGCAGCAGCCTCGATCTCGTCAGCATCCGACGCTCGCTCCATTCTTAACTACGTGGTGCAGCAGCTACACATATTAACCACGACTCTTGCAGCATGCCTCCGCTAAATTATGCACCTGCCGTACCTGCAACTACACGCAAGGACACTATCCTACAATGGAACTGTCGGGGCCTGCCCCAAAAAGTTGGTGAACTTAAGGAACGCCTTCGCCTAGGCTCACTTCGTGCATGGGCGCTACTGCTTCAGGAAGCGAATGGCCTACCCCGTATCCCCTTTTTTACCGGCTATGCGTCTCCAACAATCATTGGAGAGTTTTAGCTGACGTTTTTAACGCTCCGCTATGCTCCCGACGGCCCGCTAAGCACAACGGAGCGTCAGCGGCAGAAAGGCTTTTAGCTAAGCGATAACCGTATCTCCCTCGGGGAAATGATTCGCGTCACTCGGTCGTGCCCTCTCGGGGGCAAAACCAAACGTGATCGCAAGATGCGAATTCGAATTTGGCCGCTCAAGTAACGTAAAGTGCCGTTTACTGCCCACCTTTTAAAACGATGTAGTCGCTTACATAATGGTTCTAAATTATTTTAAAGAAGCCGATAAACTTTGGAATAGCCAAGACAATGTCTTTCTCGGCGCTGCATAGAAGCAGCCCCGCGCTTCGGTCGACGTTTTTCGCTTCCGTACTAAGCTTGTTGAGGAGTGTGACACCTTTGCCTATTCGAAGAGCTTTCGCGGTTCTTTCGCTCGCGTTTCAACTAAAGAAACGAAGTTCGCGGGAGCGCGCTCACATCAGCGGGCAGCCATGCTGAATATTCGCACTGTAACGTAGGCGGCCGCGACGGTCCGCTAAGAGGCCCCGGTTAGCGGAGCGGGGCCCCGCTCCGGTATCGCCGCTAGCGTCTTTGCGCGCCACGCATGCGCAATGGCGCTCCCGCTAGATATCGGAGCGAAGCGGACCGTCAGAAACGGTCAGCTAAAATTCTCTATTGACCACCGTAATGCCCCACCAACGCCACGGGGTAACGCGGTGGTATATGTCCTCACGCGCCTTCCCCAGCAAGCCATTGACCTTCAAAGCTGGTGCTCCCCGTGGCAAGAAACTGTTGCGGTGAAAGTTCAACTACGCCACTGTGCAGTGATCCTCGTATCCTGCTATGTGCGTCCTCGCTGTGGTCATGCCCCCGCGTGTTCGGTTTGGGTGGATTTCACATATCCGAGCACAACATCCCGGTTGTCCCATCCTCATCGCCGGTGACTTTAATGCTCCGCATGCAGCCTGGGGCTATGACATGGCGAGTGCGCGAGGTTCAGATCTCCTCAAGATCATGGAGCATGCTCGCTTCACTCTACTTAATGACACGACCCAGTGAACTCGCTGCTCCACGTCTACCCGTATACCTCCCGTTCCCCAGACCTAGGCTTGGTGGCTCGGCCCATCGGCCGTTACTTGGCGGCGGGAGCCAGACTGCTGGGGTAGCGACCATCATCCCATTTACCTCGACATTTCATCTTCGCCGTCTCGTCCCCTACGTCGTAAATGCCATATTATCAAGTGGGACGAGTTTCGGAAGTCGATTAGGAAGGCATCATCATCCAAAGAAGACCCTTTATCATCCATAGAAAGGGCTCTTGAAGATTCTACAGCTGTAAACTGGGTTGACGAGAGCCGCCCTAACCCTGATTTTGCGCCTCCTTCAGCTGTGGGCGCAGCACCGCCAGGCAGAAATGTTTGCTTGTCGCAACCCTAACTCTCCGACTTGCCACATCCGCCTTAAACCAGCTCACAGCCGCGGCTCGTCGCCATGAACGCCGGCTGTCCCGCCAGCGCTGGCTTGACATGTGCGCTTCGTTAGGGCCTCAGTCTCGACTACGCTCCATATGGCGCATTTTTCATTCTTTGGAGCGATCACCACGATCCCAGATCCTACTGCGTCAGCGTTCCTCACGTCCAACCAGACTTCTTTGAAATTTCAGATACGCTGGCCCATACTTTATACCCCGATTTGACTTGGACCGAGCCATCATGCCCCCTCCGTTTCACTCTTCCGTCCGGTGCTGGTACGCCGCCATCGGAAGCAGCAACCGAGGGTATACTCACACCATTCACTATTGCGGAACTAACCGCGGCCATTGACACGGCTGCACTCCGCAAAGCTCCAGGCCCTGACGGAGTAACATTGAATCTTTCAAGAACCCTCGACGATTCTCTCTCTGGAGGGACTCCTAGAGGCGTACAACCGGGTTTGGCTCACTTGTACCGATTCCCCGGCCTGGCTTCAAGCGGATGTTATCACTATCCCGAAACCCGGTAACTGGTACAGATATCCGCAACCTTCCGACCAATAGCACTTACGGCGACCATCTGGGAAACTGTTGGAACGGATGATTGCCACAAGCCTTCAGTGGTGGCTCGACGAGTACCATCTATACCACCATGCCAATTGGATTTCGTCCCCACCTTGGTGCAGAGGATGGTCTGGGCCACCTCTCCGAGATGATCCTTATTGGCGGCCGTTCCCACCGTGTTCGCTCTCTGCTGGGCATGGACGTTGACAAAGCGTACGATCACCTTGGCCACGCCGCCGTCATTGCGGTTACTTCATCTCCTTCACCTGCCATCCCGCCAAGTGATTTCATTTCCTACTATCTACGAAACCGCACCTTCTCCATACGTCTCAACGGATCTCCCATAGGTTCCTTCCAGCCCCGCCGTGGTGAGCCTCAGGGATCCGTCCTGGCCCCCTTGCTTTTTAACATGGCTATGATACCTCTTGCCTGGCGACTTGGTGCTGTTCCCACAATCAAGAGTATCATCTATGTAGACGACATCACGGTATGGTCTGTTCACCAGGACCTTCACGTCCAAAGTGTCCCGCCTGCAACAAGCTCTAGAGAAACCAATTCTTGGTGGCAGGTATCTTGGCCTCACGCTCTCTCCTAACAAAACAGCCCTTCTCACCGTGGCCAACGCATGGGGCCGTCGGCGCTTGGCAACCTCCCCTATCCGTCTTTCGGTCCAAGGCACGCCTATACCAACAGCATCTACCCTACGGGTGTTGGGCTTGGATATTACGGCCACCGGTTTCTGCAAAACCTTGGATTCGCTCTGCAAAGCATCAAGCTTCACAATCGCTGCATCTGTTCCGTCGCATGTCTCAAAAAGCCGGCGGTGCGGCCTCAAGATGGCCCGCATGCTTGCTCCGAGCCATTCTTCAGCCTCACATAGTTTATCAAGCGCAATTCCACTTTCTTACAAAGTCAGACTGGGCACTACTGAATCAATAAACAATTCGGCTATGCGAGCTATAACTGGTCTTCCAGCCCTCACCCCCGTCCCTATTCTGCAATAGTAAGCGCAGATCAACACGTTTGATGAGCTAGTTACATCAGCGTCGACAAGCCCGCCTCCAAAAACAAGCCCTTGACCCAAGATTCCGCCGCTCTTGCAGCGTACATGACCGGTTCAACCAGCCCCACCCCTATCAAACACCAGTATACGGCCCCCCATGGAAGTTCCACCAATTAACGGATATGCGACCTGTTGCCCGTATCATCCCCGGACAGTTGGTGCTCCGATTCGGCCTCCAATGGACATTGCTAGTCCTTCCTCTACGCTGATGTTTGTCGAAGCCCGTGCTTCCGATACCTTACTTCATACCGCTTCTCCTTTGCCCGACTATGGCTCCCGATCCAGTGCCCTGCAATTACATAACAACGGAGAAGTGGCCATCAACGCAGGCAGAACTCCTTGCAGTGCGGATGCTCTGCTACACACATCGTTCATCAACCACGCTTCACCTCAGTGTACAATTTACACTGATTCGTCGGCAGCTGTACGAGAGCTTCGAAAACTCTCACGTCCAACGAACTTCTGCTAGAAATCCAGGACATAGTGGACACTTAGTCCATGTCGTGTGCGCGTGTCATGGCGCCAACGGAAAAGCCACCCCGCAATGCAGGCTGCAGATGCCGGAACACACCCCGTGCGTGTGCAATATCCAGCTCCTCTTGCACCTTCGTCGAACGCTGTTCGCCTTTCCAGTGAAAAAGAACGTCTACGGCGCACCGCGTGCGCTCTCATACCCCCCGCGCGGAACGAATCTCCCTGGCGGGTTGTCTCGCCAAGATGAGGTTCTGCTCAGACGTCTTGCCTGGGAGTCGCCCTCACGCCAGCTGTGACGAGGTCCTGGCCACCTCAATACCATGCCCCGTTCAACTCCACGTGCCCCTTTTGCCCGGCTCCAGTTGACCAGGCTACAGCAGAGCACCTGGTGTGGAGTTGCCCTGCTCTGGGAAGCCTACGCGCTGTGCACATCGCCACCTGCGGCCCGCGCCCCGGACGTCCGCCAGATTTCATGGCGTGGATACAAGGTCCACATCATGGCCCCCCTGCCCCGATTCCTTAGGGGATCCGGAGTGTATTCTGTACATTTAATTTCCCCTTATGCTGAATAGCAAACTTCCGCAATAAAAAAATTGTAAACAGCCAGAAACGATACAGCATGTTTTTCTGCATTGTTGGGCTGCGGTATTTTTGTGGGATGTCCTCTAGAGGACCCTTCATAAAGATTTCCCGCTGAGCCCCCATGGCATACGCTTTCTAGCGGTAGAAAACGTGGAGGGGGCGCCCTTGGACCTCGTTATGTTGGTGGCCTTGCATAGCATATGGTGCGCGCGCATGGCCTGGCTCCACGGTGATGTGGACGCCCGCCCTACGCGGCAATGTTTTCGTGAGTCCATATCCCAGTACGTAGAAGTGCAGAAGCGCAAGGCATGCGCTCCTGAGTGGCTCACAAGGATAGAACCCTTGACTACGCTTAGGGAATTTTAGGGAGACATCAGCCTTCATAGGTTGGTGGCTTGTCGCTCCAGTTGCTCATGTAAATAAGTTTGTTTAAGTTTCTGTGTTGTGTCGAAAACCGGCATTGAAGAAAAAAGAAAGGTTTGTAGCGCAGTAGGAAGAGCGCCACGTACCTCCCGTTGCGGCCAGAGAGTCGTGGGATCGAAACAGGGCGCCGCCTAACTATTTCTTTTTATAGTGGACTTCGCTGACGTCAGGCCAACCGCTGACGGGGCTGAATAGAGGCGCATGCGCAGTAGAGTGCGGACGGCCGGACAACAACGACAACAACGACCCCGAGCATGAGATGCTTCGCACCTAATAAATGCAACGTGGGCTTACCGCAACCAAACTGGTGCTATGTACAGTCATTGTCAAACTTTTCTAGGCCGAGCTGAGAATGCGCAGCCACAAAAAGTTCAATGTACAAGCTTACGTCCCGGGCAAGGCTGAAACGCTTTATGCCGGAAAGCTAGAGAAAACCCTTTTATTTCGTACTGTCACAAAATATTTTTGGCACTTATAGAGTTGAAGCTTATTTCTTGAATTCTTTGTGGTTGCGAACGCTTAGGTCTGGCCTAGAAAATTGTGACAAAGGGTGTACATGTTTTCTTCGACCGGAAAGACATCCTGTGGTCTGGGTAGTAATTCCGTGTTAACGCTATCGTGCAGAAACGCGCCCCTAGAGAAATAGTCCCCACAGGGTCCAGTGGGGATTTTGCCGTCAACATCAGCCACTTTGTACTTAAGGCATGCCATAAGTGATCTCTACAGGAATATATCCTACAAAGGCGGACCGTGTGAACGTTTTGATGGGTAACAAGTGGTAAACATCGAATCAAACACAGTCAATTCACACACAGATGACATCAATAAAGAATCTTTGTAAGGAAAATTATCCAAGACCCGCTTTTTATTACGACTTTCTATTCAAGGATTTCTTCCTTCAAAATAAGTGCAAAAATATTTTTGTGCGGCGCCATTTAGTACTTCCAGGAAAATGGTGGCGTCGGTAAAGTAGGTGGAAAACGTATGACGTCATCCCAATAACCACATGTTCCAAAATGAACAGCCGCTATCCATTTAATACCGAGCACCACATTCTCTAAAGCTCGCCGACTGTCTATAATAAATCATCTGCAGGCCATTTCTTTCTACATAATGCTGCTGCTCCGCAAGTAAACACATGCTGCATATACGGTGTACTTTCCTCCTATCAGTCTGCCGGAAGTATTTAACAGCTTAGTATCTACGCAGCAATGATGCCGTGCGCAGTTTCACACGCGCACTTAGGAGTGCCGGGCTAAATTGGGGCTAATGTCGGCGTTCCACATGCGCAGCGACCGTAGACGCTAGGGACATAGTGGAACGGTTTGTGTTGTTGGCCTCATATACTTCATTTCTACGCGCCCTGCCGTATGTGAATGTCCTAATCCAGTATGTGCATCAAATAACGGCTGGGATTTCTAAAATATCAATGAACCAGAACGCCAAACTGTGTCCACATGCTTTGGTGGAGCGAAAGTAAATCTAAAAAAAATTGGCCGCGTATCTGCTGTTTTCGTTGGAAATGTCGACAAAAGACGGTAGTCTTTGTCGACATTTGCCAAGCAAACGCCTCCCTTCGCTTTCCCGCTCACCTCCCATGATGTTCTTCTTCCTCGCGCTCCTCCCAAAGTATCAACGGCTAAAGATTTGTTCAAGTAAATTAAAATCTACCGCGTTCCACTGCTCCCTCGGGTGCCTCGTTGCCAGCGGTGCCGTACGGTGGAGACGCGCGTGAGCCGAGGCGCCCTACTGCAACGTTTATAGAACCACGTTGCCCTACTCCTCGTGCGTTCCAAGCAGAACGTGAGACCTACCCAGTGGAACCCTTCTTAACTGTTGCCGCTTGATTTCTTAAATATCGCCGAGAAACTCTAGTGGCGCAGGAGACAGCAGGCGGCGGAATGATTTTTTTCTGCAGTAGATGTAGAATTTTATTACGCAAAAATCAAGCATCCATGAATTTTTTAATAAAGTAACATTGCAAATATCCCTTACGTATTGATTATCTGCCTTATATTTGCGTAATGTCTTGTTCTTGTTCAACAATGTTGGCAAGTATGAACATTGAACCCGACTTGGACGTTTACGTTGGGCTGTGCGTATATAAGACTATTGCGCTTATTTTGTTTCACTTTGGCCGGTTGGCTGAATAGAGTCGCAGACAGACAGAGAGACAAACCAAAAATTCTGGGTATAAGTAGCCCAAGAGAGACTACCGTCTTTAAAAGTAAGCCGCAATGAGGTTATGTAGCTTCGAGCTTGTTATTTGTGATCACGACATATTTTGTTCGCTCGGGTAATGTGTGGTCATCTCGCTCATCTGCGATATAAAAACTGAAGGCGCAACACAGTTTCATTTCGTTACCTAAAGGTTCCTCAACTTTGCCGCCTTCCTTCGTATTTGCTTGCCGCTCTTCTATTTTATTCCGAAATGACAACTCCACTATTCGCGCTCGAGGTTTAATACTTCATATTAATATTGGACGGAGTTGGTTGAAGTTGCCTTTTTCAGTAAAAATTGTCGAGGACTAGTAGACACCGACCTCTACAGGCCAGCCCTGATAAATTGTCAAGAATAATTGGCCACCGACAGCCCGGCGTCAACTGCCACCGTAATTTTAAAGTGGCGTCATCCAACTTTTGTGTAAGTGATGTGAAGTGACGCTTCGTCGTTTACAGCTGAAAACCTGTAGTGGCTGGCATACTAGAAACATTTGATAAATTATGCCACACCCTAAGTTATGTTAGAGGGTGAAAACCTGTAGCGGCTGGCACACACGGTAAATTTGATAAATGATGCCACAGTCCATGTTATTACTAGTAGAAGTTATTGAGTGATTAGCCATTTTATAACGCCTCTTCCAATCCACCAAATGCGTCAGTGTTGTGTCGGTAGTACGTTTTGAGGGAACACGGGGAGCAGCGAATTTCAGCATCGGGAGAGGACATTCTTGGATACCTTAACAGCTTCCTAATGTCGGGCCTTTTATAGTGTCACGCGTTAGAGACAGCCGCACAGATTTCGGGAGGAGTTGCCCAGACATGCATACACTTCGAAAAGGGGTAGAAGTACATACAGGACAAAGTATAAAAAACATGAAATGAATATTAAGACGACAGCCATAGCTCTTTTATCAAACGCGAAAAGCGCCCTTCGTCATCTTCGCCACCAGCTGGAGTGTACCAGAATGGCCGACGCTCTTAATATAAATAAGGTCAGTAAAAACACGCTTGAATTCTTGGGGGAGTTTGACCCGGCAATCAGACTAGGAGTAAAGTGCCCTACTACTGCGCTAACCCGTACATCCGAGATATACGTAGCTGACGTCCCGGGTAGCGTATGGGCGTTTCCTAGTCGGCACAGCCAGCCCACGCACGGCGCCATCTAGGGGCATGTTTGGAGCTATGTCCACGTGCATGTGGAACTCAATTTACTCGCTCAGAACCGCTTGGTCTCGTGGTGTAGTAGTTCCGCTCCTGCAAAGCAAACACCCTAACCCGGGCTCAAATTCCGTTACCGCTTTTTTTTTCATTTTCAAGGGTTTGTCATATTTGAATATTAACATTTTTTATCCCGCATATAATTTATTTATGACATCTTTATGCATTACAAATAGGATTTCGGGTATTTTCGTTGCCTTTTGGTCAGTTTCAGCTACTGCTTCTCGTACGTTTTTCCCCCTTTAGGTCAGTTTCGGCTATTTATGTTGAATATTTTTCTACACCGTGGTTTTCAACCATTGCAGGTCAGTTTTGGTTGTTATTTATTTAAGTTAGGGTGGTTTTGTATGCTTTAGGTACGTTTATGCTGTGCTATAACCCCCATAAGCAAGTCAGGTGACGGCTGGCTGTACTGACTAGTAAAGGCATATGCGCTCCCGGGTACATGGTTCACGGTGTAGCCGCCAAAGCCCTGCATTCCACAGAGTTTCATACTTTATTATTCTAGAGGGAAATCTGGCGCCACTGTCTAGGGGAGCCGCGCTTCAGCGAGCGTTCCGCCATGTACCGGGCAGGCACGTTCCACTGGTCCTTGGCGTGGCTCATGATGAGGCTGAAAAGTTGCCTCTGGCTTTGAAAAAGCAACAGTATTACTGTTGAATATTATTCAATTTGGTTTTTATCATAAAATTGAACCTCCAGAAAGATTCAGTTCTCAGGAATTATTGAGAAGCTTCATGCAAGACGAACAAGAAAGCGATGTTACCCTTCTTTCTTGATTTTGGCTTCGAAACAAAAAAGAAGCCACGTGGCTGTAGCCAAGCTGAGTAGGCGAGGAACGTCGCTAGCTACAATGGCGGCGCCATGATGGCCCTGCTACTGTGGCGCAAGATTTCCCTTTAGTATATATTAGTATGAAATTCCATGCTGAATTCGAAGGTCGTTGATGCCCTTGCACGGTCGAGAATGACTTGGAAGGACATCACCAGCCACTACAGGGAAGACAGACGGCGGCACCCTGACCCGCACAAATCGCATCAGCAGAGAGCAGCAAACGATCTACAGGCAAATACAAGCAGGATCCTTCCCGCACCCCTATCTCCAAAGCAGAATGTACCCCGAGAGACACGAAAAGGAGTGTAGCTTCTGTGGGCAGTTAGGCATGCTCCGGCACGTCATCGGAGAGTTTGATTTCACCGAGACCATTCCCCCACACCTACCCAACCCTTCCACCGCCTTCCCACACACCTTAACGAGCGATGGGAGACCTTGCTAACCAGCCACGTCAGTGGAAGGACCAGCTCGCCCTTATCTCCAGGGGCCAGGCAGCCGAGGAAGCATATGGGTACCTTGAAGAGGGAACCACCCCATCCGGCACGTAGTCGCCGTAATTTTGTTTGGTTAAATAAAGTTAGGTCTCTCTCTCTCTCTCTCTCTCTCTCTATCTCTCTCTGTCGGACTCTACTTCCGCGTGACTTCGGACTCGTTTTATCAATGGATGTCTCGGCGTACGTGCTAATCATTGGAAGCAGCTCATACTAGTCAGTACGGAAATACTCGCTTGATAATACGAGACAAAATATCCCTCATGGCGAGTATCATCCTGCCGTGGAGTATAGGTTCTTCAGATGCATTAGGAAATCCCAGGAAAGATGTCTTGCGAATTTTTCTAATCCTATCTGTGGGAAATCCATGAAACGAAATAATCTTTCCCTCTTGCAGTAGTGATCCTCCGTTTAGCCCGCCATGATAGTCCACCATGCAAGTACCAGGCACTTTCTGTATGCTGCTTGACCAGAATTTAAGCAAAATAGAATCTTGGGCTAGTTGACCAAAACCATGCCGACACAGTATAAGCAGGCGGTCATTCTCTGTTACGTGCAGGTGAACGTTAAGAATAGCTTTAGTTTTGTGGAAAAGCATATATGGTTAATTAAACGCAAAACTGGTCTCGGCATCGGGTGGTAACAAAATTTTTAATTGGCTGCGACGCATTGTTTCGCCTGATCTCAGCCAGTGTCCCGCCGAGCTTTGCACTCCAACCGTTTTTGTTCCTCTATGCGTCGACATCGACTGGTTTAACTGATGCTGTATTGTGTTTTGCACACGTGCCGCGCCGGCCATCGCACTCCAGCCGCCCCTGTTACTCCGGGCCTCCACGTGGACTGGTCCCATGCCCACAACTCCTACGATATCCATTGCAACGGGACTGCGCTACACCAATGCTTCGAAATCCCCCAATATAAGCAGACGCGGATGTTACCGATATTTTTTATTTCTTTATTAAAGCCTTTTATTCTTAGGGCGAAAGGAAAGTCTCTGACAGGGGCAAGGTGATCACGTACAGTAGGGCAAGGTAGGACGCAGAGCTTGCAGTGATGAGGCGTAGGTGGCCCGGATGTGTACATTTCCACATAACGCTAGAAAGCACATTGGCGGAAGACAGGCGTTGGTGTGGTACTCAGTTGTACCTGGCCTTGCAATACGCCAACGGTCGGATGTCTCTATCCGCGACGTGGAGGGTCGAAAACTTGCTTGAAGTATTGCTCGACGAGGCGGGTATTGAAGCGTTTCACAATGGTTGTGTTGCGTTTCACGTAGGGAAGGTCTTTGGGCTGCCAAGCGTGCACCAGCTGTCCTCGGGTATAGGTGCCTGCAAGCTCAACGTCGACGCGGTGCACTACCGTCTCCTGGACGCTCTCGGGAACCGTGGCGGCGAGAACGGCCAGAAAATCACCCACGTTGAAACCAGGGCTGTCTTGCAGGCAGCACTGAACCGTGTAGCTGGTGGTATCCCGCAAGAACGTCTGCAGCGGCCCTGTCTTTTTGGTGATGCTGTTGTAGGTGCTCTGCAAAAATAAAGCAACAGGCGAAAAAAAATACCCTAATATTCTCGCCTCTTACTTTGGTAACCACCACTACATGGGCCAAATAGGTTCCATATAAATTTTGAAAATACTTAAAGCTAAGTTAGGAAGCTATAGACACGAGCGACGAACAATTATTCCTGAGAATAAAATCCTACGTCAGGGTGCGTGGTTTTTATGAGAGAATATTACATGGGTGTTAAATATCCTGTCGGGCATACAAACAATATTCGTCATGAAATACTAACCTTGGCATTCAAGCAATAATCATTGTAGTGTAGCAGCCATGTAAACAAGTTTTTCAAGTCTCCTTTTGCTGCATCTCTGGTGCCTTTAAAGCTAGGAACGATAAAAACAAAGCAGACTACTGACGCCGCCGCCCATTAAGGCTCTCCCTATTCCGATATTTTTACCGTCGCCACCTGCGTACCCGCCTGCAGTCGGATGTCCCCATGGCTGCTGCGAAGGACTCAAGCAGGGTGCTAGGACATCCTGCTACGATTGCAGATCACCCTAACGCTGAGGCCGTCCGTCGGCATGGCGCATGCGCACCGAGCAGCCATGACACCGAGCCTGTCAAGCCTCCTTTCGCTGCACAGGACACAAAGTTTGAGTAAATGTGTAGGGATTCAACCATATATCCCCAAACACGGGCGCACTCGCTTTCAGGTTCTCCCAATCATTCGTACGTCGAGGACGTACTCTCATGCACTTGATCGCACGCGCAGTTATCGGCAAAAGTTCAGCGGCCATACGACTGTCAATATCGTAGAACATCTCTCCGGCACCTGGCCACCACAATTAAAGCGAAACTTTATAAGGGCGGTATGCTGTGTATATTTCATATGCGCGAACAAACATTGGCGAAGCTAAACATGTCTTTTGAAAGCAAGAAGTTAAAAAACGAACGTGCTTTGTTTGTGCTATTAGCACACAGTCACCACCAAATTCGCACACCGTTAAAAAATGATTTGAACCTCTAGCTTGTAGAATCATAACTTGAATATGCCCTTGAGTACATTTATCATAAATTAACCCCATTTTCAACATTAGTAGATATTCAGGTGGGCAAAAGATCTATCTCACACATTTGCCGCCGCGCTACCCACACTGACCATGCAAACTCGCCTTACCGCCGTCTTTTTCGCGAAGTCCTAAGCGTAGCTTGTCAGTTTCTTCTAGCTCTCCTTGTTGCGGCTGGCCTTCGTCGATACAAGTTACCGTCCTTCATTCTGGATCTTACTTTTCTTCCGTCGTGGAATACCAAGGCCGCATACAGTTCGATTACAGCTCCACAGGTCATTCTCCTTCACCGAGTGTATAACTCGAATTTTCTTAGGGTACCTTAAGAGTTGATCGTTAACGTACCCAGAATGGATTCCGCAGTGGTACTCTGAAGGGAAATTCCTTCACAACAAAAATCACGTAGCCTATAAATTTGCACACATGGCTGTGCATTAGGATACTCGTACATTCGATCCTTTGTACATTAATACGGTCACAACGCGCGGTATTGCTTGCTTTAATACGTACAGTCATCCACAGTCTTAGCTAGAGTCACTCTGTACCCACTTATCGTCTCCTCTAGCATTGGTGTATTGTACTTTAGCTACAACTGCGGCATTTCTTGGAAGGAACTTAACTTTTCCACCTTCGTTTCAACACGTTTTTGTAACAATGTTTGGGGTATTTAATGCTAAAGGCAAATCTGATGTTCCAGCTAAGCATGTGGACGACTGTACGTATTCTTTGGAATCTCACACGTACGCAACGTGCATACGTACGCACTTACATAAGCGAGACCATGCTGTAAAGCCAACGTCGCGTTAATTTCGCATCCTTTGCCTTACGAAGTCTTTCTCTGCAGTAATGAGAAAACGAGAAATCCGCCGGCGCATTTTTTTGCACTACACTCTGTTGTCGCATACATCTTTTGAAAACTAAGAGGAAGGAGTACCGTCGAGGTTTGGTTGCGATAGCTAGACTTTCGTTGCAACTGGGAATATATGACACATTTGGTAAACCGTACGGCCTACCTTAACCAAATGGTAAAAGTATCAAAAAATCGCCCACAAAATAACACAACGAATGGCAAGGAAATGACGCGCATCCGGGCAGTGCTTCCAGATGGAATTTGCGAAGAATTATCTTCAAAATTAGCATACAGCGATGTCTGCTTCCGGCTATAATTGGAAAGGTATATACAAGACGTGGTTACATAAGGAAACGAGAAATACACGTAGTCGATGAAGCGACAATACGCTGCGCATAAAAGGTCTGCTCAAAAGATTTCAAATAAATTTTGAGGTTTCGCAGCCTGTCTTCAAGCTGTTTCTACAGCAATGATTCGGGTTAGTCCTGCGCCTTGCGCTGAAGGAAACGAACAGGCAGCCCAGTGGACGTACCATAACATTGGCCAGACTGAGGAAACAAGAAGCAACGGCAAAGCGGCCGGCGAAGCAACCGACACAGCTGCGTTATCGTGTGGTTACAGTTATGAAAAAATGAAATGCGAACACGAAAATGTGAACGACAACACCTAAAAGTTAAAAAGTTTACACTCCCTTCAGAAAGAAAGTTCGAAAGCTTTCTTACAATCAACTGCGTTAAAAGTGCGTCAGAACCTTCGCTAAAAGTTCGTCCAATCGATCAACAAACCTCCAAAGACCCAAATCGCAAGCGAAGAACGATCCCATGCCACGATTTTTCGCGCACTAGGTAAATGCATACAGGCCACATCTAAATGTATGCCGATACGTGGCTTATGCAATAAAGGTATGCTATTGGGCTCCTTCTGAATGGTCGATGCATGTATTGTCTTATCTGGAACCGCTCATTCTCGATTTTCAAGTAACTCTTTTGACACAATGGTAGACCGGTTTCAAGCGCGCGCCATGTATCCAGAGATCTTATCAGAGCTGTTCAGTCGACAAACCGGTTAAAGGGGAAATGCATTAGTTTTAGTGCTCAGCACTTAGGCGTCACCACTGTGGTTTCACGGCAGCGCCGTGCCTTGTAGCCTAGCGAACGAAGGGGACACCTGAAGACAGAAGGACCAACATGAGTGAGTAAGTTGTGGCGAAAAGTGTCAGGGAGACTGTGGTATGCCCATGTGGCGTGAGACGCTTTCGGGTGGCAAGAGAGAGAGAGAGAGGAATTGATTGAAATGAAAAAACACAGAAAGGTCGGCCAATGTAGTATATCTGGTCAGCTATTGCGTGTGTGAAGGGAAAGGGGAAGGGAGGAAAGAGTGTGATAGAGGACGAGAAAGATGAAGATGGTGGAGAAATAAATAAATGGCTATGTATAGAAGATGCTTATACCGATACTGTGCATGTGTTAAATTTAAGCCGGACGGGCCTCAGCTACAATATCTGTGAGAGGCCGCTGCTGTGCAGAAATCTCAGCACAGCTTTAAATGCCTTGTGGTAACGCTTCGCGTCTGGCCAAGGTCTCAGCAGCACTTCCTCCGACACCACACGACAGTCGAAACGGGCCAATGTTCTCGCTAATTGTTCTCGTTGATGCGCATAGCAAGGACAGTGACAGAGAACATGCGAAATATTCTCAATGCGCTACCAGAAAGCCGCGAGAACGAAGAGGCCACCGAGATAACCGCGCAGGAAAGTGGAGGATGAAAGAATGGCGAAAGTGTAAGGGGGAGGACGATGGCTGCGCCACAGAAGACCGGCACGCACTGCGTGCTGCACGTTCTTGGGTCCTTGGTCGTCCTCCCCGTCACGTGGCCCATCCGAACCACGTGACTTTGCGCGGGAGGTTCAAACACGATTTCCAACAACATGCTCGGCGGTGGCGACGCGTTGCGACATAACGGCGGAGTAGCGCGCGCAGCCATGCGTTCGCTGGTTGCATGATCACTTTTTGAGACGCAACAGTTATGCGCGTGACCGAGAACACTGCAGTTCCCGCTGCGCACAAAATTCGCATTAGGGAGTATCGTAATCGCATTTTTTACAGCGAATTCGCGGTTGTTGCTGACCGTAATGTGTGCGGTGTGTGCCCTCATCAGAAGACTTGTCATAGTTAGAGCACGCACTTTACGTGGAGCACCCGGCGTCTTCCAGGCTTGCGCGTGCCGCTCGCAAGAAAGACCAATAAAACAGTTCACGTGCGTCTGCGCTTTAAGGGGGGAGCACCTGAAATCTCGCGCTACAGACGCCCGGTTCGCGTAGCTGGTTGCCGCTGGTTCTAGCGCATGCTGACGCGTTTTTTTACGAGAGAAACGTGAAAGCCTGCGACACAACGATCTGCATCCGCCAGTCATGCATGAGCAAGACGACGGTATAGGTGGATATGACGATGGCTACAACTACACGGAACATGTAAATAAACAATTTAAAACCTAGTACAAAGCGTGGTGGTGCGTCCTTCTGTGCTTACATAGAAAGACAACCTCCAGCTTCGCTATCGTTCAAGCCTTGCGCGACTTAGTGCAAGCTTCGCCATCTTTTTTAAGAGCAGACCTTTTTAGGCTGACACAAATTCTGTCCGACGTAGACAGAAAACCCCGAGCGCCCGTGATCGCGTGCTTCGCGGCGACCGCTTGGCGTCCCTCGTGCTTGGCACAAGGCACAAGCTTCGCGAAGGGGCTTTACAAAAAAAAAAAGATACCGAGCACAGGTGAGCGAGCGCCTCGCAGCAACAGACGGGCGTCGTCCAGACTCGCGCGTGGGCTTACGCCACGTGAGCAGCTCCTGCCTGCGTCGTCATGGTCGCGTAGCGACCGGCGCTCCACGGGTCCGCCGCGCCGCAAACGGTGACGACGTATCTGTCAAGCCATCCCGTCACAATGCACACGTGCAGATGGCCACCAGACCAAAGCGTCGACGAAAGCGTGGAGATCTAACGGGGCGGGGACGTTCCACAAGACAATTTGCCCTACGCGGATTTAGAACGAAGATTACTGCTGAATAAAACAGTGTTCATACTTTCATGGTCGTCGCTTTATAGTACCGTCCAAAACTGTTTTGCACAGCTGGGGTCCAGCTGCTCGCTCTCTCCTGGGATCTGAGGTCAGTGTGGGGAGAAGCTAGGTCAACCCCCAGCTCTGCTGTTTCTGCAGCCTTGCACCACTGCAAGCTGCGTCAGATTTTTTTTTTACAGGACGCTATCGGTCCCATTTATAGAGCTTTGCTTTAAAATATTGTTCGTTGAGGTCCATAATGCCGCGATATTGGTATGTTTTGGAAAGACATATTTCCTAACTTTGTTACTGCAATTAAACAACGCGTCAGTTTGAACTGCATGGAAAGAAATGGGGCTATTTGTATGTTTTGGTTCATATTTGCGGGATCGCGTTTCATTTGTTCATGACGGCACATTGTGTTTCTCTAGTCTTCGTTCATGTGAACTCAGTCAACGGAGTTTTTACAGCTGAACTAGTGTACAAACCGTAAGTTCGCCGTCGCAGGAAAAAAAATACCACAAAAATGCCGAGCGCTCGTGAGCGCGTGCCTCGCGGCGACCGCCCGAGCGTTCCCAGCACGCGCAGTGGCTTAAGCACAAAACTGAAGTACAGCGCTGTCGTCAAGCCCTGATAAATATATATGATAAACATGACGATATAGATAAATATAAAGATGACTACTACTACGACAGTGCAGAGGAAGACGAGAACGGAACATGTAAATAGGCAATTTCAAACTTGTACAAATGTGTCCTATTGTGTCCTTCAGCGCTTACCTACTTAGAAATCCTGCAGCTTCGCTATGGATAAGCTCTACCCGATATAGTGCAAGCTTCGCCAGTTAGCTGGTGGAAGTGGACAATGGTGATGAAGACGACGACCTCTTCGATGCATATGACGACTATTACTAGCACCGCAACGATGCAAATAAAGAATGATACTGAAACCTAACTATCTGTCCAGCAAAGCTCACCTACAACAGCTTCGCCATTCAAGTCTTGCGCGTGAGGGCAAACTTCCCTGAATTTTTATATGCAGTTTCTAAACGCTCGCCTGCATACATGGATCGCTTGCGCTGAACTGCGCACAAAGACGGCCAAGCCACAGCTGAGCAGTAAGAGTAAGTGGACCAGCCATTTCACCCTTGCCTAGTACGTCGTACCCAGGCAGCAAAGCTCCCAGCATGCAAAGCGATAAAAAGAAAGGCGAAGCTCGCACGACAGCGGCTGAAGGTAATTGCGACGCGATGAGTGACCTTGAAAGATGTAGTGTAGTATAGCTCCCACTCCAAAAATGAGCCCATGCTCTCTGTACAGATGGTTAACCAGCGAACCTGTAACGTGTGGCCTGGTGTTTACATGTGTGTTTTTTATATGTTCTTTAAAGCATTTTTCTTTTTACGTTGCGTGGTTGCGGCATTTTTTTCTGTTCCCGTTTTGGCTCGATGCGTTTCTGATACTAAGCTCCCTACTCCTCGGCGATACTTATGGCGCGTGGCCTTTTCATTTCGAGGTAGCGTGCGCCTGGAGTTTAACATTGCCACGTGAACATTTCCCCCCTATACTTCCCTGTCCGGCGTGATCGCTTAATGTGTGCTTCACGCACTAACTAGCTGCGTACCTGCTCTGCTACCAGAAAATAAACCCAACCACACCCTCTCCCCTTACTTCATACTCCTCTCTAACGTGGCTTTTTCACTCATGCTGATCGGGTTGCAAGGGAAGTGTTATCTGCGTACACAGAACCGCTTCCTCCTGGCGATATAAAAATTTGCTCCAGTGGTCTTCGGGAATGCATGTCATCATCCCGCCACCAGTGTATCCCCATGATTCCGTGTTGTTGGCCCGGCTCGGAATAATTATTCGAGGTAATACTAACCCAAGGCACCGTAGCTTGACGAACAGCCTCCCAAGGAACAATAGTGACCGGGCAACTAGCTCTTTGCAGAACCACCAACGCAGCTTCCGGATCGGTGAGAAAGTTGAACTCCACCGAAGGTCGTACGTTTCCCATACCCTGCAAGAACAGCAGGCTTTTGTTCGGTGGTCGCAGGGTTAGGTGTAATGTTACCGGCGATTCATGCGCGACGTAGAAATGGGGGAGAAATATTGGCAAGCATTGTTCTCAGGGTTCTGGCCAACTGGAGTTGTAATGACGCGCCGCACCTGCGTCCTCGGAGTCATCGACATTTGGGCGCCCAACTTGTTCCACTCAACCTAAAGCAAATGCGTTGACTTGACAGGTCACTGGTTCGTAACCCATTTCCGAAAAAGTACCTTCCTAGGAATAACTAATTCGATGCCTACATATTTCTCCGCACGTTGGAAGGACACCGAAATGGTCTTTCACTCTTTCTTGTTACAACCACTCGATCTCCTTCAGTTTCTTTTTACGATCACATTATGTACAGACCGCAGTCTATAAATACAATGGTCGTTACCGACAAGAACCTAATCAGTCCATAACACAGAGCAAGGTTCGTACACAACGGCAATTTTGAAACAACGGCTATCAGACCGAAGTTGGGTAGCCCGAAGTTATCCCCACTAATTCAGGGAGCAAGTGCTGCTCGCACTTTTAACACAAAAGTTTTTTATTCCGGGATTCACGAAGATTTCGCTTACGTCATATCCGTCACGGAAGTGACGCCAGTACAACGAAGCAAGCGCCTGTAAAGTGTGCACCCCTGAACGCAGGGTCTTCTTGCGGGGAAAAACATTTAGTACTAAAGAGTACGTTATACTTGGGGTTGTTCGTTTGTGGGTTTTATATTTCAACACGACAGTGTTTTATGCCGGATACACCAATATTTCACTGCCGTCATATCTGTCCCGGAAATGACGCCAGTACACCTTTGCCGAAGCGACCGGCCAGCAGAACGTCGCTCGCCAAGCACACCCAGAAGACACACCTCGACCCGCAAATCATGCTCAGCTGCAGATTTCGCTGCACATTTCACTTTCGTGTTTTACCGATTCCTAAGACAGAAGGATCAACCACAGTTTTTTTTTTACCGTAAAGCGTGCCGCCCAGGATGTACAGGTGTTCGACGTTCTCTAAAAAGTCCGGCTCCACCAGGAGAGCAATGGCAAGGTTGGTTAGCGGGGCCATCGCAACAATCGTGTGTCGACCGGGGTTCGCCCTGACAATGTCTATAACCTTGAGGTAAGCGTGGGCTTGTGGATCAGGAGCGGGGTTCCTGCCTATCGGATAGAGCCCGCTTGCCCCTCCGAAGTTGTCGGGCCCAAAGTAAACTGTTTCGTAGTCCGACTGTCCATCGATGGATCTATCGGCCCCTTTGTAGACTGGCACCTGAAAATAGAGCAAGAAATCAGCAACAATAGCAGCCCGGCGGGTTACATACACAAAGTTTTATCTCTCTGTCTCCTACACGCCATCTTCCCTAACAACAAAATTTTAGACGCAGCTTGTTGCTTAGCGTTTCCTTACAGTAACATATTGAATTATGCACCCAGAGTTTTATTGCAAAACAAGCGCATGCGGAAAATTTTCGGAAGACACCTGTAGCTACAGCTATCATCTTGCTAAAATATTTGCCCGCGTATCTGCTTACTTCGCGGCAAATGTCGTCGAAACACGACAGAGCTCCATGATTTAGTTGTTTGGAAAAGTTTTCTCTATATAAACCCTGTTTTCACAATTTATCTTTTGACCAGATGGCTGATTCCAGGGACCAAAAATGACAGACAGACAGACAGACAGACAGAATGACCAACGTTTTCTGGTTTAGAAAGCCAAATAATTGTCATCTAAAAAAATTCACGCGTCTCCACGAAGTGAATCATGACTAGTGGGCGAAGCACTGGGGATCGTTCTTACCGTAAATCACCCGTGAGAGTGCTTACTGTTGCTAAAACGATTTCTAATCTAATCCATCCAATCTCAACGCTCCTCGCGCATGCGCAGCACGGCTCTCCAGGAGCACTCTCTCTCACTCTCTTTTTCTCCCTCCCTTTCTCTCTCTCTCCCTCCCTCTATCTCTGTCTCTCTAATCTTTCGTGAACCTTTTATTTTGTTCATGTTAACGTTTTCTAAAGCTTTAGTTCACACATGCTTTGATTTACACGGTGTTGAGCCGTGACACTGACCCGGGCGCCGACAGCCTCGGCCTTAATGTGCTTCGCCACTAAAAATTGCCCGCGTATCTCCTTACTTTCGTGCAATTGTCGATACGATTCCTGTGACATCGCTGCCACGCTGCCTCCATTATCTTCCCCGCCCACCTGTCGCGCTGTTGCCCCGCCCCCCCACCCCCCCCCCCCCCCCCCCCAATGATAAACGAGGTTTACTTGCTTGAAAAATAAAGTGATTCTCTCTCTCTCTCTCTCTCTCTCTCTCTCTCTATCTCTCTCCAGTCAATTCAATTTTGACGCATTCCATTGCTCGAGCGAAATCTATAAGATCCATTCGTTACTGTGCGGCTTCTTATAATGCTGCCACGAGGCAATAGCCAAGGGCGCAAGCGTTTTAGATGCGAAGCAGCTTATGGTCGAACCTGTTCCCTCCGCCGTTGTGTGGGCGCCGTTGTGCGGTGTCCACACCCCCACTACACATGCCTGGCCAGGCACCGACTGATGATGATTGTGGCAGGATGCCCCTAAAGATAGGCCAACCGAAGAGTCTATTACGAGGTAGCTTCACGTTCAACCACCGTGTCATCTTTCCCATAGGGGAACCCTGAGTACCACAATCCCACTCCGCATGCCTGCCCAGGCACCGCTCATGATGATTGTGGCAGGATGCCCCAAGGGATTGGCGAACCAAACAATCCATCACGAGATAGCTTCGCCTTCAACCACCGTCGTCATATTCCCGCAGGGGAACCCTGAGTAGTATCGACGGCATTCCTCCTCTGCTCTCCTGACGCTCCTCTCCTCTCCGGCATTCCTCCTCTCCTCTCTGAGGCTCCTCTCCTCTCCGGGATTGCGCAACGAATGGCAACACCTGCGGCGAAGCAGCTTAGGGTAAGAGACGCGACGGTAGCCGCTGCATACTCCGCTGGAGGCGCCACTGTAGCTCCGCGGTATATATGATGCGCGCGCCGCTCCGCTCCCCTCATTCTCCGCCCGCAACGCCGCGATCGAACTGAAAATTAATGGGAACTTGAGTCGACCCCATGGCTGCTTCGCATACTACTCAGGGTTCCCCTACGGGAAGATGGTGAAATTTTTCATTATATATTTTGGGTCAAAACGGTTTTTACCCGTATTTTCTATTTCGTATCGCAAAAATAAAGCACCCATGTATATATAATTGAAAGAACACTGCGAATGGTAGTTGCGCATTGTAGTTTTGTCTCAAAATATGCCTAATGTTTGATTTTCCTGAACAACGTTAACAAGTAGGAAGCGTGGTTCCTGATTTCGGGGTTTGGAGAAGTTTCGCATATATAAACATCTCGTTCAAGCGTTTAAACTTATAAGGCCGGAAGGCTGCATCGAAGTATGGACAACTACAGACAGACAAACAGAGACCAAAATTGTGGGGTTTAAGTAGCCTAAGCAAGACTTTTTAAAAATATCACACATGTCTCCATTCCGAGCAACGCAAGTTCCCGCCGAGAATTCCTCCTAACACGGCTGGGCTCAACAGCGTCTTTTCCAGCTTGGTATTACATGATGGCAAAAGTCCATCTAGATCTCTACCCATTCCGCTCTTTAATAGTGTACACTTAATAGTGTACACTTAATGTACAGTCGTCACACCTGTTAACAACAACAAAACACGAGGTGCCTGCCTACGCACAGAGTGGCAGCTCACGGTAGCTACAGCCGAATCTTTGGCGCCTGGTTATCGGCCCTCACAATGCTGCCCTACTGCACTCGGGTGCTTCAGCGCGTGCGCGCAGCCTGGCTTAGCAGCCCGAGCGCTATCGTAAGCTGCCGCTCTGTGCATACGCTGGCACCTCATTCTTTGTTGTTGTTAACAGTTTTGTCGACTGTACTCTTCTATAGTGTGCTCTTACACTTCAATAATGGAAGAGCTGTGCCTCATTAGAAGGGGACGCTGAATGATCATGATTATATTGAGAGCCGTTGGCTCTGAACTGAAACAACTCTTTTAAAAATCTGATTTTCTTTACAACGGTGGCTCGCGTGGCACATCGGGGCTCGCTCTTCTTGCTCTCTGACGCGACGGTGCGCGGGCGTGGCTTCCGCTCGCCTGCTCACGTTACACGATCACACCTGGAGCAGCTCGGTGGCGTGATCCAGCGGAAGCGCTGCGTACAATCACGGCGCCTAAACTAACTGTACAACCACTCAAGGAAGGTCAAACGGGAACCAAAGCATGTCAGCCGTGTATAAGATATGATTGTAATGATTACAAAACTTAATTAGTACTGATTATTTAATAACGGTAAATTTTAGTAAGGATAGAAAACGTCGATGGTTGGATGGCATACCGTCTGGTGAGGTAGCATAATACAAAAGACAGAGTAGAAGTCACAGACCAAGTCAAAAGTAATAATAACATTTCGGCAGCGCTGTGGCTACTTTTCTCACAATGGGAACAAGGGAGCCATGGCGCTCCCTAAACGTCTTTTTTATTTCTGGCTTTGTCACTGACCTCTACTCCATCTTTTGTAAAGTGAGCATAATGTGGCGTGATGTGTGTTAATGTGAACTAGGATCCATTAGGGTAGAATAAAATTAATTAGGATGGAATAATGGTTGATTACTATTTGATAGGAATAATAAGTAAGACGCTTTAGGGTCGGATTAAGGGTAACAATGTATAAATTAGGTGTGATGCATGCGGTGTATTAGGGTGAATTAGGTAAATTAGAATAGAAAACTTATCGATTATTGATTGACAGAAAGAATTAACCAAACGGGATTAAGGTGGATAAAGAAACATTAGAACAAACGGATGTGCTAAATTGGATTAGGTGGATAAAGATGGATAATATTAGATCCAGGCTGATTAGGAATGTTAAATGGTGTGGCTGTTGTGTCGATGGGTGGACGTGGGTATGAAAGGAACCCGTTACAACTATACGCAAGGCTTTAGCCCTCAAAGTGCACAAGCAGACTTAAGTGTGCTGAGACGTCTTTTATGCTTTAGCCAATTTGATTGCAATCTAGTGTGCGAGCTCAACGGTGCCTGCAAAATGACCGCCCCTGTAACTCGTAACCAGCGGCTGGGCACTTAAGCCCTGTTACAAAACCCACGGGCTGAGCCGCTCACAACTGGCCTTTACTGATGGAAAGGCGTCATGAATTATGCAGGAGCAAAAAACCACAGAATGCTCATTCAGCCCATTCAGGGGTAATTCTCTTGATACAAGGGCACGTTTGTTACAAGAGTGACTTGTGTGAGTGCTTTGGTAATCTTGAATCATAATATAAACCAATTTAGGCGAACATTTATCGCCTGTTGCAGATTTCGACGCAGCGACGTCAGCTTCGTTGTTCGTCCCTTAGCGAGATTGCAAAAGCAGATAAAAGTGAACAAGTTTAGCTTGTTATTGCACCTGGAAGAACACTTCTTGCATACTCAATGTGTAATGTTATGAGAGAATAGTCGGCATTTTTATACTTGCTTCAATTTTATTTTCTACACGACCAAACAAAAATCATTCATGACGACCTTAATACCGCAATTGGCTACACGGCAAAACAATTCACAGTCAACGTTAAGTTGCTTATGCTGCTCCGCTTTGTGGTAAGACTTTGGTGCGACCCGCTTCTTGCGATGACTATCGTAATCAATTGGGCACAGATAAGCGCGAACGTGCGCCGCAGTTGAGAGCTTGTAGAAATTCGCATCAAAGTTCTCCCCTAGTTCAGATGATACACTGCCCAATCCTCGCACAAGTTAAAAGAACACCCGGAGCTGAACGAATATTGTAGCCCACTCACGTCCGTCCTGTTTTACGACGTTGAGCACTCTCAGGGTGTTTGTTGTAGGCGTTGGTCAGATTGGTGTTTCCATAGCTGACGGTGACGGCCTTCAGGCTCACATTCGGCAATGTTGCGGCTAGAATTATGGCCATCGCGTCATCGACGCCGGTATCCACGTCCAGCAGCAGGCTGATTGACGGTGACAACTTTTTTGTCAACAGTTATAACTTGAACAACCGGCACTGCCGCCAGAAGCAGGATAGCAGTCGCAGTCCCGTGGCGCAGCATCGCTAGCATAGTAATACTCAGGCAACAGGCAGTCGTTATATATCGCAGTAGGATGGAGGGCATTAGCTCCCACAGGTGTTACCTAAGCCCCGGGTATCATTAAAAGATAACCCAAACGCTTCCTCTCCCCCGCTGTTTCCTCCTCTCACCTTAGTGCGTGGCAAACAACGCTATGGTAATTCGCCTGTTTGATGTGGGTTTCGATTGCGCGTACCCGGGCACAGATCGAAAAGAAGGCCTACAACTGTGACGTGACCATTGAACAGTGATGCAGGCACTATAAACTTTACTCTTTACTCCGAGCCGATCCTCAACCAAGACCTCCGGCCTAACTAAAAAATTATACCAATTATTAATTTATTATGAATTCACTCATTCGGTCATGCCTCCCAGTCCTGTTATCTCGGCCGTCATTTTGTATCGTATAAAATTGCCGATTTTGTATCGTATATATGAGCCACTTTGGAGCAGTGAGCTTGAAATGCAACATTTTGGCGCCAAGGTTCTCAAAGCTCGTAAGAGGTCGTAAGAGCAGTTTATGATTGGTCAGTGCCTTTGCTACCTTATCTGTTTTCGTGGGGTACCAATGTACTTTTGCCAGGGTATATCAGAAACGTGTGTAAGGGCATCTTGCGTGCGAATAGCTTTGTTCAACTGGGCCCCGTTTCTAAGCCAAGAAAACATGGCATTCCTTATCGCTCCATAAGTTTAGAAGCGTGTAAGAAGCTCAAAACAATGCTGGGGGTGTCTCTCTTTAACCGTTGGCGGTGAACGATCAAGAATTCGCTTTGGAGGGTTTTTTTTTCAGGCACCTCGTTTTGCTTATCATGCTTCTGTGAGATTTCCTAAGACACGTTCGCTCTATTTAAAACGGCTGTTTGAGACGCCATTTTATTGAGCTTATGCTACGTTGCCACTCTGCTTTTTTTAGTCAAAACTAAAAGCTCCAATCAAGCCTTAACTTCATACAAACGACTTTGGAAGCAAGCATACGTCAAAATTAGCGCCATTGCGCTGCAGATGAAGCCGTCTTGCAAAAAAAAGTAAACGTCTTGGCTTTACCTACGGCACAAGGGTACGTGGTGATTATACTATCCTCAAGACGCCGATTTTCGATGAAAGAGGAAATCTGGGGTGTGCACAGGAAGGCACTATTCCCGTGTCGAGTCAGGTCGGATAAGAGAGCAAGAAAAAGCGAATACGTACAAGTCTATAGGATTATCACCAATTTCTCTCTTAGTCATACTTTACCCTACCTTTACAACACAGGGGCCTTAGCGTTAACTTTTAGCGTTGCCTCCGGACTAGCTGTCTTGTGCATAAGCCTATAACCTAGGAATGCTATGAAATAATCCCGAGATGGTGTTTTTTTTTTTTTTTGTCGGCCGCATGCCGAATCCCTCTTGGACCTATATCATTTGCCAGTCCGAACTTCCTGGGCCATATGCTATTTCATTCCCAATATTTCAAAGAGAATGAAATTTATTTTACTTCACCGCAATCCCAAGCGAGCTGTTTGTTATAATTTTTGCTTTGAACATCTATGGATTGGATGCCTAGTGTTTGTGCAGCTCTTTTTTCAATCCGGTGTATTCCACTGCAGCTGTTTGAAAGCTCTTTCCTTTCGCACGATCGGCTGTTTCTGCGGACAGTCTATATTATGCCACGTGCCGCTCTTGCGCATTCGCTTGACATCGCGCACATGCTCTTGCGTGGGACGAAGCTTCACTCGTACATCCGCTCGACATCGCGCACATGTTCTTCTTGCTTGGGACAGAGCTTCGCTTAGTTCAAATGGCAGCCTTCGTCGATTACCAAAGCGGAAATAAAAAAAGGCGCCAAACTGAATGCAACCTTTCGGCAGCAAGAGTAGAATGTCATTCGACTCAAATGAGGGGCTTCGAATCCCCTTCAGAAACTGCCGCACTCCACTTCAATTTTGATGGCATTTGAAAGCTTTAACAATCGCTCGCCGTGCTGCGTTGCGCTGCGGCTGTCCAGTTGTGTTTTTACACAATAAGGCGAAAAGCAAATTTAGTAGCCGTCTTTCGCGGGATACTGATATCACATTATAAATGACGTATGATTTGACACTGCTATATTTTGAATCACAATCCAGATTTTTTGTGCTGCTTTGTGCTGTCTGGCCACACTGGTTTGTCACTTGCTCGCACTGAAGCTGAGAGTATGGAATTATTGCAGCTCGATATGATGATTTAAGTGAATGAGAAGTAAACAAAGTCGGACAACTAAGGGTTTTTGTTTCTTTTAAGTACGCCAGTAATGTATTTGTTGCATGCTGGCTGGGAACGCTGTGCGCAAGATTGCTAGAAATGGCATTTGAGAACCCCAAATGTCTGTACGGGTGCTCATATTGCTCGAATGCCATTTGAGCCGATTGGCATTTCAAAACCCAGTGGAGCAGAACAACGCATTTGAGTCAAGTGACATTTGGTTCAAATGACATTGGGAAGATATAGTAGCAGGGGTATAAGTCCAAACTTTGCTACCGCCTGCTTAGTGTACAAAGTTGGCACCAATAACGTTGGTGTGCAAAATGAGCAAGTTCACCCAGGGAGACGAGAGAGAGAGAGAGAGTAAATATTTATTTGTCGATAAGTGGCTGGTGTTAGGGTATCTTCGTGAAGAGGCCTCCCTAGTCCGTGATTCCTTCGCTTCGACTGACTGTCCCCGCTCGGGTAACAAGGTTAAGTGGGGTATCCTGGTCTGGGCTGGCCAGGGAAGCCTTCCCCTACTCAAAGACTGGATTGGTGACGGGGGGAAACTGTGGGGTGTGCGGGCATGCCCGTGCTATAGGGTATATCGTGCAGTCTGGCGACAGAATGTACCGAGGGAAGGTTGTTGGGTAGGGACGATAATGTGGAGGTGGGTGGAATTGGGGTAGGGTATTCGTCTGAAGTCAACGCCAAGTTGTAACTCTTTTGGGCACGCTTAATTGTAAGCATGTTCATATAACTCCTGCAGTCCACGATGTCTACATGTTCATGATTTATATTCTTTCCCACCATTCCTTTGAGGCATAATTAGGCAACACCCGCAAAGATGTGACGAGCGAGTGGAAAATAAGCGCTGAGCATCAACCCTTCTGAAAACATGCAAAATACAAACAAAAGCTTGCGCGGAAGTGCACCTGGTGGCCACAGAAATATAACTTGACGTGCTAGTTGTTTCAGCTATGTGTATAGTTTTTAATAATATAGTTCCGACAAGACACCAGTTACAGCTGTCTGCAATATCCAAACTTATACTGCACAAGTCCATCTATTGACAGCGGACTGGAGTTCCTAAGCTAATTTAACTCCACAGGAAACTGTAGATGAAACTCTGGTAGTATGATGGGGTCATCTTGGCTGAGTATAGCGCTACAATTTTTTCAAGATATCTACAGTACAGGGAGCTGCACGTCATTTCAGAAAAAGTTGTGCTTGCCCCAAAGTTTATTTTACGAATAGACTACGACAGGAATGGCTTGCGAAAAACAAAGCCATATTCGTCTTCCGTAAACTCCTCACTCTAAGATAAAAGAGGGTCACAAAAGAGTCCCGGCAACAATGACTGTTGTTTAAGCCTGGTTACTCAGTAGGCTATAAAAGTAGTCACAGAAGAGTGTCGTGCTTCTTGGGACCCCTTTCCGACTCCTTTACTGCATTATTTCACCGTCACCTCTTTGTGAGAGGAGACATACAGAAGGCAACTGAAGGACAACAAAAACCAATGATGGCAGTAATACAGCTACTGTCATTGGCCGCCGTTCTGGCCTGTCGGGCGACGTCATGGGGCAGCTGGAGTTTCGTCTCTCCCACGCGTCGCGCACGTAGGAGTGGAATTCGTTTTTTTTCTTCCCGGCGCCACTTCCAAACCTTGCTGAAAGCAATTGCTGTTTAGCAATAAGAATGTTCATTGCTTTTGGCAGCAATAGGAAACATTTGCTTAGCAACCATGGAGAACACAATGAAAACAATGAAACAATATCTAGGAGGCTAAAAGCAAACCCCAATTAAAAATTACTCCCCACCTCCCCTCGCGGGAACCCCTGTGTAGATGTGACGCATTAGGGGGTTCCCGTGTTGTTTCCGTTAGGTTGATTCTCCCATCGCGTGAAACGTGCCGTGAACCCTACTGCCGCGGCTATGACGCAACGTGGCGCGGCTATGACGCAACACATCCAACAATCCAGCTTTAATCCAATCCAATCCAAATCAATCCAATCCAAGCCAAGCCAAGCCAATCTAATCGAATCCAATCCCAATGCCCCTCGCGAGATAGTGTTCGCTATCGGAGAGGAGAGGGGGTGAGCGGCGGAGAGCGCAGCTCTTGCGGCGAGGAGAATGGGGGAGGAGTGTGGACGGACAACAACGCCGTATGGAGGGACAAGGCGAGTGAATGAGATGCAATCGCATCTAAAATGGTTCTGGCCACAGCCACGCTGCATGACTCACGATTTAAAGAATTGTCCGTCAATATGACGATTTCGAAAATGAATCTCAAGCATTTACGACTGAGTTAAGCTTTTTTGCCAATGCTAGAATCATTGTCAGGCTCTATACCTCTCTACTTCAAACCACGTGCCTTTTGGAGACACAAAAGAGTGGCTAGGAAAAATGTTAGCATGCAAGTGCTCCTTGCCCCACTCTTTCAGACGAGTGCTGGACTTCTAAAACTTCGTACCATTGCGCAAGATGTAATTGAACAGGCGATACAGAACAAACTACAGGGAAAGAAAGCATTTAGTGGGCTCTTAGCCCCTATTCCACAAAAGCCCTACGGATCCTAGTCCGAAACCTCCCTGAAAGAACAGTCAAAATCATTTGGACGCCTGCCCACTCATCCCTTCGCGGCAATGCAGCGGCTCACGCTCACGCCCGAGATCTTGCTCGCCGAGCACCGCAAGAGGACGATGAGAGGACCAGACACTCACTTATTACATACAACGACATCACCCAACACTACATGCTCACACGACGCACCTTCCCGCCACCGGCAGAAAAATTAACAAAAGAACAACAAGTCACCCTCCGACAACTTCAAACAAATACATTTCCACATCCCACACGGCTACACGCCATTCACCCCACAATATACTACCCCCTGTGCCGGCACTGCGGCAACCCAGCAACGCTCTTCCATATGGTTTGGGCATGCCCTTCAAACCCAGACCTTGCACCAATTCCCAGTCCTACATACGAGCAGTGGGAGAGTGAACTTGCCAGCTCGGACCCAAGTATGCCCCCTAACGAGTGAGTGTTCACTGCATAACGTCTTATGTAAGAAGTGTTTATTCTAGAAAGTAGTCCGAAAATTTCTTCACATTAGTTGCAGTTCTCCGCTGTGTAATATCGCAGATCTGAATGTAAAAGCAAGAAAAATTGGCAGGTTTACACATCCGCCGCCTAGCTTATTTTACCCCAGGTTGTTGAAATTGATGCGGGTCCTATCATTATGGCACACTTTATAGCGCAATTGTAGCCTCGGCGTGCTAAATCTAGCAATTTTTTAATTATTGTTATAGTATCACACATTACTATTGTTCTCGGTGCAAACCATGTGCAGCATTCGTAACAACAGATTTATTGTTTATTGCACAAATTTATAAGGTACGTTCTTGCACGAAATTTTGCAGTAAAATTTTACACTTATCAGCTACGTTTTTGCAGGTTCCAAGAATTGCGTATTTACAACTGAAATATCACCTGCACAGAAACAAGCACACTCGGTTCTTATTCGGCTTCACGTTGGAAATTCAATTTACTTGTATTTTCTATGTGTCAAATATTGACAAGTAGTCCTTGTAAAAGGCCGATAAAGAGCAAAATCTTATTGATGTGAGTCGTGATTATGAAAATTATTTTGACTATATTCACTAGTTTTCATATTTTCTGATAAATATCTTCAAAGATTACGTGCCGTGATGTTGCGTTTAGCTTGACAGTTTTCCTAGTCAACATTCACGGCTGAGGGCATTCGAACATGTTTTAAATTTATAATAAAAATAAAAAAATAGTTTCTAGAATTGATGCTTCTTGCATGCATGGACGGCTTACCTGATAAAATTGTTGCGATTGTGTTTAATGCAGTCACTCATACATCTTCTTGACTTTCCTCGTCCAATAGAACTTTTCGTCTAATAGGACACTTCCAAAAGAGTCTTGCCACCCTTGTAGCAGGGGTCACAGAAACAGTCAACGACAGCCTTTGTTCGCGGATGTAGAGTCATAGTGACTACGTCCTATGAAGTCCTCTATGCTTCCCTTTTGACTCTTGGTCTGATAGTGGGTCGGGGCTCACTTTCAAAAAGAGTCGGGGGGCTCTCATTAGTGGTGTCAGAAAGTAATCAACCGGAATCCCTTTGATCACTTTTTGGAGTCATTGTGACTACATCTCTACTACTCTCCCTCTCTCTCTTCACGTTCGGTCACAGTTCTTGGCCTGAGAGTCTCAAGACCACCTGCTTAAAAGTCCTAAAATTTCAATTCTGTGGACAAGCGAATAAATTTGTAAAGGAATCCCTACACATTCTCTTCACACTAGGGTGCACATCATTCGATTGTGGATGCGCGCACATCTATGACCTTGCAGACCCAGTAAGGCTCTTCCCCTCCGGAAGAAAATGTTTTCGTGCCTTGAAAAGGAACAAATCACCATGCGTACATTGCGAAAACTAGCGGGTTCTCACTCTTTTTATGGTACAGGAGACCAGGAACTGAAGCGTCAAATAGGTTCCTATGAACGTCCGATGAATTTCCGGCCACTTAAGTCCGTATACATGGCGCGAATTACGCCTGCTGAAGTCACAGGTGCAGCGCCGTTCGTGCAGTAAAGCGATCTAAGTTTCCTATATTTCCTGCTGCGACAAATTGCCAAACGTCAAGCAGAATTCACAGGAGACGTTAGACTGTTCCAAACACTTGGCAGTAGCCAGAGCAACGAGAATGTATAGTTTTGCCGCACGACTGGTGCAGCGGTTGCGAATTCGCAGCATAAATTCGCACCATGTTGAACGGGCTTTAGGCTATTTATGATTTGTTTGTTGAGCTCCTTTACGAAAGCTGTTCATAGTTGCCGTTCCCATCATCCGGCCCTAGGACCTGCAGGCGCGTTACACCATAAATGTAACCTTTAACATAACTGGCGCAAACGGGGCAGAGCCAAACGATATGTTTCTCAACTTTGTGCCAGCATATCAATGGTGAAAATCCACATTACTTTACCTTTCTCACTCGCCCCTGCTGGCTTAGGCGCCATATGCGTGAGATACCGTCAGGCATCCAAATTATGCAGGGCTGCGGCCTCGGTAGCGACTTAGTATAAATAGTGTCTTCGCTACAGGGCAAACTTCGACCGACAGTTGAAAAACTCGCCAGAGAGTGTGCCCTGTGTTTACAATGGGGCCCTCTATATACAAACGCTTTAAAAAATGCCGTGGCATTTACTAACAGAGCACTAACCAGTCACTTGCCACAACACCCACTAGGTACTTAGTAACTGGAGGTAGTAGTAACTACATGCTTTTACTAACTGACCATGCATAACCTAGTAAAAAGATCCAGGTGACAATGCGGATCGGCTGAGGGCGCACATATCCCCCTTAGCCCACAAGTAAATTTGGCAAGAATACACACGCGATGCAAGGGCGAGAGCGAGAATAACTTAGTTACCTTAGTAAATAGTGAAATCATCGTTAAAACCGTACCCGCATAGACCTTTTTATGCGTAGTAAGCTGAATCTCCGACTCGGTTTTTCCTTTAGCCTAATACAGTAAGCCGTAGTGACGGTCAATACGTACTTTAACGAACTTTCCTCAAAACATCACTTTCTCGGTCGCTTTTTGGACCCAGCAGCTGGAACTCGTCTGATATAGTTGGCGAGCTTGTCAAAAAAAGCCAATGTTTTAGCGATAATTCTCCAATTATGCATGTTAATGGGAGCATATACAAATCAGCATGCGGAATTGCAAAAACGTTTTGATCATGGGGTGGAGTGGAAAAAATTCTGTAGTTATTATGTTCAGTGAGTCATAGAATTTGGTTACTAGTAGACTGCTAGTATGAACAAGCAGCAGTTACTAAGTTCGCAGTCTAGACTAGTAACGGTGGTATTTAGGATGCATACTTAGTGGCAGCACCAAGGTCCCCTTCTGCAGGCGAGCAAATTCCGCAAGGAGTTCGTAAATACAATGTGTTTTTACCTTTTTATGCGCCTTTTTGTTAGGAGTAAAGGCCATAGGAGGCGTTTGAAATGGCCCTGTCGCACAGGTATAGCCCACAAGCACTTCCTGATCCAGCTGGAAAGGAAATCGTTCGCCTAAACTACAAGTGACTCGAGCAGGCACATGAGTAAATGGAGCTTTCAATAGCTCCCCGGTACCACACGAAGTACAACCGGTTATACCCAATTGCAACAGTACAAAAATAGGGCCAACCGGCAAAGAGAATTTTGTCCACACGAAGGTGGAGAGAAATTAACGGGAAAGACTTTCTTGCGACCCACCGCCAGGGGGACGAGCCCGGGGGGACCCCTCCTGTCCCACCTAGGAAAAAGCCGGATGGGTGGGTTGCTGGGAACGCGAACTTGGACATCGGGATGGGTTATGGGAAAAAGGGTGGGAATGAGGGAAGCAATTTTGCTCCAATCCTTTTGTCTGACTCTCTTCCAAGACTGATTGCTCAGCGAGGGCATCAGACAGTGTCAATTGCCAAATGTGCGGTCCCTGCCACGGGTTACCGCTCACCCATAGGGTCCGATAACTGGGCCCCAACTGTCGGAGACAGGAAGTACCCTATTTAGTGGCGACGGCCAGGTCCCCCCCGACCCCCAGCTCTGCGGCCGATGCGTACTAACGTCCTCGATCAACTGTCCCGCACAAGGTACTCATGAATCACCAGTGAAGCTTTCCACTATATACGGGTACTTGCAACACCTGCTTTTCACGGTCTCCGGACACCGGAAGTTTGTATGCGAACGTGAACTGAAACCCATGTTGGCAAGCCAACACACGTTCGCAAGGGTCCCCACTGGGTCTGCGAGCCCTTTTCTTATGTCCTCCTCTGTGCCTACTCTTTCGCTCAATGGAACAAGAGTCTTTTGGCATTGCCGTGGTGTAGCGGCTCTGCAGAGGAGATCGGTCCGGGCCTACTAGGCCTACAAGCCAAACTTCCGGTTAGGTTTTCCACCAACCTGTCACCCGTAGACGCAACAGGGCTTCCGTCCGGAGGCAGTGAGACCATGTGCCGCCGATAAACCCGACTACCACGTCTGTTTTTTCACTTGTGCGTTCCCGTGGTCCGTTCATATTGCCGTTTCTCACCATAAGCTTGCTTGTTGTTAACGAGGTTCAAATCAGCCACCTTTGCGAATTGCGTCTAGTAGTTTGGTTTAATTTAAGCCTTACACCAGGTTACTCACGGCCTTGTGCGGTCCTACTGGGCATAAGCATGCAAAGGTGTGAACTTGCATACTAACATCTAGCTGCATCCCACGGGTGCGTTTTTATTTATCGTTTCATTTCAGCGGCGGCCATCCCGCAGCCAGTCTTTGAGCCTTGTACCTAAGTGTCGACGGGTGGATTTAACCACACCCGATGAGCATCGATCATAATTTACCTCGCATTATGTCGGTTGTGGATGGCCGGGAACACATAACCGAGCGTGGTGCATGGGTTTGGAAATGACCCCGCAACGCCTTAGGCTCAGCGCTCTAAACCAATAACAACGCAGCCGAACACGCGTTACTCACCGTGGCTTATGCAGATACATAAACTGTACCGGCTAAGTCAAAAAAGAAGCAGCAACTGGCGCTTGTTTGCAATTGCCCGACTGCATTCGGTGGGGATGTGCCCGTACGTGTTTCCCGTGTCTGTGCTATATGCAAATGTCGCCAGCAGCGCACGTGTTTCCCACAGGTTATTCGCAGACCACGGTGTAGGTCACTACCCTCGATTGGTCAGTACTCTCAAAACAATCATTGCCATCACCCATGTCGCTTTCCCTGTCATTCAACCATGATGACAGTTGCTCAGAAACTAGTTTCAAGAAATGGAGCATCGAAAAAAACACAAAAGTCGCAAGTGCTCCTAAAGCCTGCCCAAGATTCAGGGCTCCGTAACTCGGCTGCTGCGCCATCTACTTTGTGGAACTAGAAGAAATGAAGCAGCTGGTGAATTGTTGTACAGGAAACAGTCTACGGCTCCTCATGAAAGTTTCTATAAACGTGCCGCCAAGTGTTTTAAGTAAACGGCATGCGACTTCCTGCTCGACTCTGTCGCTTCATTAGGCAAAGACTGATAGCCTTTTCTAAACGGCCTGATGGGCGGAACCACTATTCTATGCCGACGCCGGCGCAACTGGGCTTTATAGGTTCTTTAGATACTAACAAAATGGTGAAAAAAGAGAACAAATTTTATTCGAACGATTTAGTTTTTATAGTGCCATCAGTACTTGACCATAAGCAAAGGATGATTTCTTCAAGGAGGAGCAGGAAGGCCTTTATTATCATAGGGGGCATGAATGCCCTGTTGGGGAATTAGAGGGACATGAACGAAGGGAGGGAATAATCGAAAAAAGAACACTGTTGAAGGTTCAATCACCTGAAATGGTGGATATAATTTTAATGTCCGTGAACATATAGTTCTCAAAAATCGTGAAGAGATAGGTGCGACGATTTTAATAGGTATCGGTCCAGGTAAAAGATAACTATTTAAGCAAACGTTTTACGCGAACGGATCGCTCGTGTCATGACGTCAGTAATAATGTATTAGATGTAGGTACCCAAAACGAAGAATTAGTATTTTGTCTTTGAAACCTGGTATACAAACGGAACCTGAAAACCGCTAAGATGATATAGCAAACGTGGTCAGAATGGAGCTTTTTATATATAGACGGCGCAGGGAGGTCGTTCGGCGTAAGAGCCATATAATGACTATTTTTGGGTCCTTCGCTCAGCGGTCGCTCAGTTTACTTCAGATTAAACCGGTCTGTGCCGTATTTTGTTGCGGTTTATAGTAATCGTTTTGTGAAACATAGGATTTTACTCGACATACAGGGTCACGTACCTACGAGGCAGTGTCCCATATGCCAGTTGGCCGTTACAGCGTCAAAACGGCCTACACAGAGAACGCAACACTTTCGCAGCGCCGGCTGGCGGTAGGACTATATCGGGCAGAAGCTTGCATTTTTACCGCGCAGAAGCTTGCATGTCCTTCTCTTGTTTACCTCACCATTCTTACAGCTGTAAACAGAAGACGCTCTACATTTCAAGTTGAGGTTGCTCGTTTTACAACTTGGAATTTCGGTTTAGTTCCGTTCGATTCTGTGAGCCTCATTCAATCGCCAAGCGCGCCATACCATCTCATAACCCTGTGGTGGTATTGTAGCTCGTAGGACGCACGCCTATTCGATGGTTCCCTCTATATATAGCTTGCCTAGTGGTGTTCTAACTAGGCAATCTTTCTAATGAACCAAACTTTTACTTCGTGTTCATTGGTTTTTTCTTTATGTCTGCTTATGCGTCTTGTGTGTGCGTGCGTGTGCGTGTCTGTGTCTGTGTCTGTGTGTGCGTGCGCATGCGCGTGCGCGCGCGCGTGTGTGTGTGTGTGTGTGTGTGCGCGTGCGTGCGTGTGTGCGTGTAGTTGTGTGGTGGTCTGTGTCTGTGTATGTGTGTCTGTGTTGCGCGTGTGCGCGCGTGTGTGTGTGCGTGTATGTGTGTGCGTGCGTGCGTGCGTGCGTGCCTGCGGGTGTGTGTGTGCCTGCGGGTGTGTGTGTATGTGTATGTGTGTGTGTGTGTGCGCGCGCGTGTGCGTGCGCGCGTGCACGCACGCACACAGCACACACACACATGCTGGTCCCATAAAGCGACAACGTACAGATTCGTAACTTCTCAAAGCGACGTTTTGATTGTTCTCCGGTCTAGCAACCAAACAAGACGATTAAAGTAAGGCGAAAAAACACACCCATTAACATTGTAGCAGTAAAATATGAAAGGTGAAGCCCCAGTCTTCGTATTCAAAGAACGTAAGCCGATTTATATGCGCCGAGGACTTTTCGCCCTGTAACAGCTTGCCTTTTGGGTGCCCCAGAGGGAAAACATGGTGTACCGTTCCGCAATTAAAATTGATGATCTTCATTTCGCATGCGCATGGTGCATTTTCCCCATGTAATGTTATGAACGTCTGGGTCTCTTTCCATATCCCGCTGCTCACCGTGGCGAGCAACGTGGTGAGCAACGTGGTGAACAGCAGAAGTAACTAGAGAAAGCCGAATACAACGCCACTTAGCACGGCAATATGAACAGCATGACAGACAAAAAATTGACCAAGCCATTTATTCCCACCGTTCTTCAAAACATACCCCACAGTTATATTACGCTCTTCTCGGGTTGTTATGTGCCCGAACAAGCATGTTCTTGTTTGCATCACACATTACATAGACTTTAGCAACACAGGCCTTCAAATGTTTTCGCAAGGTGTCAAACCCTCCATACAGTACTTCAAACCACTACTATATACAGCAAACGCCGCGGTACTTAACCAGAAGGAGTTCGCAGCGCTTGAAGACAAAAACTTGACGTTTGATCCTCTGGTATGCAACACTTCTTGAAGATAACAGAAGGCTGTAGACAAAGCCTAGTAAATATTCAGCATTTCCCCGGGGCCCCTGGGATCCGCAGTTCCCCACAATTTTGGTCAACACCAAGGTTATTCTTTTGAAGTTGCTGTCGTTGCAAACACCCGGTAGAAATAAATGAGAACTCGATTCCATGCTCAAAATCTCTCCCTTTTGCCTTCTACGCTATATAACCATATACCGAATTTATGTAACCATACCAAAGGTGGCCGCCCGTGTTTGTTACCGAGCCCCATACGCTGATGTTCATATTCAACAAGCTCTTAGAAGCTTCTCTTCGCTATCTCTAGCTATATGCCACCGTTAAAGAACAGAGCTAGATCAAGAAAAAGTGCAATATTGTGTTAGTGACACTTCGGTGGTGATGTTCAAAGCTGAGGGGCGGTTTTTAGATAAATTCTTCCGCTGACGCTGTGGGCATCTCTATCTCTATATAAATGTACGTTGCGGTCGTTGTTATTAAACTGTGGGAAGTGTAGCGCCTGTCCACGTCTCCTTTCTTGTGTGTTCTGTATTTGCGCCACTCAGTATCTTTGAAGTGAGCAAAGTGAAAGCTGGGCGGCCGGCGGCGCGGAGTCGGCCCGTATGCAGCTGTTCTCTGTAACTTTGGCACTTCGCTGGACATAACTTGTTCAGCATGTTGGTCTTGCTTTAAGAAAACATAACTCGTTCAGCATGTTGGCCTTGCTTTAAAGGAGCCATGAACAGAAAATACAACTTCATTTAATTTGAAAGAAGTAGGATTAAGTATCTCACTCAGCTCCATTACAGCAGCAAAAGATGTTTTTTGAACGAAAAAAGAAAAAGTATTTAAAAACTTTCAAATTTTGCGCCACAGTAGCGGGTTATGAGCAAAAATGACGTCATACGGGCCAAAAGTAAAACATAATTTTCAGTGCGTTAACTGCACGTTAGCATTCAAGTGATGCGGTCCAATGGAACTAGTGGCCCTGTTACAGACGTCCAGTCATGTGTCGTCGCGACAGGTCAGTTAGGCGGCCGCTAATCGCACAAACAAGGTTCCGTGACGCCATAAAAAAGTTGCGGGAAATTGGCTAGGGGGTCGCGACTGCTTCACACGTTTTCTTTAATATCTCCGTTATTTGTTCGAAGATTGTGATGGTATTGGTATAATTGTTATCCGGACTAAGCAGTCTTTCTAATGAATCCAACTTGTATTTTGTCGTCATGGCTCTTTTAAGAAAGACACGTTGCTCTTAGAGTAGCTTCTGCCCATTCTGTGCCCTTCATCCTCTCCGATACTCTCAGTTTCGTGGTAAATTCGTTTGTTTGTTTTGTAGCGTAAGCCACACTGGCCGAGGTTGCGCCGTTTCGCGTGGCTCCAGGAGAGCCGTGCTTCGCATGCGCGAGGAGCAGTGACGTCACACGGCGCACAGAATGTTGCTCGCAGCCCGGCGTTTCTCACTCACCACATGCGCACAGCGTCTTCGCCGACCTCTGTTCCGTGTTTGGCGGCCCGGTCCACTTGATGATCATGCGAGGGGTGGCCGGGTGTGGAACCGATGGCTCGTGCGTCGCGGCAACACCGGTGAGCCCCTGTGGAACCAGCTTCGTTCTGGGGCGATTGGTGAGCTGCGCCGGAGCCGCTTGATAATATACATGTGTCACACTAATGCCATATACCGGTGTGCGTGGTGTGTTGTTGAAGCAGCAGTAAGCATTGATAATCAAGCTTATCCTAGACAACCAGAACGCCTCCCCGCACGGGGCACACCGTTGAGTAATCTTGGTGACGGTATGGCGATACCCGCGGACCCCGAGCCCCCCAACATAAGCTGTGACCTACAGTGGTGATGTGTTTTTTAAGGTGAAGGGTAGAAACCTCCAACGGTCGGCCGTCGGAGCCTGGTCGAGCTCCGGCCGATCGGGCTCCCTGCCTGTCTTACCAGGCAGGGAGCTCCAAGGACCTCTTGCGATACCAGGGTAATGTCAAAGAAGAAAGTACCCCATGTCTCCCTGGCTTTTATACTATGCCTTTATCTGTATTGTCTAAACACCCCCCCCCCAACCGTTGATTCGGCCCCCTCAACGTGGCCGCACCGAAGTATCGTTCCTCCATTGCCATCTTTGACATTTCCTGAACCAGATTCATTACTCTCGATTTCTTGTTCATGGAGTCCCTGAATCCAACCCACCCCTTGCATCTCAGTCAGTCTTCTTGATCGCCAAGTATCTTGAAGCAATAATAGGAAAATCGTATAAGTGCAAAAAACAAAGGTCTGGTGAACTCACCTAATCGAAAATAAATGACAAGAGCAGTCTGCAAAGCTTCTAGCTCAGACTAGGACGGCTGATCTCGACATCAGGTCCCACCCCATCGGTAGCCTCAACAGCTCGCAGGGTGTGATATCCGAAACAGATCTCCCTGAACGAAACCGATGCGGATCTCCTTGCCGGCTTGAAGGATCAGGGCGTCACTGCCGTGAGACGCATTCACATCCGCAGAAGACGACAAGGAGATTCCCACCAAGCACATTATCTTGACGTTTGACCGCGCAGTTCTTCCACAACACATACATGCAGGCGTTTTATCCGTTGCTCCATCCGTCCGTACATCCCGAATCCGCGGCGCTGTTTTAAGTGCCAGCGGTTCGGGCACGGTACAAACTCTTGAACCGTGGCCGAACGACGTGTGCAAAATGCGCGGCGCACGATCATCCGACTGACAACTGTCCATCCGGAAACCCTCAATTGTGTGAACTGCGGCGGTCCGCATGCAGCGTACTCCGCAAGTGCGAAAAATTCCAACTAGAGAAAAAGATAATCAACATTAAGGTAACCGAGAACATCACCTTCCAGAGGCGCGAAAGAGGTTCGCCTCTTTCCCTCTGGGAGGTACGCCGACGCAGCTCGCCGGGGGGCGGAGCGGCGTCTGGTGTCCACAGGGACCCAGTTCAGCGAGTCTGACCTGGTCCCGCCCCGCCCCCCCCCACCTGGGTGCCTCTGGCAGCCCACAACCCGCCACCCACGCCGCTTGCTGAGGCAGCAGCGGTTGTGGTGGCAACGTCTTCTGTCGGAGCCGGTGCCGCTCCCACCTCTGTCTCCCCATCCTCCAGTGCGTTGGAGGGTACCGAGGTGATGGACACCACGGGCCCCGCACCGGCTCCCACCGCCACCGCACCGCCCGTGCCACCTCTGGCGCCCCGGACAACCCTCGGCGGTGGCGGCTCAAACGAAGGGCACCCGAGGGGGGGCCAAGTCCGGGGGCCCGGTCCGTTCGGGCACCCCTCGGACATCCGACGACGAGATGGATGTCGGGCCGTTCCTGCCTGCAACGCAGCGCAAGGAGCGGCCACCGACTTCCAAGCCTACAGACAGGCCCAAAAAAGCCCAATCCCAGGGTAACAGCCCCCAAAGACGACACATGAACACACACACACACTCCATTTATTCTTAAACGTAAATGATGGGAACAGAAAACATCATTCAATGGAACTGCAGAGGCCTCCTTAAAAATCTTGATGATGTGTATGATATCCTGCATGCCAATCAGCCAAGTCTCATGTGTCCTCCAAGAGACACCCTCAATTCCAAACAGACAAATTTCTTAAGTAGGTACATGCTATTCAGAAAGGACAGGGTTGGCTGCACACACTCTTCTGGGGGTGTGGCCATAATCGCCCGGAAATCCTTAGCATGCCACCCTGTCACTTTGACACTGTCCCTTGAGGCTGTAGCAATTCGCACAATAATATTCAATAGATGATAACGGTGTGCTCCATATACATTCCTCCTGATCATGCACTTTCGAGCTCTGACTTCGAGGCCCTGGTCGACCAGTTGCCCGAACCATACATCCTAACAGGCGACCTTAATGCAACTCTCTTTGGGACTCCTTCTGCACGGATTCCCGAGGTCACCTGATAGAGAAATTTCTTACATCTTCAGGAGCATGCCTTTTCAACAAAAAACAGCCTACATACCATAACTTAGGACATAATACGTGCTCACATCTCGACTTGGCTATTGGTTCTGCAATTCTCTCTCCATGTCTTGAGTGGGGCGTGGGCACGGACCCATATGGTAGTGACCACTTTCCGACTTCCCTAACATACATAGGTAAAGGTCCATGCAGTCCATCTTCAAAAGCAAACTGGAGTACATTCACAGAAACATCTAAACTACACCACACAACCATAAAACACCTACACGTTGAGGAAGCAGGCCAACTCATCACGGCGCACATACTCGACGCTGCCGAAAAGTCCATTCCCCAGGCCTCCAGTGCGTCATGCAACGCAAGGAGGCCCTGGTGGAATGAGGACTGTAGGCGGGCGCGAGAGGCCCTGAACAAGGCATGGGGTGTCCTTCGCCGGTACCCGACGTCAGATAATCTCATTTCCTTTAAACGGGCAAAAGCTCTTGGGAAGCCTGTGCGTCGTGAGGCGAAAAGGGAGAGTTGGCGCGCCTTCCTCACTTCCATAAACTCATACACCGACACTCACAAAGTCTGGACACGAATACGCAAATTAAAAGGACAACTAACACACAGCCTGCCCCTGGTTAGCACAACAGGGGACACACTCGAAGACCAGGCCAACACGCTTGCACAACACTTCGAACACGTGTCCAGTTCAGCACACTACACAAACACTTTCATGAAACACAAAACATCTGCGAAGAAGAAGTCACTGCGTGATAGCAACAAGTAGCACACTTCTTACAATTCTCCTTTTTCAATTTATGAGCTGAAGGTCGCACTCGTTACTTGTAAACCTTCAGCTCCAGGTGCAGACAGGATTTCATACACAATTATACAACACTTACATGCAGACACACTTGAAACACTTCTTCACCTCTACAATAAAATATTTCTTTCGGGGCACATTCCACGCTCTTGGAGGGAGGCCATAGTAGTGGCTTTCCTAAAAGAAGGGAAGGACCCTTCCTCTCCCGCCAGTTATCGTCCCATTGCCCTGACAAGCTGCCTGTGTAAGCTCTTCGAGAAGATGATAAACAGGAGACTCGTGTACTTCTTAGAGTACAACGGTCCTCTGGAGAGCTGCCAGGCAGGCTTCAGGGCGGGGCGATCTACGAACGATCAACTCGTTGCGTTAGAGTCATATATTAAAGATGCTTTCATCCACAAGCAGTACTGTATGACAGTATTCTTCGATCTTGAAAAGGCATACGATACTGCTTGGCGGTACGGTATCCTCAGCGATTTGAAGTCATTTGGCATGTCGGGTAACATGATGAACACGCTTGCCAGTTACCTGTCTGAGAGAACGTTTCGCGTGCGAGTTGGAGCTGCACTTTCTAGGGTTCATGTGCAGGAAAACGGCGTGCCGCAAGGTGGAGTTTTAAGTTGCACTTTGTTTATTGTGAAAATGAATTCCCTTAGGAAGGCATTGCCACCGTCGATTTCCTGTTCAATCTATCTAGACGACGTTCAACTCTCCTTTAAATCCTGTAACTTGTCTGTCTGTGAGCGCCAGGTCCAGCTTGGTGTTAACAAGCTAGCTGGCTGGGCAGATAGCAATGGTTTTAAATTTAATCCCGAAAAGTGCACTTATGTTTTGTTTTCCGAGAGGCGTGGCATCCGGCCGGATCCAGACATTCAACTCAATGGTGTCTCGATTCCTGTAAAAAAGGAACACAAGTTCTTAGGTATTATCTTTGACGAAAAGCTGACATTCATCCCACACATAAAACAACTAAAACATAAATGCTTAAAAACAATGACTATCTTGAAGGTTCTGTCGCACATCTCTTTTGGTGCTGACAAACAACTTCTCTTACGTGTTTTTACCAGCTTGATAGGTTCACGATTGGACTATGGTAGCGTTGTTTATGGGTCAGCAAGTAAAACATCCCTCAAAATGCTGGACCCAGTGCTCCATCTCGGGCTCCGCCTGGCGTGTGGCGCCTTCCGCACTAGCCCGGTCGAAAGCCTCTATGTGGAGTGCAACAAATGGAACCTACAACGTCAGCGAGCATACACAGATCTCCTTTATGCCTTTAAAATTTCATCCATGCCACACCATCCTTTAAAATCAGTTTTTCATGATACATCCATGACTGAACTCCTTTTAAATCGACCATCGTTCTCTGCGCCCTTCTCTTATAGAGTTAGAGAGGAAGTGTCAGAGCTTGCTGTCTCCTTTTTAGATACAATCCAAAGTTCTCTAACGGATTTTATAGCACCATGGCATCTCCGCCCTGTATCATGCGACACTTCTTTTACACATATAGATAAAAACCGAGCTCCCACATGCATGCAATTCTGCAGCATTTCTTGTATTTGCAGCAGAAGTACCAATGTTCTGAATTTTATACGGACGCCTCTAAAACTTCCACCTCGGTGTCCTGCGCGGCGCATGGGCCCGGCCTTAATGTCACTAGAACTCTGAATAGTCATACTAGTATCTTTACGGCAGAGGCTTACGGTGTACTTCTTGTTGTCAATCACATACTTCAAAGCCACATCCCACAATCCATTATCTATACAGATTCCCTCAGTGTTGTGCGGGCACTGTCGTCAACAATGCCTTCGAAAAACCACGTTGTCAATTTGATCATCAAGGGTATTATGTCGGTGTATGTACGCAAATTTGAACTGGTTCTTTGCTGGGTCCCTGGCCACAGTGGTATGGCCAGGAACGAAGCAGCGGCTCGAATGGCTGCTGCTGCTACACTCTTGAATACAGTAGACATAACCACATTACCCTACACCGACGTGAAACCACACATCAGACAACAACTTCGCAAAACATGGCAAACACACTGGAGCGAACAAGCAGACAACAAGTTACACGTAATAAAACCCCTCTTAGGACCATACACCACCGACACACGTAATAGATACACTGAAGTCGCCTTGGCTCGATTACGAATAGGGCACACACATGCAACGCACTCGCACCTGCTCACTGGATCTCCAAGACCTCTGTGCAGCAGGTGCGGAGAGGCCCTATCCGTGATCCACATCCTCATACAATGTAAGGCACTCGACATTACACGACGCAAACACTTCCCACAACTACACACACGACATATTCCACCACACCCGTCATACTTCTTAGGAGATGATGCCATGTTCTCTGTTCAGCGCACCTTTAAGTTCCTATCTGACGTTCATTTCTTACAAACTCATCTCATATCACCCATAGTTTTACCCCTGGTCCAATACACCAGCCACCTTATTTATCTTTTAACCACTCACGTTCTTCACCCTGGCCCTTTACACCAGCCGTGCTCATAGTCATTAACTGACTTTATTCGATTTCCCTCCTCATCAAATAACTTTGTATTTGGCGCTCTTTGCCCATGTCGGCCTTGCGCCATTAAACGTAAACCATCATCATTACAACCAGGAAAGCTAAGAATAATCATCTGAACCTTAGCTCACGTTATGTAGAACCTGGCATAGCCGAGCTAATTAAGCCACTGCTAAGTTTTTCCGCTTAGGATCACTGTCGTCCGATAGGCAGACGACAACGTCAATAGCCATGTCTCCGGCGTAAGAGCTATTCGAAGACAACGTCATGCGGACATCTTTGCAGGCTTTAACCCGGCCCAGCTTATATGCAGTCATTGTGTGCTTTACATAACGCTTGACTTGGTTCCAGAAAACGCAGTGTGGTAGGATTCTTAGTGCAGTGCTACTCTTTTCGTTCATATCGGAGTCTGTGTTCAACGCCCACTTACTCGACATTTTTTCAACAGTCTATTTACTGGATAAGATTTTGTATGACTGACCAGTCTTCCGTGGGCTCTTCGCTGGTGTACTGTGTTGTGAAGCCTCAAAAGCGGTTCCTGTGGCTCCTGTTCGGCGATAAAATTTGATTTATTTGGCGCGACTTTGAACGAAACGCCTAGTGGTAACAGCGATGGTGTGTTCTACGACTTCACGATCTCGTAGTGTCGTGTCGCGCGCAACGGGGCGTTTCACCGTAATCCTTACTGTCCGCTTCGACCTGCGCCTTCGTCTTCCTCGAGACCATAGTGTATTTGCGTACGGACACGAGCAAAACCTTTACGCTTTTTTCCGCCTTGTCTCTGCTCCCACGGTTCGTCTCTGACCATGATTGCGAATCGTCTATTGTCGCACCTAAGATCTCCCATTTCTTCTTGATTGTTTTCACGCTGTTTAAACGTTTCCACGTGTTTTGAAATATGCAGCCGCTCCTCTCGCCGGTTGCCTCACCTCTGCGTTCTAAATTGCTCTCAGCTTCATCGTCTGTGCGTTTCTCTACGTTTAACGTGAGGTTCATTAGCCCCATTCAACTTAGAGTTGATGTCGGAAAGTAATTTGTAGAACCAACAGGCTTGAGATGTCTGTTGTGACCGACTTCAATACCGGGCGCGTGGCTTAACCCAGTTCTAAGCCTGCCTCCTCTTTGCGGGTTTCATCCGGAGAACACTCCTTGCCGCTGGCTTCATCCGACGTAGGTGGTCGTTGGAGAGTGGTGGAAATCCATCTTCGCGCAGCTGCCACTTTGCTTTTAGTGTCCGGCGGCCACACACTGTCACTTTTTCGCCAATCCCCAGTGGAAATGTAATGATGTAAGGGTTCGGTGGTGTGAACCACGAGATATTCGCGCAAGATCAATGACGACAGAGTCGAAATACGAAGCTGAAGCGTAGATGTATTGTATTGCACAGAGCGGGAAAACGAGAATGCGTAGAACGCGATGGAAAAGAATGAACAAAATTGAAAAATGGAAGAATAAAACACAAATGGAGAGGAAAGCGCGACTAAGTCCTTCCCTGTCGCTGTTTCTATGTGATTCGTGAGACGGAGCACAAGCGTGAAGAAAAACACAACAGTCTCACTTATGCAGTCCGTTGTGGCTCAGTCGCGAGTGGCTCGATGGACCCATGCTGACCGGAACGGCAGGCGAAGCCACCAGGCGCAGCAAGAGCGGCAGGGCGCTGTCGCCCGGTGCAGTAGCGGATCCGGCTGGTGTCAAGGAGGTACCTGGCGATGTCCCGGTGCGGGTGCACGGGCGCCGTAAATTGGTGTATCCGGTGCTCTCACCAGCCGCCCCCCGAACGCCCGTCCGCCCAAGAGCCCCGTCGGGGTCCTCCCTTTCGTCCTCTTCTTCCAGGCTCTTTTCTTTTCTCGAGGGGCATACTCATTATCTGGTGATCGGCCTCCTCACCTTCCGCTATTTTTTTTCTGCTCCTGTCTTCTTCCTGAAGCTCATCACAGGCGATGAATAGGTCGTCATGGGAGTATCGCTCCTTTTTAAACGGTACAGCAAAGGAAGCGTGTGGCGCAGAGGCAATGAAACAGAGGGAAGGAAGGAAGGAAGGAAGGAATAGTACAGGAAAGGCAGGGAGGTTAACCAGAATACTGTCTGGTTGGCTAACCTACTCGAGGGGAGGGGATACGCGAAATGAAAGGGAATGAAAGGAAAGCGTTACATATTAAAGGAGAAAAGGAGAGAAAGAAAAGTACAAAAAACACAAGGCGTGACCAGGTAACTAGAAAGGCGGTACAAACAACGCACACAATCAGAAAATGCACAAAACTAATACGGTCCACTGATAAAATTGGCGAACTAAGGGCACTGCACTATTGCACAATCGTTCAGACCGGCCCGTGTCCTTCAAAGAGCAGAAGGCTTTATAGCCTTTTCGGCCTGCGACGGACAACAGCCTATGACGCAAAATTGTCTGCGCTGTTAAAGGGGGGTCGTCGAGTCGGCGAAGTGTGGTGGAGAGCCGTTGCCTCGGCGTTATGAAGCGGTCACAATGGCACAGAAGGTGTTCAATCGTCTCGCCGATGGCGCACGCATCACAAGCAGGGCTGTTGGCCATTCCAATGGTGTAGGAGTAAGCACCGGTGCAGGCAACACCTAGCCACAGGCGACCAAAGTAAGGTGACGTCCGAGCGTGGCACGTTATTAGGTAGGTGCAGCTGGAATCTGGGTCGAGCGAGTAAAGACGAGCGTTTTGAGAATTCAGGTGTATTCCACTTAGCGAGAGTGACTTCCCGAGCAATGGACCCGCAGCGACCCTTGCTGCATCAGATGCGTGATAGAGGGATGCGGGTCAATCCTGCACTTGTGTGGGCGCCATGAGCCGCTCTATCGCCTGTTCGTTCCCAGTAATGCCGCAGTGGCTGGGAGCCACTGGGAAAACAATATCATGTATATGCCTGGCTAATGTGTCATATAAGCACCGGATTTCAGCCACAAGTTGTTCGTATGGGCCGCGGCGGAGGGCAGACTGGATGCACTGAAGAGCGGACCTCGAGTCGCATAGCACAACCCATTTTCTGGCGATTCCCGCTGGATGAATAGAAGGGCCTCCCGAATAGCTGCCAATTCAGAAGCGGTTGGCGTCGTCGAGTTTGAAAGCTTAAAATGAATTTCGTTCGACTTTTGTGGTATCCTAACCAGCGCCGGCAGAACTGGACGTGGTAACCGACCATCCGTGGTAGACATGGACCCGGTCTCTGTATGCTCATGTAGAAAGAGTAGGGATAGCCTGTTCGAAGACCGCTAGGTTGAAGGTCCGCTTTCTTTTTATTCCCGGGATGTTTAAGTGCATTGTTGGCTGTGACAGGTACCAAAGTGGCGACGAGGGCCGAGACGGAGGTGCATAGCTCGATGGCAAGCTCCCACTGTTGAGCGGCAACCACCTTACAAAAAGATGCCTCCGGTCGTGTTGAAGGCAGGGACTGCAAGGTGGTGATGGGGCAACCGGGTCAGTTGCCTAATGTGTGCCCTCAGTGTCTCCACGTCACATGGAGTTGTGATCGGGTGATCCTTGCGACGCAAATTGTGGCCACAGTTGAGGCGCAACACGTGAGACCGAGCCATGTACGAAGACCCTGGGCCTGTATGGCCTGAATTGCCTGTCGGTTCGTTTTACATGTGTTGGTTAGTACAGGTAGGCTGTAACGCAAAACACTGAGAAACAGGGGCATCGTATAGGCGTAACATTAAGTTGCACTGAGACACCCACGTCTTTCCGGCCAGAAACTTCATAGCTGGACCACATGCAGTTAGACCTTTTTTCAGGTATGAAAACTTGAGGACGTCCATGATAGATTCCGGTCCACATAACTCCCAGAAAAACGGTGACTTTTGACGTAAGGAATATGTTGTCCATTTAAAGAAATCTTATACTGCGACATTTTTTTTTTCAGGTGAAAGCAACGAGTGCACATATTTCCGGAGGTATTTCCTGGCCTTTTCGACGCAGGAACAAACATGTTAGTGTTGCGGCTTTCTGAAGTCGGGCCCGAATCTGAGGGCGTGAAACTCCTGATGCCCACATTCAGATGTCATCAGCATAGATGGAGAGGTGGACGTTGGTTGGTAATGCGGTAGTAAGTCCTATCAACGTGAGGTTAAACAATGTAGGGCTAAGCACACTTCCTTGCGGGACTCCACGAGAAATAAAGTGCTGTGATGTTGGGCCATCTGAAGTCTCAACAAAAAATATCTTCCTAATAGAAAGCTTTGGATCCATCTAAATGTCCGTCCACCGAACGGAGGGGTTCTTAAATGTGCCCTGCGATTCAAATTTCTCAATGAGGTCATGAACAATGACGCGTATAAGACGAATGTAAGGCTGCTTTAGCGTTTCAGTGTCCCGCGATCGGTTTTTTCAGATCCTCATTCGCGTTGGCCTGCGACTTTAGATGTATCCCTTCCGCCTGGGGTTTCACGAAGCCTGTCCAGTGTATATGCGGTAGTGTTGTCTTCCATGTCGTCATCGAGCGGCTTTGAACTCCCTTGCCGCGTCACTTCGTACTTCCGCAAAAGAGTGGAAACGTTTAATCCCACCACATCCCCTCTACCTCCGTAAGTACTCCCCGTCTTTTCGAAGGCCACGGTAGCTGTTTTAGGAATTTTAGATGACTCGAATCGCAGTTTTAGGGCGCAGCCCTCCGGCAGCCGTTACCTGGTATTTTCAGCGAAGGCGTCCTCGTAACCGAGTGTCCGAACGCAGAATCAACGCAGACAGAAAACGGAGAGGAGCGTCGGCGAAGGCTCAGGAGGAGCTCTCCACGCGCGGCTATGACTTTCTCACTGGCTACCCCTCACTCTTGTTTCTTGCGTCGCCGCCAAAGAGCGCCGCCCCCCTTCCCCTCCCCAGGTGGTGTTCTGTTGGCCGTTATCCAAACCACGTGACAAATACGCGGAATGTTCCAACAAGATTTGCAAGAGAGAGAGAGAGAGAGAGAGAGAGAGAGAGAGAGAAAAACTTTTCAAGCCAAGCTTGTACCTCTACCAGCCAAAGATTCCCTCGAGGTGTGCGGGACAAGAACCTCCGAACGCGGATGGGGAGGGAGATGACAGTTTTCACTCCAAGAGCACAGTGTAGATGGCGTTGCGATAGGGCGCTTTTATTTCCGGAATCCCTCGAGAAAGTTCACAACATTACGTGGACCCCCGGACACGAGGGACTGCCGGGTATCGAAGCGGCGAACAGGCGAGCGTGCGACTTCAGTCCCCCCCCTGTGAGTGTCGCCTTACAACACCCTAGCACCATATACGTACGGTGAATACCTACACAATGCCAGAAAAGTGCGGGCTCCATGTCCAACCCCGCATCGCGAACTAACGGCAAGTGAAGCCCAGATGCTGCGTAAGATTCAAGCGAATGCCTTCGGTACAGAAATCTCGCTGGGCGAAGATTTTCCAACAACGGCACCCCGACAGAAGACTGCAGGCTATGCGGAGAGACTGCTACCGTCTTCCATGCCACGTGGGCCTGCCCACACCTCTGGGCAGGGACCGAACACCAAAAGAACCCGCCACTAACTTCCCGTAAATCATGGGAGGCGGCCCTCGTCAGCCCCGACTTACAGATCCAAAAGGAAGTAATCAGCCGGGCGAAGACGGGAGCAGAAGCCACTGGAAGCCCTGGACAAAGGGTTCCACCTATGATTTCTCCAAATCCTTTTCTCCCCTTCCCCCTTTCCTCCATCTTTATTTCAATAAAGTTTATTCAGTCAGCCAATGCCAAGCGTTACCCGCGCGCAGCTGCCTGCTCGCACCGGCGTTCGCGTTGGAGGGACGGCTTTGGCGTCTCCTTTAGCGACAGTTGTTTTTGGTCTGTTCTGGCGTGCTTCGCGTCCATTGCACGCTTCCTTCGCACATCTTCATTAACTTGTTCGGCAGCACCTCCTAGGTAACCGGGACACGGCGGAATTAAGTGGTCGTGCGGCAAAGATTCGTTAAAGATGGGTTTGCAGGGCACGAAAACAAAATGTAGAGGCCACATACAGACATCTGGCCGCTAAAGAAACGCTACCTTTTGCGCACTACTTGCCGTGAATGGGACTCCGTTTTCTAAAGTGAATACCAATTCGGTTGTGTTTTAAGAGGTATTGCAAAATGGGAAAGGAGTAACTGGATCTGATAAATAGTGATTACAAGAGTTCCCTCAGCTTTCTCGCTATTCTCACACTTACTAAACGAACTAGTTTAAATCGGTATAAATGGGCATCACTAAGTTAACCTGCCGAATTGTTTCGTGTCAGCGCTTGTGTCGTGTAGTGGTGTAGCCCCAAGCTTGCACATCGCTGTGGCTAGGTTCCGCTGTCTAACCCTTTGAATGACGCTCCTCTCCGTTTTCGCTCACTTTCGACTCACGGCCGGGCCACAGCGCCGGCGTCGTCCGACGCTCTCTTGCGAGGGGCATTGGATTGGATTCGATTGGATTGGCTTGGGTTGGCTTGGATTGGATTGAATTGGCTTTGGATTGGATTGGATTAAAGTGGATTGTCTTGGATTGTGTTGCGTCATAGCCGCGCAACATTGTGTCATAGCCGCTCCACGTTGCGTCATAGCCGCGGCAGGGGGTTCACGGCACGTTTCACGTTTCACCATCGACTTCATCGACAATGTCCACGCTAGAAGACAACAATTACAACAACCAATACGTAATCCATACGACTTGCAGGCGCGCCCCCCGCGGATATGCTCGGCATTTGATCGTGCCCCTCGCGAGGGGGATGTTTTTTGAATGCAGAGCATTTCAGTAACTCACGATGTCACCCACGTTGACGTCCGTAGTCCGCACCGTCGTTGTTATTGAGCTTAGTTTAGGTGGGGTGGGTCATCATTTCAGGGAACCGTATGCCGTCCCTGCTCGACTGGCTTTTTCGACCAGCAGGAGTGAGGGAGGGAGCTGGACAGCCCCATCTTCCACTGCCCAGGGGTAGGGGAATGAAAAGGGGGTTGAAGGGTTGGCTTTTGTCGCACTCCCGTATGATGTGAAGTAGAGTGCGTGGTTGAGTACAGAACTTACATTGTGTGCCGGATTGTGTGGGTAATAACAGATGCATCCTGACTGGATGCAATATGCTCGCTGCTTCACCATGCGTGGCTACTCGGAACCGTGGCTACTCGGAACCGAACACGTGACATTTGCCCGGGAGGATCAAGCATGATTTGCAACTACACGCTGGCCGGCAGCGGCGACGCGCTGCCAGGAAACAGCAGAGTAGTGCGCGCAGCCGTGCGTCGGCTGATCACCCGATCACTTCCTGAGGCGCAGCAGATATGCGCCGCGACCGAGAAGACGGCAGCTCGCGCTGCGCCAACATTTCGCATTAACAGGTAATAGTAATAGTCCGTGTTTTATAGGGGGCGCAGTCCTTGGTCATATTTGTAGTTTCTTTTCTGGGAGCACCGGTAGGAATATCGGAGCTAACGGAATCCCAGGAAGGAGGCACCCTTGCCTTAAACTAAGTGCTTCCTCGAGGAAAGCTTTCCGTCCTCGGTTTGGGATGATCCGAAGCTTAGTGACTCATAGCTGGATATTCACGGTCGTATTTGACCTCAAGTGACTTATTTCCGAGTTGACGCATTTGAGCGCCACGTTCAAGTGGACTAAGTTGAATGTCTTGGTGTTATGTTTTTAGGCGAAGTCGACCGTTTCCGAATTTGAGGTGGAGGTGTGATGGTCTGCCGCTGGACCGAACCGGTGCCTACACTTTGAGCTGAATCCTTTGAAGTAGACTGAAGTAAAGAAATTGGCTCCAGTCCAGGCCTGCCCAAGGCGGTTGGAAAGCAAAACTGTAAACGACACCGACAACAATTTCCCGTGCGACGTCACTTGAATTCACAGACGTGGCTCTACAAAGAGGTGAAACCAGAGATTCTGCCTGCTGTTACCTAGAATTCGCAGGGCCGGCGTCCCGAACGCCAGCAGCAACGTCGGTATGGGCGGGCTAGAGCGGCGGACGCCTCCGCTGTAGCCCGGACGTGAGACGGCCGAAAGAAAACGTCGAGTAGAGAAGCGTTATTCGGCCGGGCGAGACAGCGGAACCCTAGCTGTTGTGTTGTGCACTGCTGAGCAAGATAGGCTGTGGACACCGCCATCATTTTCCGAAACGGCACTGCTTATTTTTCCCGTCTTTGTCTTCACTTGGCCGACTGCTGGCGCGCGGATTGTCTTTGGTTGGCCCACTACACTACACTAGCCATCCCGATGTTCTATCTCGGGGGCAACATCACGGCGCTACACAAAGCGCGGACACCGAAACAAGTCGTATGCGAGCTTCGGGATTCCTATTTATACCGCTTTAAACTAGTCAGTTTAGTAAGTTTGAGAATAGCGAGAAAGCTGGGGAACTCTTATTAATCGCTATTTATCAGAACCAGTTGCTCCTTTCGCGTTTTGTAATACCTGTTAAAACATAAACGAATTGGTACTCAGCAATTTAGAAACGGAGTTCCATTGGTGGCAAGCAGTGCGCAAAAGGTAGCCATTTCTCTGGCGGCTGGATGTCTGCATGTGGTCTCTACATTTTGTTTTCGGGCATTGCAAACCAATCTTTAAAGGAGTACTGACACGAATCTTTTTTGTGTTACGTTTTTTTTTTTCGCTGCTACGCCTGCCTACCAGCCCGCTAATTCTAGAATGGCACATTAGACGGTCGAGCGCAGCGTAAACATTCATTTACGGCGTTGTTTATTCGTGTAAGTTTCGGTTTCGACAAAACGAACGCCGAGCGGCCGCCATGACAGGAGGTATCACGTGACGTCACCATTCTTGCCGTATCGCTGCCGCCTGATCGCGAAGCGCGTGCCCCACGCACCGGCAAACCGGCCCAGGACTTCACCGTCCCCACGCGCCGGGCAGCATGACGTCCGTCGCAAAATTTGACGCTCTACACACGCCGGAGCAGCGCGCGCCAACCACGTCACGGGAGCCCCGGCGTCGGCAGTTTGGGGCAAGTAGCAGATGATGTCATGTCGGCCCGCACTGGGCTTTCTCATGCGGGCGAAGATTAAAATGGATTGAAAATATGTTACGCGAACGGTTGCTGCTCAAACGTGTTGGGAGATATCTCTCGATAAAAAGGTAGCATTTTACATAGTTACTCAGCTTCCAATTTCGTGTCACTAATCCTTTAATGTATCTTTGCCGTACGACCCGTGTTACCCAGGAGGTGCGCTGTCGAAGAATTTATTCAAGCCGTGCAAAGGGAGCGCGCAATGGACGCGAAGCACGCCAGGAGAGGCACAAAACAACCGTCGCGAAAGCAGACGAAAGCCGCGTCGCGCCGGTGCGCCCGCCGTCGTAAATGCGTGGGGAACGCTGAGTAAATTCACCGCGCCATCTACACGGTGCTCCGTGAGTGAAAACCGGCCTTCGAGTGAAAACCGGCCTTCGAAAACCGCGACGCGAGTTTCTTGTCCCGCACGCCACAAAAGAACCGTTGGCTGGTATTTATAGAGGTAGAAAGCTTTGCTTTAAAATTGGTTTTGGTTTGGAGAGCTGGGCAGTGCGTGACACCGATACGTCCAGATGTGAAGCTGGTAGGCTTGACGCCTTGGCTGTGAACGTGCCGTGCGCTGTGTCCGAGGCGTGTAATGGGTTTTCAGGCTCGCGGGAAGGCGTGTCATCGGTCATTGCAGGTGCTTTTGAATCGCGGCGTACACAATCGGGTGGCAGAGAACCATCGGAGGATTCTGCTAAGTCTGGCTCGTGTGCGCGTGAAGATGGCAGAGCACAGCGTGATGATGATGATGATGACATCGATGATAATGATGGTGGTGGTGGTGGACACTTCGGTAAGGGCATCACCTTATTGTCGTTTATAAGAAACACCCCCGGGGTCGAATTTCCCAGTCATAATATTTTGTTTTTTTTTTCGAAAAGGTTAACAAACACACGTCAACGCCAGAATAATGCAAGGAGCTGGGCATACCATTTTTCGTACTACTCGACATGGTTGCCATTAACATCCCTGCGGTATCTATACATATAAGAGAAGCGCCCTACCGAGTGACTGACTGACTGACTGACTCATCAAGCCCAGCCAAAACTGCTACACCTGGACAGTTGCAAGTTTCGGGACTATATTCGTTTCATGACGCAGGGGATTCCTAATGCGAATTTTTTTTGAAATTGCACTACTAAGCAATGAAAAAGGGGAAATTGTGTTTTGGTAAATCCGTTATTATATCGGTCACCCGTTCACATGTTCGAGTGTTTTTTTTTTTTGATGTGAAGCCCTTACGACTATGTAAAAAGTAGTTTTACGGTTTTCCCCTAACCAACCCTGTTGGGCCGATTCTGCACTTCGGAACAAAAGCTGGTGGGCCGAAAGATTCTTGAATAAATGTTTCACTGATGGGTTTATCAAATTGGGTTTTGCTAATAAATGTTATTAAAGGAGTACTGACACGACAATTTCTCGCTTTCAGTTTTTATGCTGTAAAGAATACCTATTGGCCCAGAATTACGAAATCGAACCGAAAGTCGTCAGCGCCAACACAGAATTAACTATAGCACGTTATTGCAACCAGTTTCAAATTCGGTCGCCGCGCGAGAAATGGCCGTGGAAGGCCAGCTGCAAGCGGGCCAGTCTCACGTCACGGTCTCACCCGTGACGTCAGGGACGTTCGCCGCATCGTCTGCTACGATTGCACATGGTTCCGCACTCGCCGAGCAGTCGACATGTCGTCTGAGTCGTCAGACTCGGATGAGTCGCTGCCACCCGACAGACAGAGCAACTTATCTGGCCAGCGATTAGGCCGGTGATGTCTTCGCCGTCGTCCGTTTTAATATCACTGCGGCTCGAACCTGTGCAGACCGTGATAGCAACAGCTTGTACGTCCACTCTTATAATCAATCTGATCGCGAAAAAGAAGTTCCACATGCGAGAAAGTAGATGTTAGTGTGGTGAAAAAATGTCCTAGGGGTTGTTATCAGCGCTGAATTTAAAAATGGCGTTCAGGTATTTGCCGCGATGGTAAGCCTACGCTGACCGGCACGGAGGTTCGGCGTTCCGACCCAGCACTGCGGCACCACGGTGCGGCGAAGCGCCGAAAGATGGCGCCACCTGCACGCTTAGAATGAAAACAGGCCACGGCAGATGCGTTGGTCACCGATCGCTGAAACGGCAGTTATCGCCAAAAGAAAGCTCAGTATGCGAAAAAGGGGGGGATGATAGTGTGGTGAAAAGTTGTGTAAGGGATGCTCATTCGCAGTTGTACAGATACCGTCGATGAAATATTCGCCACGAAACTAAGCCTGAAGTTCCCAACACCCAAGCTGTCCCGAGCAACGGCGAGCCCGCTGGCTTGGACGACCGTTCTTGCCGCCGCCGCCGCGCGCGAACTCAGTCCACGTTTAGCGTTGAATGTCATCGCGTGGAAAATAATGCACCTTGGCGTCGTCGTCGATTTGCTCAGACAGGCTTCCACGAGCAGTACTTCGCATTCCGCGAGCTTACCATAGCACAACTTGGGCGAGCTCGACGACGCGCACCGCCGCGTCGCCGTGGTGCGCGTAGACATCACGCACCGCGCGGTGCCGGCACCGCGTAGTTTTCTGCACCAGAGCAAGGGAACACCATGCGCCGGCCACGAACTGAAGAGCAAAGACGTCGAACACGCAAAGGGCGCAAAGTTTACAAGCATTGATCACACAGCTACACCCGAACGTCTCCTGCCCAAACGAATGCCACCGACAACAGCAGCGCAGGATATCATTTCCGGTTTCGAAAACGACTATATGACGTCACCCTGAACTGGCCAGACACGCCGGCCGATGTTTCGTCACGCTGAAAGCCTTTTCGCTAGTGCTGCCGATTTTTGGAAGCTCGCGGCCGGGACAATCAAAATCGATTTTAGGTGTGATTCCGGCCTCAGCTAGATCGCTGCAAAAATTTCTGTAAGGCATCTTTACAAACTAGTGAAGCCAATTATAGCATTTTTAGGCGTTAAAATTTGGTGTCAGTACTCCGTTAATACAAAAACACAAAACAAATTTTAAGATGGCACTGCCACGTCGATGAAAGGCCGAATATATTTTTTTTATTTAACGCGCCTGACAAACCGGAAAGTCGTAATAGGTGATATCAACGCTTAGCCAAACTAATCATTTAAACGGCTTCAAATTATATCAGCAGATTCTCATTATAGTGTAGGAGCTAAATATTGCTGATATTTTTAAGAACTACACCCGCAAGAGAGTGAAAAGCACTGAAAATGTTTTTCATATATTTACTTTTATCGCTGGACGAGTCAGATATTGAACTAGTCTTGGTTGATACAGGTAACCTGTACAGGTATCTAAACATTATTTTAGAAGATTTTTCCATAAACCCATCTAATAGGGACAATCACAATTTCGTCAAAATTGCGTGTTTCAACAAATTGCCTAATATCTAAACAACCGCTGGTAAATCCAATTCGTTTATGCTTGCAAGTGCTGCCTGTGCGGGTGTCCACAAACAAATTTTAGGATTTTGGCCTAACAGACGTATAAAGGCCCTAACGGGATTTTTAAACTTATACCCCTGTCCACACGGGCACTTTCAATCGCGATTGAAGTGAATCGCGATCGAGTTTTCGAGCGCGCTCGACGCACTGCCGCTGCTACACGGCCCGTTTCAATCGCGATCGAGAAGTTGCACCGCTTGCACTCAAGTACGCCAGATGGCGCTAAAAATGTACTCGTGGCCGGCGTCTGGTAACTTCGCGCCTATCGTAGGTATACGTAAATAGTAAATAGTACCGCACGCGTGTCTGGGTCAAGTCATTTGACCCAATTTGTGACGTTAGTTGAAGTTGTCACCTTTGTGCCATTACTTAGTAGGGACGAGAGTATCACCGCTTTCGTTCGGTCGCGCTTGGGGGACCAGGATTGAGTTCGAGCGGGATCGGGCTCGATCGCGATTGAAACTGCCATGTAGCATGCGCCCGATCCAGATCGAGCTCGATCCGGATCGACTCAATCACGATTGAAAGTGCCCGTGTGACAGGGGTATTACACTCCCGTGGACGTGGAATTCAGTTCGACTGCCCAAAAAACTCGGACCTTCCGCCCCTGAACCTGTCCCCTTGCCCTGAACAGTGGAGATACTGCTGTCCAGCTGTCGACCTGAGGACCAGCTCTTGCTTGTGACCAGGGCTACGGCAGCCTGAACAGCACATGGGCTCCTGGACTGAGGTACCACTCTCGGATTATTGCGTAATAAAGTTTTCTCTCTCTCTCTCTCTCTCTCTCTCTCTCTCTCTTTGTCTCTTTCTCAATTTTCCCCCTTTCGCATAGCACACCGCATTTCAGCGCACCGTCTTTGTACAATTTGTTTCGGGGAAGTTCCAATGAAACACGAGTTCCAGCAGTTTCTCCATTCCGCACGCCTCCGGCAGGAGACCATGTATTCGCAGTAAGCGGGAATTCGTAATTGTGTACAACTTCGCGGTGAACTGGCTAATTATGACAGGTAGGAAATAACTCCAGACGCGCTATACATATTATTGTCATTAGTATATTTTCCCACTTAAGCATCGTCGAGTACTAACGCTAGTATGATACATTTGTGCTCCCAAAGTGAGTTACAATCTCTCTCCCTCCCTCGTCCCTCTCTCCCGTCTCCAATCTTCTCAGTTTAAGGGTTCATTTTCCACTCCGATTCCTAGCATTATCGTCCTTTTCATCGGCTCGAAGGCTAAATCGATGCTCTATAGATCCAGAAGACCACTAGACAGATACTGACAGGTAAAACGGTTGTACAGACTACTGAACAAAAGTAATTGTTGCACTTCGTGAACGCCGGATACGACGCAGCAACTCAAGGTGGTTTGTTTTCCCTCGAACCCGGAGTATCGTGTGAAAGCGCATATACGCCAAGGCCCCTCCCTGGAAGAACTGCGCGGCCTCAAAGCAGCGCCACTGCGTGGTGCGCGACCCGGTACGTTTCCAGCGTATATTTTGATGATGATCGTTGTCGTTGTTTCAGGGGCGAAGCACCTTAACCGAGGCTTGTCCGTCCGGCGTCTGGCGTCCGTGCTCGCAGGCACCCCGTAAATCGAAACACTTTGAACAAAAAAGGTTCAGAAAGGTTAACAAGAACGAAATAAAATGTTCACAAAAGGTTAGAGAGAGAAAGAGAGAGGGAGGAGAGAGAGAGGGTGGAGTGAGAGAGGGAGGGAGGGAGGGAGGGAGATGGAGAGAGAGAGAGAGCTTCCTGGACAGCCATGCTGCGCACGCGCGAGAAGCATTAGATTGGTTTGGATTCAACTAAATTGGATTGGATTGGATTGGATTGGGTTTGGAATCGTCTTATCAGCAGTAAGCACTCTCATGGGTGATTTACGGTAAGAACGATCCCCAGTGCTTCAGCATGATTCACGTCGTGGAGATGCGTGAATTTTATCTCCTTCTTCGGGACACTACCTCATGCGGGGGATTGTCCGGGGATGAAGAGCTTCGGAAGTTCTAATCTGCCATGTTCACAAAACTCAGAAGTTTATTAATTGAAAACATACATGTCGTACCGTGGGGCGGGTCGGGTACCTCCGGAACTCGATTGCACGCGAGTAAAAGAAAAGGAGGCAGTTGAAATCATTCGTGCCAGAGGGCAAAAAAAAACATCTAATAAAAAGTACCAAACACAAAGTAGCAGTGGAGAAGTTTTTTAATAGGCATATCGCTAGGTTTTCGCCTTTAAAGCACGCAAGAGGCTGAAGTTCCTCGAGGAATATTTAGACTCCAAAGCTGCTCCACAACATTATTCAAGCTCCCTGGGCTACACCAAAAGTTTCAAAACAGCCTCCACTCATGAAGATGCTTATTAAACTAGTCGCTCTAACGCACAGCGCCGCGAAAGTATATCCACGTAGTCTGCATTCATTGGTCCTGCAACTCGCTATTCCTCCTGCCGTAAGTTGCTACGGGACCAACCCTAAACCATCGCACATCTGCGACGAGCAAAACAAGAAAATGATCACTGATCTCGGCGTAGAGGAAAGGTTTAATTATGATACTTAGTAATAATATATACGCAGACATAAATACTGATATTTTAGTTGCGCGGCCGATCCCAGAAAGAGCAGGCCTTGGCGTGGCGCATCGCGTCACCCACACGGCACTCGAACGCCCGTTGGAACGTCTCGTCATTATACAGCTGGGTATTGACGCTGTCCCAGTGCGGGGTGTGATGCGTCAGGCGTCGTCCGTGGTCGGGGCCTTCGCACATCGAGCTGGTGTACAAAATGTAGAAGGCCTGCGATGTTCAAGTGGATACGCATCAGGAACCAGCGACTGCGTCTACTCAAAGGGTAGCGTACGGCTACGGAAGCGTTACAGTTACTAGACAGTTTTAGTTTCATGTACATATAAGCTTCACGTATACGTAGACAGCTTTGTGTGGTACAGGCTGACCAGTCGCATGCTCTCATGCATGTAGCAGGCGTCTGTCATGCAGTCGCTCGTCGCGGCTCGCGCGGTTTCGGTTTCAATTTTTACGTTACGGTCATTAGACTTTCTGTTTCACGTGCGTAGATAGTACAAGTACGCAAACGGCAAAAGTATACGTAGCCCACACGCATGTAGTTTGGAACCCTTTTAGTTATGCGTACGCCACCACGCACTCCGCGTGTAGGGCGCTTGAATGCACGCGCTCTCCGCCCGTAGCGATGACCATGATGATGATGATGATGATGATGATGATGATGATGATGCTTTTTACTTTGAAACGGGCAGACACAATAAACTGCCGTAGCCTTCTACAAACAAATACCTCCTGCATATAAAAACCGAAGAAGCACAGCAGATATAACAAACTGGCGTAGCAAAAAAAACTAAACAAAAGGGAAACCAAAAAGGACATAGGTCCGCGCGTTATTCCTAGCGCCACCTACTAACAGACAGACACTGCTGCAGTAGCCGCTCGTGATCTCGCGAACCCGTTGCTATGACGACGACAAAGGCTACTTCGTCAGTCTTAAGGGCTCAAAAATCGCTCCTTTGCCTAAAAAACAACAGCTCGTTATCAATTTACACTTTAGGTAAGGGTAAGAGTGGGCAAATTCGAGGCGGAATAAACTTAAAGCAACATATCGCACCGAGTGATTATCAACGAAGCTGTTTTCGCTGTGAAGCGGGAGTGCAGGGCGCCGCCAAGTTGGTCAGCTGTACGTACGGCAGCAACGTGAACACCGCAACGTAAAAATTCGAATCTCACGTACGTCGATGACAATCACGTTCGCCCTTTGCGTTCTGAGCATGCGCACTGGTCATTCGTCAAAGTTCGTACGTAGAGCTTCTACGCAGGTGAAACTAAAACGGCAGGTATCGTTCGCCATTCTGGCGTTTAGTGGCTCTGCGTGATACACAAAGCGCACGTTTCGGCGCTACTGCTTCATCTGCACATCAACATCTTCTCGCAGTCAACTAAGACTAGTTCTTTGCGAGAACTTTACTGCGTGCGGTACGCTGACCGTTACGTGCGTGCGCAACTCTCTGCGTACGCTCAGCTACAACTTTCCACTGTCTTTTACGTTGCTGCCGTACGTCGAGTTGACCAAAATGGTGGTGACCCGCTCGCCCGCTTATCGGCGATAACAGATTTGCCGCTAACCCTTCGATGCGATTTCGTATTCTAAACTGTTGATATTGCCTTCATTCTACCCATTCTTACCTTCACATGAAACGTTCAAGCGACGAATAGCTTTTGTTTCTCTGATAGAATGACAATTTTAGCTGTTAAGGCCGGACGAAATAGCGTTTGTCGTTGTCATATAAAACAGTCTCGCGAGATCACAAGTGTCTACAGTAGTGTCTGCGGTCTGTTAGTAGGTTTGCGCTAGGAGCAACGCGCGGCAAGGGGCGGAGAGCAACGTTAGCGCGTGTGTCCAGAAACTACACGCGCCGTACGTCGCGCACGTAAAACAATACTGGTTTCAAACTACTATAAATGAACGTGGGCTATGTATACTTCTCACGTTTGCGTACGTGAACTCTGTACGCCCGTGAAACCAAAACTGTCTACTGTGGCGGAAGTTTAGCCATCTTTAAGCATTGCGTGAGCCAGTGCATGTCTTAAAGTCGCGGTTAGAACAGGGTTTCTACAACCAAGCAAATTATTCTCAATACTGTTCGCACAGTTTCCACGAAGCTATCTACTTGCTCTAGATATTTTTATCACCACTAAAATGCCTGTCTTCTGGGAGACAGCGAGACATTCATAGCATTGAATCGCAAGGTTAGTAAAAAATAAAGCCGTTCCACTCAACGTGAAAGCTGTCGAAGTGAAGAGCAGTGGTGAGCCATAATGGGCTGTACCACCGTTATCCGCTCACTGCAATCACCCTATGCAATTCAATTTCCCGCCTTCGCAATGCTGCGCGCCCCCTGCCTAAAACTGTGACCAGCGGGAGTCTGTTATTTTTGTGCTTGCTTTAATTTCGTATGCTGGAGATGTCCTTGCGTCATTCCGAACGCGCCAAGTTTTTCTTGCGCGGCTGGAGCCTTTCGGCGGCAGTTCGAACGCGCCATTTTCTTCTTGCGCGTTGAAGCCCCTCTGCGGCATTTCGAACACGCACTGTTTTCTTGCGCGGCCGCTTTTTCGCTTATAAAAACCAACCCAATGAGCCTTCCTAACTAAATGAACGCGGGCGCTGCCTCAAATTTTGCCTCAAATTGTACCTATAAGTTTCTTTGCGCTAAACAAAGGGGAGATGTACGACAAGCGCCAGCGGTTCACGAGTTTCGAACGCTTATGACTATAAAAACCGCTTGGCTTTCGAAGCCTCCGGGGTACGACGCCGCGAACGACAGCGCTACTACGCTGCGCACTGTTGCTCTACTTGGGTTCGGCGTTCGAGCTACGACAAAAAAGGCGAGTGCCTAAAGTGCTCTGCACTTGAAACTCAAGCTTGGCCACCTGGTCCCACTCGATGGACTTCCCAGCTGCTGCAGGTGCCGACAGGGCCGCGGGGTTCTTGCCGACCAGGCGCTCCACGTATGCGCGGAAGACGTCTCTGGCAGGGCCCAAGGCGGCGTTGTCGACCACTGCCATTGCTTCTTGCACAGGGTTCCAGCCCGAATTTGTCGCTTTCGATCGTTGAGTATGCTGCGCCCTCATGCATGCGCGTAGGTCGTCGAGCCTGGTGCGTGCCGCGCTAGACCAGTGCACGGCTGTATGGGAGTTCCTGTCGGTTGGCGATGGCAGCAACACGCGAAGCATGCAGCGGGAAAGCCTTGGCCCGAGTCGAGCAGCCTGCAGGGCCGGCCACAGCGGACTCTGCGGGTCGCGCAGTTCGACCACCGATAACCTCAAGAACAGAACCTGCATTAGGGAGGGGAGGAAACGTCTACACCATGGCATTCAACAACAGACATGGTTCAGATTTATCTAGAGGGCGTCCTTCTACATGCAGGCACATCTACTCTGTTCTAACGATGATTGCTTGGGCATACTGGAGGAAGACCAACTTTGTGAAGAGCTTCAAATAAAAGTTACTACATTTATTTAGCGCTTTTCGCCACAGTTGGCCTTACGCCCATAAACTCAATCAATCATCGTTACAATAGAGAAGATGTACGCTGCATGTCACAGTAAAACCGAATAAGAATGAAGATAAGCGGTGCAGGAACGCTACCGCATGAATTAAAGATTTTCAGAAGTTCTGTGAACTTGTTTTGTCAACATCAAAACACACCTTGCTGCAAAAAACTGCCATCAAGTTTGTTCGAAAACGATACTGCTACTGCAGCACCCAACGAGCCGGTGATGTGCACCGAACAAAACATTTTTGAATTAGTACTTACCTTTTGTGCTGATTGTAGGCGCAGTTGGGGTCGTCTTTATCATCGTAGCGGCGTATTGCAGCAGGCGAGTGCGGAACAGCGACTCACGGAACCGCTGGTACGTAGCCAAGGCTTCATGACGGACTGCGCCAACGTCCGGCTCACTGGTTTTATCTCGCTGCTGCTTAAGTAGTTGTTCGAAGAAGAAGTGAACCTGTGAATGGAAACATGTCCTTCGAAGCACTGCAATATTTGCCAGAGAAACCGCAGAGAAACAAGGGGTGTCCGTTTCTTTCCAGTGTCATGACCATCTATATTACCGTCTGTGTGACACACTCAGCCAAAACTCGCGACTACGGAGGACAGCCGTCAGGTCGCAGAGGGCCGTGAGACGCCTAGGTTCAAATCTTTCACCAGCGCAACGACCATGTCATCGATGAGCGGCGCGTAAAGGATGGCTCTGCGCGTTCGTCCCCCTCCATCCCCCACTACCCCCCCCCCCCCCCCCATACCCTTCCGCAACAAATGCTTTGACGTGAAAGACACCGGCCAAAATGTCGCTCCAGAAGACCTTAAGCCGGGCGGGGAACAGTCCTGCGAAATCGTCACACCGCGATCCCTCAAAGGGGCATTAAGAAAAAGTACAAGTTTGATTTATGCAAAAGGTTAGGCGTTTTATACTCCCCCCCCCCCCTCCTTCGAGCTTTACTGGTAGCAAACGATGCTTTATTCACTGAGAAAATACACAATTTTGACCAAACTTTAAAGTCTCCCGCTCACGTATGTTTCTTGTCATCAGCGATGACGTTTCCACGGCAGGTATTTGAAACGAATGTTTAGTATGTTGACTCTGTGGCGGCAACGCACGACGAAACATCTTTCTTTGCCTCGTTCTCCGCCCGTCGTCTAGAAGGCGCCACAGGGCTCACTGTTCGCACTTGTTTAGGTTTTGACCGGATTTGCACCTGGCTTATTTCTGCTACGGTTGATAGTAATCCTTTCGTGAAGCAGCGTGTATGCACGAAAAAATGGTGCTGAAGAGAGTAGTCCCAAGCAAAAGCAAAAGAAAGAACTGCAGTTACAATATACCGCTGTAAATGGACAAATGAAATAAGAATTCAAAAGTATCAACGAGAACACGCAAAATTAAAAAAATACTGTTCGTTGAAGTGCAATAACGGTGCGCTGTTCGTACATTTGGATATTCACATCTCCCAACTTTTGTCTTGTAACTAAGGCCACACGTCATTTTTGACTTCCATGCAAAGAAATCGCGCTATGTGTGTGTTTTGATTCCTATTTTCCTGTTCCGCGTTTCGTTTGTCCACCGCAGCTGGGATCGAACCCACGTCCTTACCCGCCGCGGTGGCTCAGTGGCTAAGGCGTTGTGCTGCTGAGCCCAAAGATGCAGGTTCGGTTCCCGGCCGCGGCAGCCGCTTTTCTGATGGAGGCTAAAAGCGAAAACGCCCGTTTGCTCGAGATTACAGCGAATGTAAATATCTCCAGGTGGTCAAAATTAATCCGGAGCCCTCCACTGTATACGGCACGCCTCATCACCGGTGTAGCGTTGGCGCGTTACACCCCACAATCAATCAAATCAATCAATCATTTGTCTCTGACTGCACATGGCTTCCGATGATTCTCGATTGTCTGGTCTTCTGTCGACCCATAGCTAGTCCAGTGCACAATCGCCCCATTTCCGTTATTGGGCTGTGTCCGACACAATAAAATGCAACACGGGGTCATGTAAGACACTGTCGATTGCGCGGATTGGCCAGTGTCGTGTGACACAACCCCAAATTGCTGGACTGCTGTGCAGCTATTACAGGCATAGTGAACGCAGTACGCACTGATGCTTCCATGTTTACGTGGGTGTTCTTAACTTTCACTGTTTACCCCGCCATTATCACTGCTTTAAAAAAGAATATGCATTAAATTTAAGCGCGAATAGCCCGTTCTACAAACTTATGCACCTTGCCTAACCTATGTTTGCTTTTGCTGGTCTCAGCCAATGGGACAGCTGCCCGCAATGCGTCAAAACACCAGCGCTTGGATTTGAAACATTTCGGATCTACACCGGCTTATCCACGCACGCTATATGTGGACATGGGAATATACGCAGCTTCGCTGTAAAGCACACAAACAATCCGGGGGAAGTCGTTCACGCGGCAGGCCAACCTTCATTTCCGACAGGTGGCGTTGAATTCTCCTGCGCGTGCGCAAGTCTAGCCAGGGCTGTCCAGCGAGCTTGGCGTCAAGGGCGCCCCTCACGTCCGCAACCACGGAGCGCACCGCGCTGAAGTTCAGGTGGTCGCGGACTGCCGCGTACCGCACGTACTCCGCCTGGGCGTTCGAAAGAGCGTCGTCCAGGATGGCACGTGTGCATCGGGACTCCCTGTGCAGCGAAAAAGGAAATTCATAGACAGACCTCCTTGCGAATTGGGATGACCGGCGGGGCTGTGCAATCGTGGTCAGTTAGTAGTGACCGTCACTGTGGCTTTTTTTTTTGACGATTATATCGATTAATGGGTAATTATGTGTGTACGCCGGAAACGTGCCAGACAAGCTGGTGACGCCCTCATCATGCAGTGGCGTGCACTGTGGATGGACGCCACTGTGAAAATTTCAACATCCCCCTTAAATAAAACTTCCCACAAAAGGGGCACAGAATGCGAGGTACAGAAAGTAATCTAGTGCGACGAAATTAGTGGCCCCCAGGTAATACCTATTTGCAAATGGCGCTGAGATAGATATACAGATATACTTCGCGAGGTACAGACTTTACAGCTGTAAAAGTGGGGCGAATGGTTCCGGTGGACAGTTCTAAGTGTGTTTCAAATGAGTATCCTCTAAGACATGTGACATTCTTGCTTTCTCCAAGAAAAATTTCGTAAGCATTCAAAATTTTCTTAGGTTTCTGAAGTTAAAATTATTTGCTTTGGTCAATTTGCAAGCGACATTTTATTTTGTAGTAGAGACTGGTGTCCACCGGAGGTTCTCACAGACAACTGCAATGCTCAGTAAGTTCTCTGAAATGGAAGGCTGATAGTTATGCCAAACGGGTTCACATTACGTGTCACAATGCGAATGAATGGCTCGTAGCGGCGAGGAACCCTTAGATGATTCATTTACATGCCGCATGCTGTTTTGAAACTGCAGAGGTATAATCCCCGTGACGACTACATCCTTACCTGTTAAGAACATCTTCCGACTCCAAATCGGCAATGGGTGCCGCTGGCGTGAAGAGGTCCACGTGACGCACAAGCCGGTAGCCGAGGAGGTTAAGCACCGTCTGAGGCCTACTGTGCTGCACAATCTCCACGAGCGGCCAGACCAGCGGCTCTAGCTGAAACGTCGACAGCACTCACGTCCAAATCAAGGCCAATCACCATCCCTTCAAGATATGACCGGGGCAAGATGTCGGTGTCGCTTCTCTCGACAGACTTCATTGTTTGGTTCCGGTGGCGCAAATATTTCAGGCGCCAGTTCAAACCGGCGACATCCGCCGCAAGCTCAAGTAGACGTGACCCGTTGGGATGTAATGCCAACATGGCGTCCAGTACGTCACCGGTGTCGTCGGGTCCGCCAAGGTCGCCCGGGGCAAGCCGCGCTTTGCCGTCGTAGAGGCCTTTCAGCTCAACCAGGGGAGCCAGAGCCATGAATCGCTGCAGATCACCGGCTACCTTCCAGACGTCCGGGTGTGAGACATTGTCGCCGTAAGGCCAGGCCCCCAGACCCGTAAGGTTCAGCAGTGCCCTCAACGGCGCCTTGTCCTTCCGGAGGAGAGTGGCCACGTGGACGCAGTCATGCCAGAGTCGCCTGGCGGCAAGTACCAGTGGGAGTTCATTGCTAGTGTCGTTGTTACTGGCTTTAAGAAAAGACAGCACCCGAAGTGTGCTCATCTGAGCCAAATGCTCATCTTCGGTGTCGTTTAAAGCAGCAAATGCGCACACGTGCCGGTAGAAGTTTCCACAAGGGCGCACGTTGGCATCCACCGAGCGGAACAGCTTTTCCGCGTGTTCCCTGCACAACTGAGTTTGGCAGGAGTACCTACTCGCCATCGTTTCTGAGTCATTGTGAGCGAGTGGACTGAAAACCCACGAATGCTCTGTGCTGTCTTCTTCGTTATCGGTGATGTCCAATGGCTCGAGACGCCGAGCATTAATGGCAAAGCCAGCCGCTATTACAGCCGACAGGCATGCGACCAAGATGACTAGAGCAACACTGATGCGGCCCCCGAAAATGGTCTGGACACCAGCGCGGTGTAATCTGTTTTCGTTGCTCGAAATTATGAAGTCCGTCGACGCGGCATCCGCTGCGTTCTTTTCCCTTTCGTCCTCATTTTGAATACAAGGTTGCCGCGTACCAACGGACAATTTCGAGCTGCAGCCTTCGCAGAAACCATTCTGGTGAGGTAAGGTTGACCGGAAACGCTCGGCCCATGGAAAGATTAATGGGATGGTCGACCTAGGGCCATCAATATTATCTGGATCTTCAACTTTCTCTGAATAAGCGCTTGCGCCAGGAACTTCTTGCAAAGCTGAAGGCGTAACAACGGCAGCTTCGGGCAAAATAACCCTTAGACTGTGGAGGGACTGTTGGGGTTCTGCGGCATCAAGAGCGGCTTGAAAAGAACGTGGTAGCACCGGCTGTTCATTGGTGTGTTTTTGTTCCGGCTGTTTTGGCACTGATTGTGGGAAGTCAGGCTCTGCGGCAATAACGTCTTTTGGTTTGGATGCGGATAGGTCGTCTTGGGAGAGCTCTGACAGAGTGCCATGTGGCCGTGATGGCCGCCGGGAATTACAGTGGACGAGGGCCGGCTCGTTGAACAGCGCCGTTGCCTCAGAAACAGGTCGTCCAATCGGGTACGGTGGTAAAGGTGACTGTACCGGGTGAGGGGGTCCCGAGAACGACGCATAGACCTGAGTCTCGAAACGCTGTTTATACTTCAGTGGTGCAGGCTGAGTTCCTATACGCGGCGATGGTGTAGTGGTGTGGGGAGTCAGCAGAGGGCGTTGAAAATCCTGACGTGAAGAGCTGTGCTTGCTCGTCCTTTGCACAGGAGTGTATCCGGACCGGGCGACGCGGTAGTTACCGAAGGGCACGTTAACGGCACCGGGGTCAGGGTCAGTACTTTCAGTTTGGCGCCCCTCCAGATCCATGGAAAACGACCCGGAAGAATTCCTTGGATATGGCATTGTGCCTCTTGTGTTGCTCCGGGGTCGAACTTTCGATGGGTAAGTGTTGCTTTTCGGAGAATAGGGCCGGCCGTCAACGCAGCTCTCGCTTTCCGTCGCACCCTGTGTTTCGGAGTTCTCAATTGAGACGTCGTTGTAGTAGCGACTTTTCTCCGACCTCGGCATGTAGCGCTCCCGGTTGCCCCCAACTCCTTTTTCCCAGCGACGGGCGTGGCGTCCGCTACCTCTCGATACGGACAGCGGTTCATCATTACGCGCTCTTTTGCCAGGTTTGGATCGATGGTGCTTTTGCCGCCGTGGGAGGTTTGCCGCTTGTATTTCGGTATAATCTTCTAATTCGTTTTCATAGTAGCGCGATAGCTCTTTGCTTAACGGAACTGTTTTGCCATCTTCGTCTTGCTTTACAAGAGACCCCTCGCTCTCCGAGCTGCCTCCGAGTATTCGGCGTCCTCCACGTTTCTCGTTTCTCGGGTGGTTCCGGTGAAATCGTTTCTTTGTTTTTCGCTTTGGTTCACTTTCGTCCGATTCGTCCGATAAACTGATTTCGATGTCAATAGTTAGGTCCACGACTTTACAATTCTCGAAGAAGACTTGATGCTGACGTTCCTATCGGAATCAGCCCGTCCTAATTTATCCGCAGATTCTGAGGTCGGTGCTTGGGGCTTTGCTTCGCTCAAGAAAACGCGGGGTAACTGGTTTCGACGGATGTTCGTGATGTTCTCGTTTGGGGCGTGGTTATCGTCCGTTCTCAATGGCTGTTTATTTGGCCTTGGAGTCCCTTTATTGGCTGGGCCATTCTGAACATGACTAAACACTTTTCCAGGTGCTCTTCGGAGAGGGAATGAGCTGCAATCCCTCGAAACTGATTCCTTTGGCGGGTGTTCCGTGATCTCCTCGTAACTTATTTGGCTCGACGTTGAAAAGGTTGACTGGATAGCCGTAAGCATCTGAGTTCCCCACTTTCGCCATCTCGGAGTACCATGTCGATCGGAAAGACCATCATTGTTATTCGATTCAGACTGTTTCCGCGTCTCCGTCAAAGTTTTCGTGTATTTGCTTCGGGGCAGAGGAAAACTTCTAGCAGTTTTCTCCACGTCCTCACTGTTCCCAGCCCTCAACTTCTTTGATGGGGACCGTGGCTTGTCTATTGATGCACCTAAGAATGTCCGGATTCCTTTCGCGGCTTTAATGTCGTCCGAACCTTTCGACTTCTGCGTACTAACGCGCCTACGTTTCTCGGTCGTCCGTTTACCTCTGTTGCGCTTTGAGGCTATGTTTGATTGCGACTGCAAGTGTTGACGCGCTTCGTCTGCGACGTACGCCATGACAGACTTCAATACGGAACACGCGGTTGGGACGCGTTCCATCTCGGCCTTATTTTCGCCGGTTCCATATGACGATGATTTCTGGCCGCTGGCTTCAACTGGCCAGGATGGACTTCGATGCGTCGTGGAAGTCCACTTTCGCGCTGGTATCGTTTTCCTTTCAGTGTGTGGTCGGGACAAGCGGTCGCGTTTTTCGCCAGCATCTAGCGGCGACGACTGAGTCTTTTTGGGAGTCTCACCTCTTGTTAATCGCTGCGTTAGAGGAGGTGTGTGGCGCAGTGCGAGCGAAGCTGACGAACTCGCATAATTGCTCTGTGATTCAAATTCCTGTATGAGGTCGTCAACAACGTTGTGTATAAGACGCATGTCGGGCTGCTTTCGGGTTTCACTGTTCCGCGATCGATTTTTCGAGCTGCAGCCGCCTTCATCGGTGCCTTCCGATACTGTACTGTCATCTTCCGTGTCATCATTCGGCGGCTTCAGACTCCTGCGCCAGGCCACTTCAGTCTTTCGAAAAACAGTAAGTACATCTAGCCCCACATATTCGGCCCCTTCCTCCTAAGGGACTGCACGTCTTCTCGGATAAAATGCTGCTTTTCCAGCGGTTTTCACTGACTCGTTTTCCTCAATCGCAAATTTGTCGGGGCCCGGGAACCTTCGTTCATAGTTGTAGGGCCCTGGCTCGGCGCGCTGGTACGAGGTCGGAGTGAGCTGGACCCAAGGAAAGCGGCATCCCCGCTTTCAAGGAGTCGCGTTCTAGAGAAATAGCTGCGGCTACCTGGGTGGGCAGGATCTAGGACGTATGGGGGTTCAGGCGCCGTTAGTGAAGTCTTAAAAACCTGTATGTGACCTTAATTCACTTATATCTGACTTGATGCAAGTGCCAGTCCCGGATTACCTTGTTGAGGCGACGTCGATGACTTTTGTCCCGTTTGAAGGAAAACTGCTGGAGTCAGCTGGCTCACTGAAGGGGCGCATCGGACACCACGAGCCCGAGGTGGAGTGCACTAAAAAGGCACCTTCGTCTGGAGAGCTCGAGGGGCGCCCGACCAGAACGTCCGCCGATGCGTCCATATGTGGAGCTGGTCGGATTGGCGTCTCAGCTGTGATCGGGTTCTTCTCACGCTGTGTCCGCGATGAGCGCTCGTTTCAGGTAGGTCGGAATGCGCCTCGTCGGCCATTGCGGGTGCCTTTGGTTCACGGCGAACAGAGACGGGCGACAAAGGACCGTGACAGGATTAGGATAAGCCTGGCTCGGGTCCGCGTGAGGGTGGCGGAACACAGCCGTACTGATGATGATAAGAAACTTTGTTAAGATCATCATCGATTGTGAAGAAAATGCTTGCCACGTCTAATTTTCCATACTTCCGTTTTATTTTGAGGCTGTAGAAGAAAAAATACGGCTTCGCAGGCAGAAACAAAACACGCATAATCAATTTGCAATAGATGTCCCTGTGATGCCACTGTGTCACTTTGGTTCGTAGCAACGTTACTAGAATAAACTCAGTTTGAAAGCTCCGCCGGAGAGGCGGGCCGCGTGGCGGGCGCGAGAACTAGTGGCGCTGTAGTCGAGTCTTGCGCTACTCTCGGCACGTCGTCTGCTACTGCGGCGGGCCGCCGCCCCGACGTACCGCGGCGACTTTCTAGTACTGCTATTGCTAAACTTAAACATATATCATCTTCCCGGTCGACAAGCTTAAACATCTTCATCCTTCCAGTCGACGTTACCGCATCCCATTTGTGCACTGTTTGAGTAGATATGCATACGATCATCTCTATGCGCATTGACTTGCATGCGTTGCTCATTGGCTGGCTAAGAATCGACGGTGGGCCTATATTTGAGCTGTGTAGATTGCGTTTAACTTCCATATACGGGAGTTTCTTAGCGAGTGAGCATTTTCAGCATAGTTTCGATAAGTAATGAGCTGTCTTATCTCGACGTTAAATGACCCAACACGTTTGTAAAAGCCGTGCCTTTATGCCTGTGCAGCAACACGAGAGTTTTCGTGAATCTCATCAGTGCGAGGTTCCGTTAACCAGCTTCCGATGTAGAGTTCCTATTCTCAACTTTTATATGCGCCGGGCTCGTCTCACCTCCTCCGGCCTCAGGGCTGTTTGTGGTAATTACGAGACATTAGATCACCGAAGATGAAAGTTCGCCTACAGTTCTGACGCTCAGTTCATCTCTCGCAGATGCACTCGACTTTTGCGAAATCACGTTAAAGCTTTAATCCACAATTTAAAGGTGCGGATTCTACGCCTAAGTTCATAAGGATCTTTGACCGCCTTTTTGATGTTTTGAACTCAAGCAATCCCTCCACCTGGTCGTACAAGGCACCTCTGCGAAAGGCAAATGAAGATTCAATGAGGACTTTTAAAGGCTGAATTGTACATTACAGGACTCCAGGATGCACAAGGAAAATCAGCAATTGAGGGCCTCAAGAAAACTGTATTTTTAGGACTCCCCATACGTATGAACAGTGTCATGGCAACTTTTGACAGGCTTGTGGAAACAGGGAAGCTGCAGAATTTGCTCACGCACAAGATGTCTCAAAACCACCTGAAAGAATTTTTTGGTTGCGTAAACGAAAAGGGGTGTCAAAAAACAACAACCCTACTACCTTCCAAAGGAGCTGCATAAGGCAGTTGTTTAAGCAATTCCATATTAGCCGTACGCGATTAAATATGATCGAATCCGCATTCACCCGTTCGCGGGCGTAATGCGTATTCGCTTGAAACATTCCAAAAGTCAGGTACTCGGTGGAAGCAACAAAGGGGTATATGATTTTTATTCACCCGTAATTAATTCGAAAGGCCGTAAAAGGTGAGACCAGCCCGGCGCACATAAAAATTCAGCACAGGAACTCTACAGCGGAAGCTGGTTAACGGGACCTCCCACTGATGAGGTTCACAAAAACTGTCGTACTGCCATGCGGGCCGGAACGACCACCCTCACGTGTTTTGCCTGAAGCCAGGCAAAACACGTGTTGTTTTGCCTAGCGAGCGTCGGCGTCAATACCGGGCGCCTCCTTCACTCCAGAAGGTTTTCATTAAGCTCGTCGGTGCAAGTGCGCGTGCTTTGCAGCGACCAACATTACTAGTAACGTTCGGCAGCGAGTGTGTATGCTTTGCTCGTCGGTCATTTTTGGAACTGTTTTCGGCCATGCGAAGGAGCTTGCACGAAGACACGTACGTCATGTACAAAGCGTAGGAGGAGCAAGAGAGTCATCCACGGTTCGGCATGCCGACTTGCTTTGCGCCGGGGTGCAAGAGCGGCTACCGCAACGGCTACTCCACTTCACGCCGCTTCTTCGGGCCACCAAAGGACCCTACGGAATTCAAAAGGTGGGAGCAAGCTTTACATCGCAAAGATAAAAAGCTAACTGCGAAATGCAAAGTCTGTGACATACATTTTGAAGATGACGACATTGTGAAGCACTACCATCATGTTGTTGCCCGACAAGAAATTTTGATAGCACGCGGAAAGTGGGAGCTCGCGCCCGGTGCCATTCCGCGTTTGTTCCTTGAAAAGTTGGAGTGGTTTCCACTGCCTTCTTTGGGCTGCACTGCTCATGATCAAGATATGATGGCTAGAGTAGTTAAGTTTTACATTGTGATGCGAATGTTCTTTTTTTGCAAGAAAAGCAATCAGGAACTACACCTGTCTGAAAAAGTAAAAAATACCAGAAAAAAGATGAAGTCGCTGTAACATTTTGCACTCTTCTCTACGGATAGTCGTCGCGAAAACTTGTAAAGCATTGTAAAATAGCGTAAAATCGTGTAAAGCATGGTTACTGTTTTTTTATAACGCCTTTTTTTGTAAATAGCAGAAAACATGAATATTTTTTTTCTACAATGTTCTTGTATATTGTGTAAGTCCACTTTTTTGCACATATCCTGTTTGTGCCTCTTGTCTTCAGTACATTGTTTTGTTGTTACTTCATTATTTTGCATTGTACGCTTGTTTTTCTTGTCTGCTCATTATAAATCTGTACCTATTATACCCACGCCCCTCTGTAACGCCCTACCCGGACCTTGAGGGTGACCTCAAAGGAATAAATAAAATATAAAGTCACTATCTTACAAACCTGTTGGGTCGTTTTTTGTCGAGATAAGACAGCTCAGTAGTTATCGGAACTACGCTGAAAATGCTCACTCGCTAAGAAACTCCCGTATATGGAAGTTACACGCAATCTACACAGCTCAAATATATTCCCACCGTCGAATCAGCCAACCAATGAGCAACGCACGCAAGTCAATGCATACAGACGACCGTATGCATATCTACGTAAACAGTGCGCAAATGTGATGCGGGGTGTCAACTGGAAGGATGACTAATTTTGAAGTTTGTCGACTGCAAGGATGATAAATGTTTAAGTTTGGCCATAGCACTACTCGAAAGCTGCCGCGAGCAACTCCGCGGCGGCCCACCGCGGCGCGCCGCCGCCGCCGCCGCAGTAGCAGACGACGCCCCGAGAGTAGCGCAAGACTTGACTGCAGCGCCGCTAGTTCTCGCGACCGCCGTTTGGCCCACCCTCCTCCGCTGGCGGAGATGCGGAGCTCCGAAACTGAGTTTATTCTAGTAACGTTGGTTCGTAGAGCCAGAAAGCTCCAAACATCTGGCAGAAGATACCGGGACTATTGCATTTGTAGTGCCTGACACTCCCAAAGGGTATGATGCACCATCCACGTTGTTGGCCCCTGTGGAGCGCAATGTACAGGTAACGGCTGTTGCAGACGGTGGGTGCTGGTCAACATGCTGGTGGCGCTTCGGCACGTAGGTCCACCACTTTGCCAGCATATCCTTCACGTACCGGGAGTGGTCTTTTGGCCCGGGCTCTAAGGTTTTGGGAGGAAATTTTGTGCAAATCTTTAGCGGCGAAGAGAGTTATGGCAATGACTTTAGGTTTCCCTGGGAACGGCGCGGCGCCTTTGCCCCCCAGCTTAAGCAAGCAGTTTGCCTGTAGAAGTATGCAAGCCGCATCGCGTGAAAAGTATTCAGATAGCATTTGTACCCGATGGGGACACAGTGATCCTATCAAAAAAAAATCTCCAATAGCAGCTGAAACAGGTGAGCCGTAATTACATGGCTTTCTCACAAATGAGGCAATGCGCCGAGGCAACGTGTCGATCCAAAGAATTAGACTGTGTTTCGGACCTGCTTCGTGCCATGAGCCTTTTTTTGTAGTTTGGAATGGTGCTTGTATATGTCATGTTCAATCATTATTTCGCTTTGGCCTGGTGGCTGAATCCAGTGACGGAGGACGGACGGACGGACGGACACAGACAGACAGACAGAGAGACAGAGAGAAAGACAGACAGACAGACCTGACTGTAAGGCTGGCCAACCGTCCGACAGGAACTGTCGGCCCACAGTTCAGTCAGCCTGCCGCCAGCGGGTCGTCTCAATTCGTTCGCTCAGTTGAAACTAAGCCACGACGCGTTTGTGCCTGGAAGTATGTGCATTTAGTTAGTCAGAAGCTTCCAAGTCCAAGTAGCTCCACACAAGCACACATGTGCAACGCTTCGCTCACTGGTAGAAAAGGCCGATTGAAGACAGCAGAAGAGTAAGAGAAGTTAATGTAGATAAAAGTAATTAACATCAATCGAAACTTTTATCGTACACCGTAAAACCAAGCTGTGGTGAACCCTTTTTGCGCGAGCTAGCACAGCGGCCACACTTTGGCGATCGCTTTTCTGATGAAGAATGCAGCCGCTAGAGATGCGATATTTGTGGGAATTTTGGGGACACTTACTGCACGAGCGTTATTCACGAAATAGTTATCTAAACTGCTTGGAATACTAAAACTAAATAAAAACGTAAACAGACTACACAATATTTTAATTCCTGGCAGCGCTGGCTTGTGGCCGAGCAATAAAGAAAGAAAAAAATTTCGGGGCATCTTCACCAAATGAAACCTAAGGAGAGGCGAAGCATGCAGTGTATACTGAGAGTATTGGCGCGCCTTGGCGTTTTTGCCAACGGAGATGAAACCGCTGGGGTAGATGTATCTTTGCTGCACAAGCCTCTTGTCTTCGAAGCACGAAGCTCTCTAGCGCGAGGCGTAAACGAGTTTCCCGGTGTTTTCGTACCGTGACTACATATGAGACGACGATTACGAAGACGAAGACGACGAAAGGATACGGCAACAGCCCTATTCCTTAAGGGGCTCCCCCCTAAAAAAAGGCCTGCGGCCGAGTGGTCTGGTGCATTGTCTGTTGTTTTGCAATTCGCAAGTTAAAATCTCCGATAGCGCATTCTTTTTTTTAAGCCGATTTGCTTCGCGGAAATGTTTTCTCTCCCGAATTCACCATTTTTACGCTGTAACGTTCTTTGCTCCGCGAGCGAGTTCGTAGGACGCGTGCACACTGTACGCGCTGGCTACGCGAACGAGTTCGCAGGACGCGTGCAGACTGTAAGCGCTGGCGAGTTCTCATTGGTGTCGGGTTGCAACAAGCACCGACTGCTTGCGGGCACAGTCCCGAATCAGCCAACCCTAGGACTGGCGTGAATACGCCTCTTACGATACAGGCGCGAGCCAGGGAAGCTCCAAAGGTGGGGGAAAACGCATCGAAATTGAGGGTTTCCGGTGACGCGGAGGGCGAACAGTCACTGCGTACTGCTCGGCTAGCGATCTTTACGGTTTCAAGCAGCTACAGTGCTGGCAGGCTTATAAGTTATATGACGAATTTTATAGCCGACAACATGGCAGAAGCGAAGTATGCCGGTTATTGAGATATCGAGAATGCCCAGTCGAAGATAACGTCGGATGCCAAGCATGTTGTTTTAGAGAACCGAAACCGAAACTCGTTTGAATTCTCATCTTGGACATCGTACAATCACAAGGGCACCTAGCTCGTATGGACGTCACTGCTTTAGTTGGTGCGGCCGCCGCAGACTGGGTGTGGTAGTTTATTCTGTCAGGAATTATAAAATTAATATCGCCCTATCGACGGGAAAAACGATGTAAACTTCGTTTATTTGAGCCGGTCTACGCAATGCAAGCAAAACCAGGAGCTTGACAAATTCACATCAGTGTCTGTTCAAGCGTTTTTCTGCAAACGCAGAACACTAAACGGATGGTGCCTTTTTTGTGGTTTGTATTCGTGTTTTGCTTTGCTTTTTCTGGGTTTTGTTTTGGTTGTACGAGGGTGGATATAATATGGACATATTTGATTTCAGAAGTCCATGATTAATATTTGTAGCGTTGTATTTCATGGTTTTCTCAAATTTCATCTATCTAGTTATCTGCGTTAGTATACTTATTACCTTTGTTAACTTTACCAATTATGCATTTTCGCGCTAATCTAGGACATTGCATGGGTGAGGCTTTTTCAGAATATTTTATTACGGTTTCCGTTTCTTTTTTCAGGGCCTTTTCATTGTTGTCTTCGTCGTGTGAGGGGAAGTATATATGACATAGGTGGTGGTAAAAAACATTTGTTTAGCAGCCAAGGGAGCTGGAAAAGGACGTGGTCAGCATCCTACGTCCAGGAGGCCGCGAGCCTGAACATCAATACACAAGCTTGTGAGACGGGCTTCACATTGTGGGCAGTTGTGTGGAAAAATGGACGGATATACGTGGGAGAGGATAGTGTGGTTGTAGAAGGTTTCTGTTTGTAGACGCCGATATATGTGAGCTTGGTGGTTGGAGAGACTGTGGTGTGGAGGAGGGTATGTTCTTCTGGTGTGTGTGTAGTGCGCGAGAAGGGAGCTGTAGGTAGAGTCCAGCGGAGTTACGATTTGATGGTCAGAGATTAGGCGCTCGGCGATGTCGGTCCTTGCGGTTGGGAGTGCCCGGGTAAGGAGATCGCGGGCTGCGGCATGAGCCGCCTCATTCCCTGCAAGGCCTGCATGGCCTGGGGTCCAGACGATCGAAATTTCAATGTCCTCGGGGACGTTGAAGCACAGGCAGGGCCTGGGGTGGTGCAAGGCCAGCTTGATACAGCCGACAGGCTTGTTGGGAGTCCGTAATGATGGTCAAGTATGGTTGATGCTGGTGTGTGGTAGTTGCATGGGCGATGGCAAGCGCTTCGGCTGAGGTGACCGGCAGATTTGGATAGGTGACGGCTGTGGCCAGATGTCCGTTCGAGTCCCCAGTAACTAGGGTGGTGAGCGTGTGGTCGGGAGTTATGGCAATATTCGTATATCGTGTTTGGGAGTCGGCGCCGTACCGTTTATCTAGCATCTTCACCTGGGCTTCGCGACGTCCTCGATTGAAGGATGAGTGCATGTGTTTGGGTAGCGGGCTAACCTGCAGACATTGACGAATGGACAGGGGAATGCGTTGGAGTTCGTGTTGACGGGAGGGGGCGGGCCGGCCAATGTTCTGGAGAACGCGTCTACTTGAGGGAGTGAGAGCGAGGCGATGGAGGTGGGACGTCCGCTGTGCTTCTAGTAGTTCACTGAGCGTGTTGTGCAGGCCGAGGTGAAGCAGACGCTCATTGGAAGTATAAATTGGGAGTCCAAGGGCAGCTTTGCACGTTTTCCAGATTAGAGCATCCAGCTTGTTGGCTTCCTGTGGTTATAGGTTGACAAAAGGAGTTCCGTAGGTTATGCGGCTGACCAGCAGTGCTTGGACCAGGGGCAGGTGTCTTGTTCTTTGAGGCCGTGAGTGGATCCCCTTATTCGTAGTATTAGGTGAGTGAGCTGTGTGACCGTATTCTGTAGCTGAGCCAGGAGGATGGCGCAGGAACCATCGTAGTGGATAGGCACACCCAATATACGGAGAGTGGGGACTTTGGGAATGGGAGAGCCCTGGACGGTAACTTGCGGATCTGGAGTAGCCAGAGCAGGGCGACCTCGCGTGCGGGCGCGAAGGACTAGGAGAGCCAATTTGTTAGGTTCGCATGTCAAACCTCTGGGCGAAAGATAGTCGACAGTTGTGTCGATTGCCTGTTGGAGAGCGTCTTGTGCGCCACTGGAGCCTTGCGTTGTCCAAATGGTCAAATCGTCCGCGTAAAGAGCGTGCTGGAGGCCGGGGATAGCTTGTAGGCGACTCGGAAGGTGAAGGAGGGCAATATTAAATAACAATGGCGAAATAACGGAGCCTTGGGTGGTGCCCTTGGGCGGAGTGCGGAAGATGGGGGATCGAAGGGGCCCAAGTCGCAGTGTTGTGGTCCGGTTTCGGAGAAAAGCTTTTACGACGTGGAAAGTCTTGATGACGCAATTGGTCATGTTGAGGTTTTCAACGGGCCGCGCGTACCATACTACATTACATTTGACTGCGAACTAGCGCGTTGCCGCCCCTACCGTCGTGCCGTCCAAACTTGCAAGTGTTGTGGCGATATCGGCCACCGTCATGCCGTGTGCCCCCGACCCGACCAGCCACGCTGCCCGGCTTGCGGAATCTCCAACCCCCCTCCGGGTCACATCTGCTTTCCACGCTGCAAGTTGTGTGAGGGCCCTCACCTCACGGCCCAAAAGGACTGTCCAAGCGCCTGCTTCCCACCCCATCTCCATGCAAGCCTCGCAGCCAGCCCAACCACCAACCCCTTCTGGCCTACTGTACTGAAAATTTCCCGGCACTACATACCCCACCGACGGACAGCCGCTCCAGGTTCCAGCATAATCTTCAAATACAGGTGAGCTGGTCAGCCACACTTCGCAACTCTCCCACTGCTCCCAACCCAATCCCTTCCCACCCCTCACAACCTCTCCCCGCAGTCCCCCCTACTTACGAATCAGTGCTCAAATAACTCAAAGAACGACAACGTTTTCAAAAACAACTGGACACTCACCAAGAAGATTGAGGCCCTGGTTGCGTACCCTCTCCCCACACCTGTCGCACCACTTGTGCCCACATCCGTCCAGATAAACGCCTCCATCGACAGCAAGCTAGTCAATGTCTTAAAGCAACCCTCGACGCCCAAGGAGAGAGTCTGGCCCCCGTATGCTCTGGCATTAAGGCGCTCACTGACCGACAGAACAAGTTAGAACAGGCTATCTCATGGAACAGGCTAGAACAGGCTCCCGAAAAATATTTCTGCGTACGCCACTGGTGCTGCTGCTCTTATTTTCTTTTGATTTTGCGCTATACTCGGGAACAGGTTAAGAACGGCAATAGCAACAGCAATAGCTCATGTAAGGTATCACTCCGCCAAACTGACAGACCGGGATGTCAACGGGCGCTCGCGTTTTGCAACCAGGTTGATATGCATGCGCGATATCACCTGTTTTTTCTCACGTAGTTTATTTGTCGTCACTGCAGTAGTTGATAAGCATATAAATCCACAGAATCAGGGAACGGGCTCGTGCCATATTCAAACTATTCCCACTAATGCACTACTTGTGCCGCGCAGAGTAACATCCGGCTGCGGTGATGGGGCACAGAGGAGCTTCCGTTGCCGCGCAGAGTAACATCTTAAGTTGTAACCGAGTATACAATCCCACCTTCTGGTGCGCGCAGGGGAGCGTGAACGAGGTGAGTTTGGAGGAAACAGGTGAAGCCACCAACTCCATGCCCATCGGCGAATTATGACATTCCATCTTCCGATGATTACTTTTTGTGTCGTATGCTACGCATGTTAGGCGGTATCGGTGTATGTTCCCTTCGAGATAATGAGCCGTTTCGGAATTTTTCTGAAGACATAGTTGAAATAAGGATAAACAGCTGGATCACGGAAGCATCCGTAGTTTTGTATTATTACTTTGGTAAGTGACTTGCTTTGGCTTTTTTCTGTCCTGTCTTGTTGTCATGGTTTTTTATTTTTGGTGCTTCATGTTACCGCTCCCCCCCTTTCCCGAATTTAAATAGTACTTCTCTTTCGTGGGCACAAGTGATTCTCAGTCATACTTAGCTAATTTTGCTATAAGTGCGTTCTGGAGCCGCCTTGGCTTGTTTCGGTGCTTCGGGTTCATGCGCATATTTCGGGTATCCGCCTTGGCTTGTTTCGGTGCTTCGGGTTCAAAGATAACTGCTTGAAACTGGCACAGCGGCTGTTAAGAGAGCTTTAAAAACGCATGCCGGAGAAAAAGCATCGGCGAATAATACTATGCGAGCTAAAGCCCACCAGTCAGACTGAAAACGAGTGTATTTAGGGAGGAGGAATAAGATCTCGCCGAACATTGGATAATTGCGTAAGATATTATTTCGCAATGCATTACAGCAAATGGCGAAAGCACAATTTTACCACTTGAATCACAATTAATATACGTACCTTAGTTCGCAAGCACAAAAAAGAAAGATAATCTTCGAAAAAAGAAAGATAACTGAAACTTCGACGTAACTGAAACAGTGACGTTCTTCGTTGCACTTTCCTTGCGCAAAAAAAAACAAGAAAACCTCATCGTCAGAAGTGCATCGTCGAGTGATTGTATACGCAGCTCATTAAATTTTCATTGTTCATTAAATTTTCATTTTCAACTTCCACTGTTGATCCCACCATTCTTACTGCTATAAAAATAATGTGCCCTAAATGCAAGCCAGAATAGCTCATTTTGCAAGCTTATAAACTCTGACATTTGCGTTTACAGGCTCGGTTAGGGAAATGAAGTAGTGGGTCACATGTCCATTCCTTTTTTCCTAATTATATAGCTTATTTGCGCGACGGGAAATTACGTTAAAAGTGGTGTCACATGTGTGACTTCCTTTTTTCCTAATTATATAGAGGCTTATTTGCTTTTGAATGAACTAAACTGTTAAAAGTGGTGTCTGTCTGCATGTGACCCCTTGAAGTCCTCTGAATCTTTTGTAACCCATAGAACTAAACTGGTGTTCTGTCTGCATGGCGACCCGCGGTTGAAGTCGACGGGAGGGCTGAAAATGTAACCTATAGGTGCGGCTGCTCCACCTGGACCCGACTAGATATAGCCGACTATTAACTTATTAACTTTTTCGCCACCAGGGAAAAATGGTGCGGCTGCTCCAAGCCTGGACTTTTTGTCGGTTTACTAGCAAGCCGACTTTTTGTAATAAGTAATGAATGGTGATAGTGTAATAATACTTATCAATAGAAAGCTCAGTAAACATAAGCGACTTGTGAATTGTGTCGTTTTAAAAACTGAACTCGATCAAGTACTTTTTGTAATAAGTAATGAATGGTGATAGTGTAATAATACATAAACACCTTGAAAACAACATTTATGGAAAATTTCTTAGAATTGTGTCGTTTGTAATGTCGTGCTCAACATAACAGAAATAAAAAGGAAAAATATTCTGAAATATCAAATTGTTTGCGTAGCAGTCGAAAACAACATTTATGCACATTACAAAAAAGTTTCAATTTCCTTGCGCGAAATGTAATGAGTTGCATTTTTTTTCTTTCCTGCCCAGTAGAAAAATATTCTGACTGCCTTCTTCGACCAGGTAGGTCACATTACAAAAAAGTTTCATTCTCCGCATTTCCATCGCCCTTTCCTGCCCAGGAGATCCGGGATCCTTCACAGCAAAACAGCCAAATCATCGCTTTCAGGCTCAACAGAATGCCAGCAAGGCGTCATCTTCAAAGTACGCGTGAGGGTGCCTGCAATATTCGCAAACAAACAGAGCGAACAGCACTCTTCAAACCGCCGTTAAAAATCGCCTCGTGCGGGAAAAATACAAACTGCAATATTCGGGAAATCAGATATCAGTGCCTGCAAAATGGGATATATGGCGCTGCCAGTGCATAGAGTGGAGTCTGGGAAGGGGTCATGGTACAGATTAACTTTCGCAATTCGGTTCTGTGCATGAAAGAGACACAAGAGGGCCTGGAGGTAAATCAGAGGGCGGTAGGCAGATTGGCCCTAGGGGCCCACAGCAAAACTACAAATGAAGCTGTTCAGGGGGATATGGGCTGGTCGTCTTTCGAGGCGAGGGAGGTGCAGAGTAAGATAAAGTTTGAGGAACGACTTCGTGACATGGAGGACTAAAAATCGACAACGAGGGTGTTTAAGTATCTGTATATGAGGAGCTTGGACCCGCGGCGGAGGCGGAGGACCAGACAGCTGACCAAGCGGTACGGAAAGTCGGTAGGGGAAAGTGGGGTTTACACAACAGTTAAAAAGCAGGTAAAGGCAGCAGAGACGACAAAGTGGGCACAGAGAATGGAAGCAAAAAAAAACCCTGCAGGCTTATAGGGCAAAAAAAACGGGAAATTAAGAAGGATGGATCCTATGGCAACACTAGAGGCAGGGCATTGCTCTTCGAGGCACGGGCGGGGTGCGTGAGAACCCGAACATACAGGCAGCAGGATGAAACATGTGCATCGTGCGGGAGTGATCGAGAAACTATAGACCATATTGTCAGCGGCCGCACAGAGATACGACAACCGCGGGGTGACGGGGGAAACGACGCTGGCGGAGGCTTTGGGATTTGGGGCGAGGAGGAACCTCAACTTCAAGGCCATGCATAGAGGTGACGAAGAGGCGACTGGAGTGGAGGTGGAGGAAAAGTAGGGAAGGGATGGCTACGCAAGCGGAGTTATCATAGGCATGAGAATTTAGAACAGCGAGGGGAGAAAAAAGGGGGGTGGGAGCGATGAGTTTAAAACAGGGAAGAGGGGGAGATGGGAGGGAGGACGCAAATCTATGAGGTTAGCTGGGAGTAGGGGAATTAAGCGTAATAAAAATGGCAAGTCGGTTGCTGACAACCGACGCCCCGATTCAAATGGAGAGTCACTAATCATCATCATCATCATCATCATCATCACCAGTGCTCGTATATGAGTGCTCGTCGATGGCTTTCGTACTCTTCTTTGGTGTTCGATATTGTTGTAGGAGACCCTGGACTACAGTTATGTTTTGGATAAGTTAGACGGCCTCAAACGTTAGTTGCGTGCCTTCTGTCAGCAAGCGCTTTCCGGCGCGGTCTGCCGTAAGGTCTATGATGATTTGATCCAAGAGTGATGAGGCTTCATCGGAGCCAACGTTGCATTGTCGACGCAAATATTGAACGCAGCGCGCGAACTCTATCGCCGATTCGCTCTCACCATGACACAAACTTCGAAACTGGACACAGTTGATCCGTTGTGATAACGCGGCTTAACCGCATCTCCGCCCGCCCGCCTGGTTGACTCGATGTTATGCGAGCGATTCGATTCGCCTCTGCTCCTAAAAATCTCCGAAGTGCCGCTTGGCGTACTGTGTGAAATTTTCACATCTCTGTTGCGATAAGATAGGTTTGAAAGAGCGGCTGCCATTCGCTTCATGAAATTGCCGGCCTCCCCTGGCCCCACAAAAATAAGACTGGCTTTACCGATTTGTCTGCCATGTTGGCTTTTAGGTGAGGCAGAAGGAATGGCGATCTACTGAATGGTGTGACGACCTTTGCTTGGCCACTGGAAATGCTCTGTGCAACTTGTCGCTGTATTACCGTTGCATTCACCCAGACGTTTTCGTAAATATGGCCGCTGCGCGTGGCGCGATGAACGGCGACAACGCGACCGTGACGCGGCCGTCGTCTTCCCCTATTCGGCCATCCGCGTAGTCCCAACATTCTATCGAGCTCGGCGGGACGTTTAGGTGCTCATTACGTGAAAAGAAAACTTGCGGTCTGTTTGGCGGATTACACATTATTTAAAAGATACGCAGCGCTTTTTTTTTTGTGGTTCTAGCTTCGGCTGCGCCATTCAAGTGTAACGACGGCAACTGCGCCTATTGAAGACCTCAACAGAGAGACGTGCGCTCATTTTGAATGGGTAAATCCGAAGAGCGTTGAATATAGATGGCGCAACCTTTGATGATGACTGATAGTGGTATACCCTTTGTAGCAGGGTGATGACGTGTCATCTTACCAGAAACCTAATATAGCTATGTTTTACACTCTTCGTTTAGAACTAGCGCTGCTTTTAGGGCAGCCACAAGGAAACTTATTAGGCACAGAATACGTATTTTTATGTTAAAGGTGGTAGCTGTCCTAGGCAATATTCCCGTCTCTGCTTTTCGTTCACCAGCATTCTAATATTCTCTTCGTTGACTTGACAGCCTTGACGTTAACTCCCTCTGTGCTACCCTTAAATCCTAGGGCTTGTGGAACCCGAATATTTTCCTCGTGTAGATTCGGATGGATACCCTTGCATTCTAACAACATGTGCCAAATAGTTTGTTTCTTTCCCGTGGACCACGCATACCCTGTCATTTTGTGTATACTCCTCACAAAGCTATTAGTTCGCAAGCAACCTGCTCAAGCCTCAAAAATTAGAGCACTGCACTTCGAATTATCGTAGAAATCTCTGTACATCTTTAACGACGTTTTAGCTTGCATTTTTTCTCTCCATTTATTCGTTTCTACCTGCCTTGCCTCTCTTTTGGTTACCTTGGTGGTCTTGGCTTCTCCACTGTTCTTTCCGTATTTCATCGTTAGCCTTCTAGTCCTCCGTAGCCACTGCGTGACTACGCTTTTCATGTATAGGTACCTAAAAACTTTAGCTGTCCACTTACGTCGCTCCATTGCTCTCAACCTCCTCTGAAAACATAGTTTACTCTGCGATTGTCAAACTTCAAACAACGGTCAGCCTATATCTGCCTGCGCTGCTTCGTTAGCTGTTTTTTCATTGCTCCTAAGGCCAAATGGCCTACCGTTCTCGGGTTCCCTTCAAGGCCTGCTAGAGCGTCTGATTTTAAACACGGTACTGCATTCGCAAATGTCGAGACCCGGAACCATTACTCTTTTCCACATTCCTCTCACTACTTCATATTTGTTATAACCCCGCCGAGCTCTACGTAAGTTCTTATGAGCTCTTATGAGTTCTATGTGAGTTCTTAAGTAGTTATCCTCCTCGTTTATCCACACTCCCAAATATTGATATTCCTTGAGTGTGGGTAATTCGCCACGCTGGATTGACACTGCGTCAGTGCTAGTGTCATTGGAAACCATTATTCGCGATTTTTCTGGACTAAAATTTAACCCGCGGTCGGTGGCTTCCTGACCGCTAACAGTTATGAGCCGTTGCATATCGTTCTGAATATCAGCTAAAGAATACGATCGTCTGCGTATAACATTCCCGGAATACGCTGTTGCGACACTTCGCCTTGCAACAGATGCGTTAAGTTGAACCCTAATTGACTTTCTTCTAGTTTCTTTTCTAGCCTTCCCATTTACAGCATAAACAGAATTCGGCTCAGTGGCATCCCTGTTTCATAACCTACGCGTAGCCCCCCGGTGGTAAACCACCGGAGTGCTGAGATCCCAAGAAACCCGATACTACAATAAGTATTACCCATTACTATTTTTCGGGCGGGGGTCAGAAAGTCCCATCGCCTGTCCCTTGGCGCCTATGAAAACTGGATTCGATAATACATTACCATTATATTGATATTATTACTGTTCGTATTATCGTTTACTGTAAGATCTTAATCCCAGCAAAAAGTACCCAACCCACCCGCCTAAGGCGCCTTCACCAATTCGCCCTTTAAGGGGACAACTGGTCAATATTGTAACGTAGCCAAAGATGACGCAGCTGTCTTGAAGCAACAACAAGTTTATTGGAGCAAGTTTTTTGGAGTTTATTGGGCGAAGAATACACAGGCGGCGAAACAGCAGTCGACAAAGTGACGTGGGCAGACTGGTGTCGGCGAATCGAATACCGAGCCGTCTGCTCTGCAGGCTTTTATCTTTCGGCGCGAGTGTCTCTCGAACCATCGATTTACTTCCAGAACATTGTAGATGAAAGAGGATTATTCTAGGCTAGTGACGTTAGGGCGAAACGCTCTTTTTATCATAATGAGATAACTCGTGCGGCATTAAAATAACGAATGGAACACGCGCGTCGCTTGGGACACAGATAACACAGCCGGGCGCGGCCGGAAAGTAAAAACAAAACATAAACAAACAAACCCAATGCATGGTTCGCGGCAGTATCACTTTCGAACATTTGACTTCACGTGGCTTCGGGAACCAAAATCTTGTCAAATCCCGGGCGTCCATCACGCCGTTTGAACCGCAGTTCTACAACAGCGCTACACAATAGCGCTTCGATAGGATCGCTGTCAAATCACATGAGCACGAACGCTACGAAAGCTGCCCGCACGCACGTAGAGCAGCCTGCAGACGCAAGGGCCAGGAAAGCGTTGGCTCGCGTAGCCCCCACGCGAGAGCGGCGCAACTGTACGCCGAGACTGGTCGGCATTGTTCTCGCCACCGCTACAGTGGTGATAGAATACCGCCGCTGCGAAGGCCGTATCGGCAGCGCACTTCGCATCCGCGCTATGTTTACTTGTTTGTGTTTTAAAGGAAAAGAAAAGGAAGTGCACTGTGGATGTTTTCGAGTTCGACAGGGAGTTCCCCTGATTACAACCCAGTGCGGGGGTGGGGGAAAGTAGAGGGGAGTGAAAGGATACGGGAGAGTGCTAAAGAGACTGAGAGAGCGAGGGAAAGGAATACAAAAAATGGCTACAATCCACGTTGTGAGGGTGACAGCTAAGCAAAGCTTTCGACGACACCCACAACAATTGCCCATGCAACGTCACTTGAATTCTTACACGTGGCTCCACAAAGAGTGAAACCAGAGATTCTGCCAACCTTTACCTGGAATCCACGGGGGCAGTGTCCCAAACGCAGCAGCTTCGGCCATGGCCGGGCTAGAGTGGCGAATGCTGCCGCTGCAGCTTGGCCGTACGTCGGTAGAACGAAAACGGAAAGGAGCCTGTTTCGAAGGGTGAGAAAACGGAACCTAGCCATCGTGATGTGCTAGTTCGGGGCTATGCTACCGCGCGGCACAAGCACACAAACTTAAACAATTCAGCATGTGAGCTTAGTGATTTCCATTTATGCCGATTGAAACTAGTTTAGTAAGTTTGAGAATTGCAAGAAAGCTGAGGAACTTTTGTAATCGCGATTTATCAAAACCAGCTGCTCCTTTTACCTTTTGTAATACCTCTTAAAACACAACCGTATTGGTATTCGCCAATTTAGAAAACGGAGTCCTATTCGTGGCAAGCAGTGCGCAAAAGGTAGCGTTTCTCTAACGGACAGATGTCTGTATGTGGTCTTTACATTTTCTTTTCCCGCTCTGCAAACCAATCCTTAACGTGTCTTTGCCGTACGACCGCTTAATTCTGTCGGGTCCGGGATACCCAAAAGGTGCTGTTGAATAAGTTCATGAAGCCGTGCGAAGGAAGCGCGCAATGGACGCGAAGCTGCGCCAAAACAGGTCCAAAACAACCGTCTCTAAAGCAGAGGACAAAGCCCTACTGCCGGAGCGCCCGCCGGTGAGCAGCACTTTCGCGCGGGGAACGCTGGGTTAATTCGCCGCGCCATCTACAGAGTCCTCCGTGAGTGAAACCCTCCGTCCTGCTGCTTGTTATTTGACGCTGCTTGTTAGTTGACGTTGTAACATCAAGTCATTTGCCGCTACACGCACTGTTGCCGTATCTTCGGTTGCGCTCCCTGAGGAGGTGCTTCACTTACAGTGGAAGGGTGCGGGGGTGAGACGGAGTGACAGCGTTCAGAAAGATACCCGTACAAGCATTAGGAAAACAACCGTCGAAGACGTGCCCTCATAAGTGTGTAAACCAGCGTGGCTGGGTTTGATTCTCCAGACCACACACCAGAAACAGAGAAGTTTGGACACGGCATCAACATTTGCCTATACCTATAGAAACACCAGTTTGCGATTTGTGATATAGTGAGCAAGCGTTTTTTCTAGGGGCTCGCCTAGGCACGTCATCATCGTGGGCTCTTTGTGAGGTGGTTGGCCGTATTGCCTTTAATTAAAATGCCCTTCATTGAGTCAAGACATTTACTTGTCAGGAAAACCTGAGAAATCCTTCCGATAAATCCCTAACATGCATCGTGTCACGGAGACGGGTGGATCTGAGCCCGCAAAAGTTTTGTTTGGGGTATCACGGGCCGAAGAAACACTGGGCCAAGAAGGAAAACATTTTTGTTTTAGCCTCTCCAGTAAAAAAAGCTTTGGCTACTAGCAATTGAACCCGCTACGGGGCTCTTGTGCAGCAAATGAGCTGCACCCATTTTGCACAAATTCCCTCTATTACTTTTTAACTTGACCGGCACATGAAACAACACCCTGATGTTAACGCAGCTCTCACTAAAATTATTTGCTGTAGATAAGCTGTCTTTAAATTAAGCGGTATTCTTGATGCACATCATACTATTTTTAACAAAAGGACGTCCTCACAAACTTCATTCAATGCGCTTGTTGCGATTCATTTTTCATGCAAACATATCGGGTTAGAGAGTACGAAGGCAAACTTTCAACAAATCTCTTAGCAAGCTTTCATGGTGAGTTGTCTTTTTGCAGAAGCAGCGTTTAAATGTTTGTTTAAACGTCGGCAAAATTGCTTGGCACGCAACGACGTTACACTGGTTAGGCTATCATGAAATCAAGTGCATGCAGCGCATTACGCATAAAGGGTACCACCATCGCATGGTTTGTGTTGCTTTCAACGTTCTAGTGGCGCGAACCCAGTTAGGAACGAGTATGATGGCTACTTCACCGTTTATTTGAACAGGACTAATTATGCCTGGCGCCGGAAGACGGAGCAAATAGGTTTCCTCGCTCAGACCTCTCAGGTGCAAATAGCCGTTGAAAACCACGTTCATTTGTAAACTCCTTACATCTGAGGTTGAGCCACACTAATCAGACACACCTCGCTATTCATCGATAGAAGGAGCATGGTCACACAGTCTCACGCTATATTAGAGTTAGATTGTAGGAAGGTGACATGATCAACAGGTCACGAAAGTCCAAGTCCACAAGTGTATTGATCCAAAAACGGGACTATAAACGGCAAGTGGAAAATACACCTTTTAAGTGATAAATCTGTACTTTGAACTTACAATAATATGCACGGTACGATAACGGGTACGATAATATCACTTATGAAGGACTGTGGTATCGATCGGCACAAACGAGCTAAAATGCATGACGAATGTTGACAGAAAGAAGAAATGAGTTTAACAACTGAACAGATTCAGAGCGTTTCTTTACATTATATAGCGACGCGAGTGCTGCCTAGCGTTAAACAGGCAGTTGCTTAAGTAAGGCACACAACGAATTTAAAACATCGCTTATCGACAAATTCTTCGTGGTCGAGCTTATGCGCTATATGTGCGAGTCGTCGTGCACCTTAAATACAGTCCGCAGTAGCGGATACGCCATATTGTACCCGCATATGTCAGCGAAGTCGTCCCATTGCGGGTTCCATAAGCCCAGGCAGCTTGCCGATAAGTTGTTGTGCAGGGCGTCAATGAATTTCGAGAGCAATGGCGGCGTTGTGAACGACAACCATGAGTTACGACGAGCCGCGACCATTCCATATTCGTGGGCAAATTTTCGGTAGCGGGTCACAATGCGGCACGTCTCGAAGTAAGCCATTCTCCCGGGTTCGCCAGTAGCGGAACCCTTGACGCCGGGGCCCAGTGCGGGTACTTGAGGTGTTGCCGTGAAGTTTACCGACGGGTGCACCTGCGAAGTTGACGTAATTTGTTGTGGCTCGCGTTTCAGTGGGGTCCAATCGACATGCAAATGAATGTCTAGCCAAACTTCCACCTGCGTCCCTCACCGCTGGCGCTGCCTACTACGTATACTAGCTACCGCAACATCGTCTTGCGCGCAGAAGTACGCCTTGTTCCTCTTATAATAATACTCATGGTGCACTTCTTTCATCATTTGTTTACACTTTCACTGATTTGCCTTATACTCACCCGTTTCTTGCATAGCAGCACCATGCCTTAGCCTCAAGTATTGTATTTCATAGCGGCGCAGTGACGGAAATAGAGCTGCTGTATGCATTACCTTATGACGCAATTTACGAAACTTTTAGTGCCAACCCTACAACACAAGGTGGGCACAGACCCCTTAGTTTCTGCCACAATGCGTGGTGCATTGAGTATCTTGGTAGATATTGGCCTCAGCCAAACACTTAATGACACCCGTCTTCAGTGGTTTCAAGCTGATCTGTCACCATTTCAGCCGAGTGCCTTAGGCCCCGGTCCACCCACACCTGAATTTCTCTCTGCGAATTGACGAAGCTCCTTCAAATAAGAGTTTCTGCAGTTATTAGCGCCCCGAGATCGGGCTATTCATTTTCTATTTACCAAGACAGCCTCCAATGTAATGACAGATACCTGACGACACGCAGGCAATATCGGGCTTCTCGAAAGCCTGACAGACGCATGGCAGATGCAGGTATGTTCCAGGTTTGCCATTGTAAGAGCCAGGTGTTTAGTAGAGGCTTCTTGCAGAGTCCGCTAGTGATAAGGACCGTAATTTTGCGCGACCCGGTTTTCTACGGCACGCCGATCATAATGGCGACGGTGAATATCTCCGATATTGTGGTCGGAGTAGTGACGTGTTGGAGATGACGTTGATGCGATGAAAAGTGAAGATTTCATAAAAATATTTTTTTATATTTTACTGAGTTATTTACTGATAAGAAGTACTTCCTGTTACAAAATCTCCAATCAGCCCAAGTGCTCCTAAATCTCTTGAGTATAGTCGCCGAGCACATCTCTACCTGCGGTAGGAATAACAGACCCTTAAGTAGGAACCCAACCCTTCAACTCAGTCTAGCTAAGGAGTAAATTATTCCCGCCTATGAAATATCGAAGAGAATTCACTTCATTACGTAATTTGCCTGGCGCCCATGTACAGACCAGAACAGTTTTTTTACTGTCATACGCCATATCTTCTGTCTCTCCGTATCCAACCGTCAAGCTTCTGTGCCTGATCATGGGACGACACCAACTTCGCACAATCGCTGTCAGCTCAAAGTAAACTACTGACCCAGTGGTTTGCACGGCGGGCGCTTAAGAAATCTGGGTAAAGGGTGCGAAGGAAGGACATTGCAACTTCCCCGGAATATTGTGGATTCCGAACGTTAAGACAAGCATGTCCGACTGCCAACAGTCACAGTTTGTGGTAATTAACATCGTTTGTGTTGCCGTGAAATGCCTGCAGTGCCATTCCGGCGACTGTTTGTAGGGTTTAACGCACCAACGCAGCGTAGGCATGAGGGGCGCCGTCGTGGAGGGCTCCGGATTAATTTCGACCACCTGGGGATCTTTAACGTGCGCCAAAATCTCGTACACACTGGTGTTTTTGCTTTTCGCCTCCATGAGAAAAGCAGCCGCCGCGTCCGGCAATCGAACCTGCGTCCTCGTGCTCAGCAGCGCAACGCCTTAGCCACTGAGCCACCGCGGCGGGTGTGCGGCTGCAGTGGTGCTCTTAGACGATACTTAGCCACTTTTTGCGTAGGTGTACGTACTACTAGACACCAGATGGCTGCCGGCTGACAATAAAACTATCGCCTGCATGTGACAAGCACGGCACATTGCAGCTTCTTCGAGCTCCCTAACGAATTGAAAGCTGTTGTTCCTAGTTGCCGCAGAACAAGTGACGGCGACCTAGCAGTGGCTTCTGCATTTCGCAGGAGCAGTGGGTCATCGGCCAATGACCTTAACAGTGGCCCTGCAGACAGCATTACTGCTGGCACTCCGGTTGTGAAACCCCGCCAAGGTGCTGCCACGAAAGCTTCGCGGGAATGCTTCCTTAGCGCACAAGGGCTCACAAGAACTAAAATGCGCAGCATGGCTTAGCTTAACCCGTCAACACTAGCCTAACTCAAAGCGAACATTGCCCTTTGAGAAGATGGTGCGGCCCACTTATGGGAGCATCCTTGGAATGTGACGCAACGAATTCTGACTGCAATATTGACTCTGCAAAGAAAAAAACGTGGATTTCGCACTTTTTTCTGTAACTTAGCTTTTTATGCTTCTGTCCGTACATTCTGCGACCTTACAAAGGGAAGTCACGTTGCACAATCTGTGTTATTTCTTTCTTGGTGCAGAATGTAAAATTTCTTACAATTGCGTAACAGACCAATTCCGTTCTGTAAAAACCACAAGGCTGCGCCGTCCGAAGGGGGAGGTGAGGTTAACACAATTGCAAGTTTTACTCTTATCCTGCAGTATACCTTGAAGCTGTAGGTCTCAGCAGGCAGCATGTAGCAGATGCTGCTGGCGTACGACGAGTTGAAGCCGTGGTGGTAAGCACCCATAGGCGGACCAAAGTTTCTTCGCTGAAGTAGCTGCAACCAGGAAAATGATAACGTAATTCATAATTGTTATTATAAAGGTTTAAGGTAGCGCCTAGCGGTAAGTGTCGAGCTATGTCGGAGGTCGCGTATTATTGTAACGTGTCGACAACACAGATGACACGCTTTAATGTTGTCCAAAACGCGGCTATGACAGCGTCCGTGCAAGGTACGCGCCAGCCGCTTTTTCGTCATCTGTTGCATGCGGTCATGGCGGTCCAAGTCCAAGTATGAGTGCCGTCCAAGTATGAGTGCCGTGATAGTTTCCCCTCCCAGAGAATGTCCCCCATAAATACGTGTAAAGGTGCCGTCAAAAGTAATTGGAACAAGGTCTCGTAAATTTATAGGAATTTCTTCTTCCGGAAACTGCCTGCTGCATTGGTGTACGTTTAGAGGAGTCCTACTAATAGAAAAGCTTCCTGTCAACCGGTAATGCCTGTAATAAAGCCAGTAAGACAAATATTTTGTGTTATTCACAAATGCTTGTTCCAATTATTTATGAAGGTACCTGTACATGTACAGTGAATCCTTGTACGCGTTCTATCGGAGAACAAGCACAGATTAATAAATCAGCTGGAATGAAATTCCAGGCTATGTGTTGTTTAGAAACTCACTGTTGTGACTGTTGTAATTGTTGTATTCGTCGCTGATGCCATGACGAAAGCCACACATCAGTATGGCTTTATTTTCAGTGTCAACGCAGTAGTTAGAAGAAAGCCAAATCACGGCTATTTTTATATTGCTAGACGAGTTATTGGCCACAGAGCTAACTCACATTTTTGTATTTGCCGAAGAGGGGGTGGCGTGGAAGCTAGGCCACAAAAAACTGTGACAATATCAAAGCAAAGTTTACCATAAGCTTTTAAATCTTTGTCCATAATTTTAACCAAACTCATTATCACACCATATTTTTATTATCAGCAGACACATTATCCCACTCCTATTTTCAAATCCGCGAAATGCTTTTACAGTCCCTCTGTATTTTAAATATGTCACTCCAGGTTTTTCGACAAAATCAAACCTAATGGATGGTTGCAGTAATATAGCTCCGTTTGTACTTCAACTTTGGACCGCGTGTCTTGTATGCATGGTATCCTCTTGGCAAGCGTTCCCGAAGCATTGACAAGACAAATTGGCACCAAACGTCGGCGTGAATCTTTTACGTCTTTATTGGTGTGTGTACAAAAGTGAGGCGTTGCAACCACGCAGGCGACATTGCCATAAGGATTGGCACGTCGTTGACCATTTGAAATAAGGCGGGCCTCATCTAAAGCTGCGACGATACACGAAAAGTACACAAAAAGTACAAAAAGTACACGACGATACACAAATGCGCAGGATTTATAAATAAATCTCGTTGTACAAGGAACAGACGTAACACTTAAGGCGGTGAAAAATAGCCACAGTAATAATCAGCGAAGGAAGGTGCGGATAAAATAGAAGATTAAAAATCTAGAATTATGAAAAAGGTAGCATAAAAAGTGGGACCAATAAAAATACAACTAGAGACACAACTATACGCGTATCCCGAAATTATTACTAAATGAAAACACAAATACATTGAGGAGAATTGCTAAGGCGAGAAAATGAAACTACAAATATACTCGAAGTTTCCTCAGAAAAAAGGTAAAGGGAAAGCAATCTTGAGAAAATATCAAGTGCAGGGCGTAACTTGTAAAATATAGAAAAACAAATATTCCACGTAAAAACGCAAACTGAAACATCCACAAAGATCAATTATCCAGTCCTAGAGAATGATAGGATAAGGACGAAGTTGGGCGCGTAAAAGAGCAGAAAATTACAATAAATATATCCACCTCTTGTTGTTACTAAACAATATTGGCGATCTACCAGAGACTCCTTTATTATTGCAATACCCGTATAATTAATATTCGTGTGCATCACATACAATGACCGCTTTCGTACCATTCAGGAAACTAGTTCTGAATCGTGTTAGTGGTGCACTGCTATGATGCGAGGAAACCTTTCGGTATGGGTTCTTCTAAAATAGTGAAGGGGGTTCATAGAATTCCCATAGACTGCTGATTTTGCAAAATGTGACAGGGGCCATTTCCTGAACGAAGAGGGGGCAAAGCACAAGAAATGGGAGAGAGGATTATGGAAGTGGCGCGCTATTGATGCCGAAGTTAGTCGCGTAATAAAGCTACCGCCAAGCGGCCGTGTGAAGTAAAAAAGGGCGTCAACGCCAGGCGGCTACGGTGGTCTCAGCTACCTGGGTACGTCTGAACGCATCACGTGGGGCTTGTATACGAGCTGATGCATAGGAAAAGTGGGCCGTACACCGAGTGCGCGTCCATGTAGGCGGAGAGTGATAGTGAAGTGGGGAACCACGGCGGCTTAATTTCGCTGCTTGTCAGCAATGGAAAGACAGGCTGTCAACGCTACCGCAATGCGGGGATAGGTAACCACTGACATTCCGACAGACTTCAAAGCACCCGTTGGCACCCGTCAAGGTCGAAGCGGTGTGTGATGCGCGTCGAGTTGCGACCTTCTGATTCTGGAGCATAGCGTGGATATTGGGCTAATCTTCAAGTTCAAGATACTGTGGAATAGGAGGTTAGCAGGTATTAATGTCCACCATTTGGTTTTTCTAAAGCTTTAAAATTGGGGTATTCTCTGGGGAAACTACAGCCATAAATAATTGCGCATCTTTTCGTCTGTCACTCCATCCTATTGCCCGTCCCGAAGCAGTTGAAAGACTCTTGCAAACGACGAAGGTATGCGGCAATGCCTTCAAAACTACTATAACCGCTTCCATGGCTCATACACGTTCCCACTATTTTGCCCAAGAATTGGTCCTTGACATATTTAGGGCATATTTAATGCAACAAATCTTTACGTAACGGAGCGTCATCGTCATCATAATCATCATCAGCCTGGGTGTGTCCAATGCCGGACGAAAGCATCTCCGAAAGGATCTCCACCCACACAGTTAAGTCCATGCTTTCCTCTGGAATTTTCGCAGCTCATCTGTCCAGCGTGTGCTCGGCCGAACCCTATAGCGTTTACCCTCTATGGGGAACCACTCAGTTAAACGGATGGTCCACCGGTTGTCCCAGATGCTCGTGACGTGACCCGCCCACGCCCATTTCGTTCGTTTAGTATGAACTAGAATGTCTTTCACCCTAGTCTGTTCTCTTATCCACGTGGCTGCTTTCCTGTCCCTCAGCGTGACCCCGAGCATTCTCCTTTCCATAGCCGGTCGGGGCGATATAAGTTTCCTTCCATGTTGTTTAGTGAGACTCGAAATGTCTGCCCCATACATAATTACTGGAAGAACGCACTGATTGAATACCATCTTATGAGGGACAGAGGAAGCTTACTAGTTAGGATATCTGATTGTTTGACCGAGGTACACGTACTCGCCTACTGTTTCCAACCCTTCGTCGCCTACCTTAAAGTCTCGTGTTTTTGCATGCTGAACAAATGTTACTTTAGATTTGTTTGTGTTAACTTTCAAGTTTGCTGCCGCCATATTTTCCAAGTGAGATTCGCAAACCATGCTCTGCCAATCCCTTCTGCTTTGGCTGAACAGGACAATGTCACCTGCAAACCTTGGGTGGCTGAGATATTCCCCAATTATTCTGACCCCTTTTTCCTCCACGTAAGGTTTCTGAACACATGCTCTAGACAGGCTGTAAATAATTGGGGGGATATTGTGTCCCCTTGCCGGACACCCTTCTGTATGGGAAACTTACTAGTTGTGTGATTGAGCTGGATATTTCCTGCGCATCCGCCGTACATATCCTGGAAGAGAGCAATACTCGTCGACTCCGTATTCACGTAACGCCGCCATTACTGCTTTTGTGGGAACAGCGTGTGGCAGCCTTTTATTTCGAAATACAGCTTCGAGTGTTTTTGTGATAGTAAACTGAAGAAATAACGGGTTTGTAACGTTGTCGAAGAGGGTATAGATAACAGTGAGGACTGAAACAAAATTGCCTCTGCTCTAACTGCTCCACCCACCGCAGGAACAAGATGTCTGAAAAGGAGGAGACGGAGTATTGCGAATACAAAAACTAAACTCGACATAGAGAATTTGATTTTGAAAGTAGCGGAAGATGGAGAGGGCGAGATTAAACTGGAGGTCACCTGGCAAGGGCAGCCCAGCCTTTCCACATTTGCAGCAAAGCAGACTGATAAGCTCTCCATTTCGTGACATTGATGAGCGTATGCCTATTACGCCTAACGAATAATGTTAGGAATAACACTCAGGGCCAAGAAACGAGCTACCTCGATCAGACAACAAAGTAGAGTTGACGATATCATACTTCAAAGTAAGAAAAAGAAATGGGCTGATGACCGGCAACAAGTGGGGACAATTAGGGGTAACTGAATGGATACCAAGGGATAGGTCTAGAAGGGTGTGGGGGCCAAAGCACGATGGAGGGATGACGTATGGAACTTCGGCGGTCAACCGTGGACTCGAGTAGCGCAGGACAGGAGTGGTTGGAGCTCAAATGGGAGAGGCCATCGTCCTGCAGTGGACCTGAGAAGGCAGATAGTGAAGATGATGATGATCATGATGATCATGATGATGACGCTGGGTACATACAGCTGCAACATTCGCGGAAAATTTGGGCGTAGTATTCTGATGGTGGTATTTGATGGCGCACTAACTATTGGTCATTAATGGCAACAGAATTGATCCCTAGAGAAGCAAGCGTGGAAGAGGGCGGCAGAAAGTTATATGCGCAGATGAGATGAAGTTTGGCGGGATAAATTGGTCGCAGTTAGCACAGGCCGGGCTAACTGGAGATCTATGGGAGAGACCTGTCCCCTGCAGTGGGAGTAGACAGGGGGATGATTCGTTGAAAAACAGGAAGGATGTACAAAGTTTTGAGCAAAAGCTGCCCCCACAAAAGTGCAGGCGTTCTGCGCTGGGGATACACCGTAGAAGTAACGGAGGTTTTGGGCGCAGCCGTGTCTGGCGGTGTGAGTCACCGGCAACCGTCCAATTAGACTAGCGTCATGGCGGTGATGGGAGCAGTGATAGTTGATTTTACCCAAGCGGCCGAACCGCTTCCGCTCACTGGCTAGCCAGAGTCACTACTAATTATTAATAATCACTCTGGCTAGTCAGTAAGCGGAAGCGATTCGGCTGTTTGGATAAAACCAACTATGACTGCTTCCATTACCGCCATGAGGCGGCACTAATTAGACCATTACTGAAGTCACTCGCCATTGCTGGCCTTCAGGAACAAGTTTCTTGTCGTGGACTTCCATGGGGCCATGGCGCATCATAGAGCACCGGAGCGGCTTTAAAAGCGAATTGGGCTACTGTGTGCAAGTGCCGCTATGCATGGGCACTTACCGGACGACTAGATATTGTGTCCCAACCTTCGAGACTACTTGGTCCTGAAAAGTTCCCATAAAACTTCTTAAAGCGCTTTTGCGAGTGGCGCCCATCGCCTAAGCTCCTGTTCACACGTTTTATAGCTGTTTTGCGCCATTCTTTTTCTTTTTTTTGCGTATGCAGCAACAATCTATATCAGGGGTCGGCAATATGCGGTCCCTGGAACTACGCCAGAACCCCCTTTCCCTTTTCACTTCCTATGTGAAGGCTGACACGGTAATTTTAACCACAACTGGTGGTTAGAATTCATTTCTTTTCTTTGCACCAGCCCAAAAAAGCCCCTCTCCATCCCAACCCTGTCCGATTTGCAGTCCGTAACTTGCCATGTACGGATCATGAAACCCGGTCCTCCAGCACGAAAGGTTGCCGTCCCCTTTTTGCAATGAAGCGGCTTTGAGCCTCTGGTTGGGCCCTTTTATATCATGAACATACCGGAATTAGTTCGACACAAGAACTATTAACAGCGTTGGAAATATGCCGAAGCTGCACCCTTTGGCACAGGGCAACTGCCGCAAGGGCTTAGCTCTGTTTGCGTCAACATGCATAGCACAGGCCAGCAGTGCGACGAAACGCATGTAATGCTCACTGAAGCCATGTTTCTGCGCTCGTCAGGAATAGGAAGGATGGGTTAGCGGCAGCGCCGATCGGCGTGGCTCCGGGGACACAGGTAGTACGATGAAAGACGTTCGGTGTACTTTAAGTAACGCGACATTAAATATTCCACTCCATGTGAAAGCTGATATGCGTTATCGAAAATTCGAAAATAATCTGAGTCCCCGCGTTGATCGGCCTAAACAGCCAGTCTGAGTTGTTTCGTTGCGGCGATACGCACACAACGCGTAAACTCAACAGGACGCATGCTTTAGAACAGGCGTGCGGAGGCAGACTGCTAAGCTCTACACTACGCTCGCCGGCGGCCTTTCGTTACAGACTTAAAAAGTCGCGTTTACTGATGTTATTGGAACGAACTTCGTCCGTTGGAGAATGGTGATCCACCGAAGCCTGGTCACCGTGCCGAGCTCGCTGTACGGGAAACTCTATATTGCGAAAGGACGCTCACACAGACAGTCTTTGCGAGGTTGCGGCCAGTGAGACTCGCATGGCGATTCATTCCACACTTTGAGGTCCCGATCGCAGTTAGTACATCCGACTACAATGCAAGTTGTTTTTTCTCGTGTTTTTCAGATTTTCTAGCTGCACACGGCGCTGACCACCGTGGAAGCCTGCGACGAAAACCGAAACCGCCCCGTGAAGGCCAGCCATGGCGAGTGGGGATGCTAGCGTCGCCTGTTGAATGTTAGCCCAACTGCTCTCTGTAAGTGGTCTATTGCTTGTATTCACTGGCGAGGCGCGCATGCAGGCAACCATGTGCGTGCGCCGTCACTCGTGGATGGCGGTACTTGTCCGTGCTAGGCTCATGACTGTGTCGCACGTTAACAAACTCTGCCTCAGCAAACGCAAAGTTTTTCCTCGAGTCCAATGTGAGTGCGATTAATAACCTATCTGTTGACACCAACGTTGAGAATCGGGTTGAAACGGAGCAGATGACGCACGCTGGCGTTTTTTTTTTTTCTTTTGCGTGCGGGCGCAGTGGCCCAAGCCGCGCCATTTCCGTGGCGAATCGGCCATGTCTGTGGCCGATGCCAGTGTTGCCAAGCGAAGAAATTGACAGCTAAACATTTCAACGAATACCACCTACAAATAGCGCCGAACGGCACGGGGGTCGCGTAGTTTGTGGCGCTTGGCTGGTGGGCTAGCTCGGACGCCGTGGAAGGGAGGGGGGCACAAAATAAGCTATTTCTTAACTTGGTATTTTAGCCGAAGGTTCGCAAATTGCGTGAGAATACGCAAAATATAGCAATTTAAATAGGTTCCTAGCTCGCCTGCTGCGTGAGACCGTCTAAAAGCCCGGCATTTATCCGCACCCCGCATTATCCGGGGTACCTTGAAAATCGTATCGCTGTAATCGGTGTATTGCACGGGAATTGTACAAACACGTTTTTATACCAAACCTGTATATGTCTAATGCGCCCACTTCTGGCGCCCGTGTGGAACGAAATCTCGACGTTGGGACGTAAAACTGGGTGCTTGCGTTCAGCGTGTGGAAGATTTATTACAAAATAAAGAGAAGCCTTAAAGGGGCCATGATGGCAAAATACAAGTTTGTTTTATTTGAAATATTTCGTGTTTTATAGAGCCCCCAGTGCTTGTGCGGATGCAAACGATGCTTAATTCACTGAGAAATTATTCAATTTAGGTTGAAATTTTGATTCTCCCGAAATCATGTGCTTTTGTGGTCTGCAATGACATCATAGGGACCGACAGCTCTGAAGCCGATTGCAAAGCCTTGTTTACCGTTAGTGAACCTAGATACTGCCACCATACCGCGGCAAGCCATTTTCCGCCTTTGGTTTCTTTCTGACCGTATTTAAACCTGGATTGTTTTTGTTCTGGGGAAAAATAATCGTTTCGTGAAACATGGTCTCGGAAGACAGCGTTGCTCGTGTCAATCGGCCAGTGTTGTCTGAGACAACCCTGCAGTGCTGTGCAGCTAAACCAAGCGTAGTGCGCGCAGCATCGGTACTTCTATGTTTACGCGTGCTTCCGTAACTTCCACTGTTTCTCCCACCATTCTTACTGCTATGAAAAGAATGTGCCCTAAATTTGTGCGCAAACAGTTCGCTCGGCAAGCTTATGAACCCTGCCTAATTTGCGTTTGCTTTTTTTGCCGGCCTCCGCCGATCGCAGAGCTGGCTGGTATGACATCCTAGGTTCTGTTGCGGGAAATGAGTCGGTGGGTCGCAAGGCCATTCACTTTTTTCCTAATTATATCGCTTATATGAGTGAAGTTTAAGTTAAAATGGTATCAGTATGATTTTAACGAGGCAATTTTTTCAATGAACCAAACTTCTGTTTTGTCTTCACGGCCCCATTAGGGCCGCCTTATTTTCATATGGCTTATATTGCCCCTCATGATCGAAGGCAGGATCCTAGATATGCCTTTCTGTTAAGAGGTGAAGCTATATTTAGGAAAATTGTGTTAGGCAGGGTGTCGTACATGAACCGGAACCGAACCGAAAACTGGAACCGAACCTGTATTTTTCCCCGGACCGGACCCGAACCGGACCCGCATTTTTTTCGCCATTTCTGAACTGAACCCGAACCGGTACGATTCGAAGGAACCGTTCCGAACTGGTCCCGGGGCTTCAAAACTGCACTTTGTAGTTTTTTATTGTGGTGCTGTACCTCGCGTCTGAAAGTATTTTACCATTCGCGTGACAATACCACGAAATATTCTGCATAGTCTGTAGTTCCACGACCCATAAGGTCCTCTTCTTAATATTACCCTGCATTTATTGTAAAGTTGTACGTATATACTATCAGTTCGCAATAGATACTGCCTATCTCCCCCAGTGTTGTTTTGAATTTAGAGAAGGTTAAGTTAACCGTCTATTCCGAGGCCGTATATCATGGCCCATTGTTCATGGTTCGTATGTACTAGGTGTTTAATACCGTGTAAATGTTTCAATGTGTTTGTAATTTTAATACACCCGCGCCCCCTTGTGAAGGCCATCAGGTAAATCACCAATAATAAATTCCAATTCTTCCACTTGTTCTCGTTCGAATAGGCAGTTACATACAAACAACAGGAAGACACAAACACTGGCAGTCCTCTACGTCACCAGAACTTCTTGTACAGGAACATTTTGTTCCTTGTTAGTGCTCTAAGACAGTGAGACAATTAAAAAAAACTTTGGTGCCTTAATTCTCAACTCCGCTTCCAAAGAAGATGTGAGAGCATTTTCTATCATGTCATTTTGGCCAGCCTTAAAATTAAAAGACGCGTGGATTCAACACAGTTAAAACGGATTAGCCGGTATCTGTGATCGATTACTCAGATGATTGGGTAACCTAATGTAATTTAGTGGGACTGGTGTTATCCTTATTTTGGATTAAACTAAATAGCTTGCCGGTTAAGGTGAATCGCACAGACCTCGATATTTTTGGGGTCCTTGGCATTCCGAAATTTCGCGGCGCTCTACCTCTCGACCAATGGGAAATTTTGTTGCGCACATATTATGACAACCACGTGAATGCTTTAAAATATTTTTATGCACGTATTGTGCTGTTAGTGTTGTTTCTAGCGTAAGATCGACATATCGCCTTGAAGTTAATAAATATGTGCCTAGTACATATTTTATATCCATCCGAGGGTTTTCAAAACAAGTATACATAAAAACCCCTTCATTCAGCCCTCGGAAGATTTCAGATAACAAGGAACAAACGGTGCCTGGTCGACCTCTTCAGTTTGCTTGAAATTCATTTATATCATCCCCCGATTATTCTAGTGCTCAGACTCATAAATACTTTTCCTAGAAAAAATTTTCTCTTACTGCAAAAAGATTGAAACTGACAACGTGGATCCCCCTCGCTACCTGCCCGTGCGCCTCGGTCAACCTTAGTGACGGCTATCGACGAAAATATTCAAGCGGGGTGATTTCTTTGTTCATGGTGAATTTAATCCCTGTGTAAACGTCTCCACAAAAGTTTTGTAGCTGAGAAGAATATAAATTTTTCGCAATAAAATGTAAAATTCGGCTCAAACCTCATTTTTAAAGCCAAGCTTAAGTGTCTTCCCTTAATCCGTTCTAGTTAATTACGCCATGCAGGAAAGTCAAGGTTTCTCTGACAATGATGACCAATGATGTGGGTGAAGTGGCCGGAAGCGAACCCCGTCCCTCGCGTTTTGAAGCTGGCGTATAACCGATTGCTCCATTTCGACACGGCTGAAGCGAACTCCAAGCAGCAGCTACCGATTCGCACCGTACACCCCTAACACTAACGCAAACGTTAGGCCTACGGAGTGCTTCCCCCGATAGTTGCTGTGGGTATTCTGGAAAAGTGCTGCGTACCTCCAGAGTAGCATATATTCGCAGCGCGGGATTGGTAAACCAAAGAATCCATCACGAGGAAGCTTGCTTCCCGTTCAACAATCACCGTCGTTAGACGGAGGGATGCAAGATTTTTTTCGAACTTTGAGCCTATATTAAAACAAACACACGTAATAATATAATTGTATACTGGAATGTTAACAAGCAACTGGCGCGCAAGTTTGAAGAAAAAGCTCGAAAGCACGAAGTTCAGACGCTATAATAAAAAATAAATCTCGGGTCATCTCCACTAACGTGAAACATGGGGATGGGAGAAGCATGCAGTGTGTAAGTGTATTCCTGGCGCCTTGTCGTTTTCGCCAACGGAAATGAAACCTTTGGGGGGTAGAGGCATACAACTTTGCTGTAAAAGTCTCGCGTCTTTGCAGCACGAAGCGCTGTGACGTGAGGCGGAAACAAGTGTCCCGGTGTTTTAGTACCGCGACTACATGACATGATTGTTACGACGACGACATTAGACGCCGACAGCCCGAGCACCTAAGGGGCTGGGCCCCTAATAAAACATCATCGATTTTTCTGAAATTCTCCCCAAATGAAGGCCTTAGATATTCTTTCATTATCACAAAAACATGTACATTATTTTTTTTTTTCGTGGAGCGCGTACAGCGCAGGAGAAGAGACCTATCCGCACGGCTCTCCACGACGAACTGTAGTGATAGCGACTTCCCGCAGATTTGTATAAATTATATATGCTTTGTATAAAAGGCAAATGATCTCTTTACGAAAAGAACTGAAAATGAAACAGCGAAATGGCCTCTTTGACGACCACGTTCAAACCACAAAAAAAAAAACAATCTCCGCCCAATTTAAAGAGTACAGATTGTATAAAAGACGATAAAATGCTTAGGTTCCGCCACAGACTTAAAAGAGCAATCTCATTTTTTGTGAAACTTTCCTATTTGTTCATCGTACTTTTATTGGAAATATAAACACCTTCCATTATATTGTCACAAAGCCAAAGATGACGTAGTTGGCTTGAAGGAAAAGCCAGTTGATTGGAGCGAACTTGTGCTCTTTTAACAACTAAAAAGATACACAGGCGGCGAACAGCCGTCAACAAAGTGACGTGCGCAGGCGAATGTCGGAGAATCGAATACCCCAGCGTCTGCTCTGCGGTCATTTATCGCCCGGTGCGAGTGCTTTCTGAAACCGTCGAATTGCACCCAGAACACTGTAGATAAAATAAGATTCTTCTAAGCCGAGAACGTTTGTTCCAAACACTCTCGCTATCAAGGGAGGTAACACGTGCGGAATAAAGAGTGCAACACGAGGTTCACTTGGCCCACGGATAACACAGATAACACAGCCCGGCGCAGCAGGTCGGCAAAAACAAAACATAAATAAACAAGCCCAATGCATGGTTCGCGGCAATATCGACACGAAAGTGTGTACAACCCGAGCATAGATCCCTGTCGGCCATGCTCCTCGCGAGGTGCTCGGACAGGAAACACTGATATCGGCGTCTTTAGGATTTGGATGTATTAGATATAAACCTAGCATTCAGGATAGCGGTGTGCACAGATCCAGAGTGTTGGCGACGTGAATCATCGCGGAAAGACAAAATAGCATATCAAACGGAAGAGTGTCAGTGGTTTAAGAAATCCAGAGGAAGCTCTAAGAACTAAACTCCAAAAGCACCATTCCCTTGCTGCGCGGATTTTCAGAGCACCTTCCATCGCTGCCGTCTTTCTGGTTAATGGGTTATATATTTTTGCCAGTTTTAGTATGATGCAAGGTCTTTTTACTATTTACCAAACTGAATTTAACGGTCAACATCTTGAGAAAGTTTCGCAAAAAGTGAAAGAATGTTTTTTTTTTTTAACCTAGCGCTGAACGTAAGCGTTTCGTCGTCTCTTACCCAATCTGTACAGTTTGAATTGGGAGCAGATTAGTTGATATGAAGCCAAAGTGAACATTCAACGTTCCATTTTCGCTATTTCATTCTCAGTGGTTGTATCCATGGAGTGATAATTTGCCTTTTATACAAAACAATTTACACAAAAGGTCGATATCCCTATAGTGCATCGTCGATGGGGGGTCGAATAGGGCATTTCAGTCTCACTACGTGCTACAGGAATAAAATGATGCAACATGTTTTTGACAATAATGAAAGAGCATGTACACGCCTACATCAGTGAAGAATTTCAAAAGAATCAAACCTGTGTTTCTTTGCACTACCGTCTGATGTTTGTTCTTTTCAAACTTTTTTTCAAACTTGCGCACTTGTTGCATCTAATCCCAGTTTTGTGCAATTATAATATTCAGTGTGTTTGCTCAGAAGGGTGAGCAGCACAATCGAGTAAAATTTTTAGGTTGTGGCTTAAGCACCTTTTGTTAAATTGAGGCTAAAAAATTAAAAAAATTGGCCTCTTCGACGAGTTTGACATTTTATTGCGAAAAATTTATATTTTTTCCTGCAACAAAGCTCTTTCGGAGACGTGTGCAGCAGACATAAATTCAACATAAAATTTACGAATTGCCCATTATGAATATTTTTGTAGATTTACGTCGCGAAATTTCTCTTAGACGCAGGGGCAGGTAGCGTCGGGGTTCCACCTTGTCGCGTTCCAAATTTTGTAGCGTGAGATACACTGGCCGAGGTTGAACAGTTTCGCGTGGCTCCTGGAGAGCCGTGCTGCGCATGCGCGAGGAGCAGTGACGTCACATGGCGCACATAACGTTTCTCACTGCCCGGCGTCTCTCACACTACCCACGCGCCCAGCGACTTCTCCGACCTCTGTTTCGGACGGGGCGGCCCGGTCCATTTGATGATCATGCGAGTGGTGGTCGGCTGTGGGGCCGATGGCTCGTGCATCGCAGCAACACCGGCGTGCGCCTCTGGACCCAGCTTAGCTAAGGGGCGATTAGTGAAGCTGCGCCGTAGCCGCTTGATAACTATACATATGTCACGTGATGCGTACACACGTGCGTGTGTCATTGAAGCAGCACTCAGCATGATAATCAAGCTAATCCTAGACAACCAGGAAAGCTAGGAATAACCAGCTGAACTTAGCTCACGCTAGGTATATCCTGGCATAGGCGAGGTAATTAGGCCACTGCTAATTTTTTTAAGTAAGACAAAAATTTTCGTAGGGAAAATATTGGTTAATCTGAACATAACAATGACCAGGGAATGTTATAAAAATGTTTAAACAAATTGAAGAGGTCGGGCAGATACACTTTGTTTGATCTTATATGAAATCACTCCCCCACCGTTAATGCGGAATTTCGTCGCTTCAGACACGTGGTCTGGTCGCGTCCAAATTCTGGCTTGTGCTATGGATGAAAACTCATTAATTTGGTCAGCTTCGGCTGCAATTCGGTTAATTTGGACTCCCCGCAGAGTTCAGGTGTGGAAAGAGCAGGGCATCCTTCCGCAGCCGCATTCAGCTAATTCGAATTCGCAGCACAAATTAAAGGTGCATCTAAAAAAATTAAGCCCACCTCCCCAAGCGGAACCCTGGTGTGATGCGACGCTGAGGGGGGGTTCCAGCGCAAGCGGAGAGCAACCGTCGACCGAAAGGCCGCCGGAGAGCGGCACACCGGTTATAGGCGCAGCGCGGCCGAAGGAGAGGAGGCCGCGGGGACAGAGAGTGCCGTGGTTATGACGCAACACAATCCAACACAATCCACTCTAATCCAATCCAATCTAATCCAAATCCAATCCAATTCAAGTCAAGCAAACTTAAGCGCAAAACTTTTCACAGGGACGAGAAAGGGAACGACACAGGCGCTTACTATCAACTGAAAGTTTTAATGAAAACGAATACACATTTATACCTGTGTCGTTCCCTTTCTCGTCCCTGTGATAAGTTTTGCGCTAAGTTTCACTCATGGAAGTCAAGCCAAGCCAAGCCAAGCCAATCCAATCGAATCTAATCCAATGCCCCTCGCGAGAGTGTTCGCTATTGGAGAGGAGAGGGGGAGAGTGGCTGCGGACAACAACAACGGACGCACGCAGGAAGGACAGGGCCGCGTACAAGAGATGCTCTCAGCGTCGCATCTAAAACTTCGACATCGGGACGGGATACGAACCGGCTTGTGCACATCTCGGAGGCACACACAGAACACATGGCACTGGTTCACAACCAAGTGAAAGGCAGTGCCCATCGCTGTGGCCATCATCTAACCGAGCAACCAGGAGACCATGAAATTATCTTTTTTTCTGTCTTTTGTGTCGAACACTTTTGTGTTGTCAGCAAACGACAGTAAGCAACTTAAGCAACGTTGTACTTTTCCCACTAACACGCGAATTATTCCTCTTTCCTGTACTGACGCTACAAATACCGTTGCGGCGAAAGGGATTCTTGTAGCGCGAACCCGCTGGCTCGCGCCTCTTTCATGCAGGCAGGAGCATGCCTTGCAGAGAAGACGCTCTGTAGAACAACGGGGTGAAGTAGTGTCACTGTACAAATTGAATTTTTTTCTCTGCTAAAACAAAAACTGCTTTGATTAAACTTTCTGAAATAAACTGCGATCATTTGTACTAGTGAATGGCTTGTATTTGATATTTTTACTACGAACACAACAATGCCCAATTTCAAGGTGAATATGGACCAGAAAGGAGATTTTTTCAAGTTTGACAAACGTTTTCTCGCACATTTCACCTTTTTTCAGTATAAATATAGTTTTTACAAATTTTCCACAATGCTGAGATACAGGTGCAAATGCTTCCTTGGCTGAAAGCATGTGCTCGTATTTGCTAAAAATGTTTGAAAATGCATCACATCGTGTATTTTCTGAATGGCGTAATCACAGCAAAAAAATGGAAAATATTTTAAAATGCGGCATAGAGCAGCCCGGGGTGTCAACATGATGTTCAAAAAAATAATGCCCTTAATAAGAGAAGTTACTTTTTCATAAATTTTTTTCACAGGCGTAGCTTCGCTTTAAACGCTGGAGGTAAAAGGGCCACTAGAAAAAGAATTTTTTGGGGCAAAAACACTTTCAGGGAGCATTGTGGGCCTTGCGAGGATGGCCCAGAATTTTTACTGAGCAAATCCGCGATGGTCGATTTTACGGCTGGGACATTTGGCATGGAATGACCCAGTTGTGTTGTTTACTTTGGTTTACGTTCCAGCTCAACGTTTCGCTGATAATGATGTCGCGAGGACAGTGATATGTTACCTTTTTTGCCTCTTGGCGTAGGAAGAAAAAGCGTGTTTCTTCGAACGCTCCTAGGAAGGGTGACTGCCGGTTAACTTCAAATACTTAGTTATTCAATGAAGAGCGCCGGTAGCCCGGTTTTCGCTGTTGTGTGTACCTTGTGTTAGCTACTTTGGTTTGCTTTTACGCCGGTTTGATTCATGCGGCGTTCAACGGGTGCATATGGGCGCCGCGGAGAATATTTTAAGCTTTGATCATTTTTTGGGAGTAATGCCAGGACGTCGGTTAATTATGCGCACAACGGGTGCGAAACGGTACGTTTGTGGTCTTCAGTCTGAGTGGCGCAGAGGTAGCCTTTTGACGCCGCCAGAATGTCCCTTTAGTTGTCGGGAGTAACTACGCGACGCGCTTGTGTTCTAGTCTGTGGAGTTACGATCCCTAATAGAGGTTGTTTAAGCAGTATTCGGAAATCCGTGAGGTCGGGATAGGTCGCCAACCCGGAAGGATGGTTCAACCGGAGTGACAGGTGTTTTTTGTAACGGCCAGTCTTGACAAAGACCGGGATTTCTGTCAGCATGTAACGGAATGTCAACAGGCGGCGTGAGAACAATATTTCGGAGATGCCGCCCGAGGGCCGACGGCCAGCGCTCAGAGTTGCTTTTAGCTGTTTGGCTGTAATCTGTGTTGTAATTATGTACTGATGCATACTTTGCAGTTTATATGTTAGCGTGAGGATCACGTCAGTATTTGAGCGCAAACTTTGGTATTTGTTGTGGCCAATCAAAGACCTAGTGTGCTAGTAGGACCTCCTTACTCTCTGTTGGGACACACTTTTGCAGACGTGGTTTTTGTGTAAAAAATTTTGTTATTGGTGTTTTAGAGTCGGTCCACCAGGAGAGGGAGGATAGCAGAGATGCGAAGTTGGGACGAGGATCAGGCGACCGGACTAGAGCGAACCACGGCAGATGCCGGAGACCCTCTTGAGTTGAATATGTTTAGCTAAGCTTAGTGATAATTTCGCTGTTCTCATGCATACCTTGTGCATATGTTAATTGGAAGGTATTGTATTGTAATCAAATGTCGTCCTCATCAGATGAGAAAAGAGCTAATCCCAGGGCCTCCACAGCCATTGATTACTTCATCACCGGACGGAACATGCTACCGTAGCGGCACGCCAGAGCCATTGGCTACACAAAAATCCTTCTCCTAGGACGTGCGCAGGACGCGTGGCCTTCTCATTTCGAAGTAATGTGCTGCCCGTGTTTGCCATTGCAAAATTGAAAGCTGCTCCCCGCGAACAGCTCACGCTCTTGGACACCGTTATCGCTTAAACTATGTCTCACACAGCAGTTTACTTCGGGCGCCATCTGCTACGACCATTGCGCCACACTGTCTACCCTTACTCATAATTCCTCTAAAACGTTTTTTTTTTTCGCATACATATCGGCTTTCTAAGCAAAAGCCTTCGGCGAACACAGCACCCCGTTCGTGTACCCGTATAAATCTTCGCATTATATCGGCACTGTTTCAAAGGACAAACATCTATTTGATACACTGTATTGCAGGGAGTAGTTGTTCGGAATTCGGACTGCCAGTTATAACTAAAAATATTATTCGTAAGAAACGTGCAATTCCCAAGAGCGGCAAGTGAGCCATGATAGCGACGACCAATAAGCGCTAGGTTCGAGAGGATGTAGGCGGTGTGATGAACATCGAGCACTGACGCGGGACGCCTGGCTGGTCCATGTGAAAAACGCCTCACACTATACACATTTTTCAACCTAAAAGGGGGAATGCTCGTCTGGCAGGAAAAATACCTCAACAGAGAGCTAGAGCCTGCATGCTGGCTTTCAGGCGCGGTGGGCGGGAACAGTTACGCTTGCAATTTGTGGCTTCTTCGCTTGTGTTGTTTGGCATACTTGCGCTTTTTGTCGCGTTGGGAAGTCCTGTAATTGTATTTGATCGACAAGATATGAAGCACGTGTTCAACTCCCCACCACTACTAAACTACTGCTAAAGTCTACGTTTCCAGAGGTATACGCACAGAGCTTACCTGTAAGGGACGCTTCTGTACTGAGCTTCTGTCATCCGAGGGGGCAGGAGGTAGATGGACGCTGCACCAAATTCACGGGCCAGGTGGGCGAATTCAGGCCCGACATCGTCTTGCCGCAGCGCCACGCCAAGGGTTAACGCGTGGCTCTCAAGCAGGCGCTTCCGGAGCAGCCGCAAGAGGACGGTCATGCGGGGCCACGTCGCTCGGGATGCTGCTGACTCGGGCCAGCGAAGGACCAAACCTTTGAAGCCGTGGTCCTGCAAGAAGTCGAGTGGAGTCCGCTATATCGGATGAGACGTACAGATGAAGATTACGCACCCTACCGAAGTGACAGCATTAGTAGAAGAATAAATAGAGGTCACCTAACCTTTTTTACGGCTTTCACGTCTGCTCTAGCGCACAAAAACATTGTTACAAAAGTAGTACTATACGTAGCATGCATAGTATATATAGTTACGTAGTATGCATAGCATATATGGTATACGTAGTATTCAAAAGTAGTCGTATATGGAGTATACAAAAATGTAGTATACAAGAACAACTAAAAAAGAAGGGCTTAATTTTGAACAAAAATGGGCGCGGTAATCCACTGTGTTGCGCTGCGATTGAGCATTATTCATGGAGTGCGAAATAAAGCCCGCGTCAGAAGTCTACAATTCACAGAATGATTGGAAGCATTCCACTGCTAAAACGAAATACTGTAAATCGTGTTCTCCCCAGAGCACACATATATGCTGGCAAATCATGTTTTCTGGGCTGCACGTTCCTGCCGAAATACAACCTTATCGTGCAGTTAAGAGCAAAATGTAGGGAACAAAAAAGATGGGCATATTGAAGCAATTTATATTTTTTACGGAAACAATTGGGTTGAAGCGCATTGTAATAGGTACTTATAGCGGCACTAAAGGCCGAATGAAATTTTGTTTTAACTGAAAGATTATACGCTTCGTAGCTGTATCGGCTTTAGTTCAACGAGCAACTACGATACGTTATATGTTGAGAAGTAAGCAATGAAAGCTGGCATTTCTCTCAACTGCTTCCATTTCATTTTTTTAAAGACGATAGTCTTTCTTGGGCTACTTAATTCAACCCAGAAATTTTGGTCTGTCTGTATGTCTGTCTGTCCGTCTGTCTGTCTGTGACTCGATTCAGCCACCCGGCCAAAGCAAAACAACGCCTGCGCAATAGTCTTATATAGTCACAGCTAAATCCAACCGTCTATGTCCGGTGTAATGTTCATACTTGTCAGCATTGTTGAAGAAGGACAAGACATTACGCAAATATGAGGCAACAAATCACTACAGAAGGGATATTTGCAGTGTTCCTTTATAAAAAAATCAAACATGCTTGACGTTTGCGAAATTAAATACTTCCTCAACTGCAGAAAAAGAATTCACTCTGCCGTCGCCTGCTGTCGCCCGCGCCACTATAGCTTCTGGTGCCATTTTAAGAAATCAACCGGCAACAGTTACGCAAGGTTCCACTAGATAGGTTTCACGTTCTGCTTGCAACGCACGTGGAGTAGGGAAACGCGGTTCTATAAACGTTGAAGTAGGGCGCCTCGATTAACGCGCGTCTTCGCCGTACGGCAGCGTTCGCATCGAGACACCCGCTTTGGAGCAGTGGAACGCGGGAAATTTAAAATGGTTTAAGTAAACCTTTGGCGTCTTTACCTTGGGAGGAGCGCGACGCAAGAGAACAACATGAGAGGTGAGCGGGAAAGCGAAGGAAGGCATTTACTTGGCAAAAGCCGATAAAGACTATCGTCTTTTGATGTCATTTGCAACGAAAGGAGCAGATACGCGGCCAATTTTTTTCATAGCGTAGCTATTGCGTCACAAAGGAGCGAAGCACTGGCTGCACCGGTGCGGTCTAGAGCGTAAACGTTTGCAGCGGTAGCGTTTATGTTTCCGAGCCATGGGCGATTACGGCAAAGTTTCTATAGCCGAGAAGGCACGCTTGGGAGTTTATTAATTTTCGCCGATGGAATGAGAAACGCTTTTAGGTGCTGAAGCGGCCGCTGTGCCCGCCAACTCCGGATTCCCAGACACCATGGAGCCGGCTGGCAGCGAAGCCTCTTTTGAAGCAACAAGCGCCGTTTAAATATCAAGCGCGGCATCCCGGGCTTCAGGTTGGAAGCGTTCAGGAGGGTGCCTTCACTTCACCTCGTCTGGCAGTAAATGTTTTTTTACACCAATGTGGCGATTACAGCCATCTCATGTTATCATCTCCCGCGCGGCGCCAGCCTGGCGTGAAATAAACACTCCTCACGGCCGCTGCGTGGAGTAGTCGTCATTGCCCGCCCTCCCCTCGACACAACATAACCAGGCGAGTGGGACGCACGCTTCACGGATTATCAATGGCGGCTCGAAGCGATCGGGCGGGTCGGCGAGCCAACCACTCGCAGTAAGTTCATTTCACGGGCGATTATGTTTGAACCGGGCGCGAGCACACTTTACCGACAAGAACATATGAGCGTGGAGATCAGGAGATTGGACTTCGGGCGGGTAGCTTAACCAATTGCAGTGCATTTTGTTTCTTTAGCCGCTGCTTTTAAAGTGCCTTTAGCTGTTTCCTGCCGGATATATTGCTTGGAGAAGCTCAGGCGCTCACCGTCCAAGGTTACTGAATTGGCCAGTTGCGCATATTGCTTTTCATAAACGAAGCTGAAAGCTGGATAACATAGTTAAAGTGAGGGAAATAGCCTGCCTCGCCGTGTATAAAAGCTGTATTTTGTGTTTCTTAGATTCGATGAGCTAACGGAAAGCTTCAGTTTACGTTTGTTTTATGTGATCCACGATTGTCAACTGTTTATTTCAGGAAACTATCTACAGATGCTTCTCCAGTGAGCTCTCGCCGTTCACAGCAATTGTAACGGCACAAACCGTAAAACCCACACATGCATACAGGGACGTCGCATTTTTTTTCACGTTTCTGGTGTTTTCTGCCTTATTAAACAACTGCGAGTCGCGAGAATTGTTTATTGACATTCTCGGCACCGTAATATATCGATACAGGTCAACTTCTTTTTACCTTTTGGTGTCCCTTTGAAAAGTTAAACAACCACTAAATTTTCTGAAATTGTCAATCTGTTTTGCCATAACGTTTGAACATTGTTGAACTTGTCTTTGTGCGTGAAGGTCGGACAATGCACCCGAGGTCATAGAGCTATAGAATTAATTATGGGGCGGAAAGAAATATTCACCACCGACAGGCAGCATATACAGAAACATTGCAAAACCGCGTTTCCCTGAGGCCTTCGCCTTCTTAAACTGACACATTCGTAATGCGATACTAATTTATCATTCCATATTCACATAAGTATCAAAGTGATCTTAGGCATTTGATCATATCCGTCTCGCTTGCAATTAAAGCTCATCTGGCTTTCCTTTTTAATGTGGTACCGAATAGACGTATGAAAAGATTGGCTTGTCGTGTATAGGCTATCTTGTCAGCCTGGGTAAAAAAAAACTTCTGGTAATTATTTTCCCTCTAGGAGTGATTAAATTACAGCCGGTGACTTTACCTTGTACCATTCGCCCACAGAGTCGTCCAACGTCCCGGACTCGATTTCGTCGAGCAGGGTCTCGAACTGCGCCCCATCCTTAGCGCCTGAGCCGTCGCCAAGCATCATAATGGCCTCGAGGAAACGGTTGGACTTCCCTCGGGTGACGAACTCTTGCACCAAATCTTCCGGGTACTCCGATCAGGTTGCAGACTCGCACCAAGCCGTGGGCAGCAGAAAACCGCGACGCCACACAGCGAAAATGGGAAGCCGTCGAGGTCAAAACGAACGCCGTTCGGTGCCGTCAGACCATGGGCATTGGCGTGAAACACGCAAATATGCAGACTGGAATGGTTCGTGTATTGGGTGTCACTTGCATTCACGTCCTGCATAGGTCGCCAAGACAATGAAAGTCATGTCCACGTTGCGTACACTAACATAGAATGAGTTTACCACAACAGTCATTTTACATTGTAAATTACCTTCTAAACAAAGAAACTCACTTCAGACCACTCTGCACATCGGAAGTAGAAAATTCGGCCAACGAAACAAAAACAAAGTGTGTAAATGATTGCTTGACATTTCTTTAGGGCAATGTTAAGGCATATCTTTATTAAGTACGTCAGAGTACTATAGAAATTCCTGTGCAGTACAAGAATACCGATTGAGTTATTCCTCCGCTTTACTATAGCCTCTGTTATCTTGACACTGCTTTCCAGAAATCAACGGCAAGAAAAATTGAGAACCGATAATCAGACATATATTACGGGATTTAAATTTTAACGTAGACCATTGGATTCACAACGCAAAATATTGAAATGCCCTTCGCAACTTGTCATGTGGGACCTCGAAAACGGCTGTTTGCGAGAATCCGTTGAAAGCAAGGCACGCTTAAGCTGAAAAAAGCCAGGCTACATAGGAAAAGTGGGGCCGTGAATGCTGAAGCGGACGCCTACGTGGCCATCAGCCTGTTGGCGTGCATGTGGGAAGCCTCAGTGTACCAGTGGTAATGATTGTTGGTAACAATGAAGTCAGTGTTTCGTGGAAGGGAAAAGCACTCCGTGTACGACATCTGCATAGCGCACTGCGTTGAAGCCCAATTTAGCATGTTCCTGAACTTCCATTAAAGTATAACACTAAACTTTTTTACACCCTTTCTGGCCGAAAAGGGTGTAAAAATCTTGTTCCATGGCTAACACCCTTAAAGGTGTTCTGGCAAAAAAATAATGTACGGATGAAAAAAACGGCGTTGATCTCAACACCCTTAAAAAAGGGTGTTGAGCAATCTCACACCCGTTTTGTAAGGTGATGACATGCGTAGCGGCAATGTGAACCAGCGGAGAATTCAATACAAACAGCCAATACGCACAAGTTATAGTAGGAACACAAATGAATTGAGCAAGAAAACCAACGGGATGCAAGCGGCACAGGGAGTGCATAACTACTTATGGCGAATTCCATTGGGCGAACAGGAGCAAGTGGAGCGAGCAGCCAGAGCAGCACACGGGAGTAACGGGGACGTGTGCTTTCGTTCCGCGAATGAAACATTCACGCTGCTCCGGGAGCAGTGAAAGAGGGGGAGGGCGAGATGTCAAGACTCATGTCACCAAACGTTTCCCGCGCTCGCTTCCCGGAGCATTTCGCGCGCTCGTGATGTCCGCAGGCAGTTATTCCTCGCCAGTTTTGCCAGATACGTGCCGGTGGTTTTGTGTCTGCCTTCCGCATGGCGACGAATGAAGAAGCCGAGCGGATGTTCATGTTCATGATAAAGGGGTCACCATCGTGTCTCCGTAAAATTAGCTGCGAACGATAACAGCGTCCACCGTCTTTTCCAGATACGACTCTACCTTCGGTCGCTGCTCCGGCGGGGTGAGCTGGTGCTCGAACATAAACTCATGCGATGTCAAATCGCCGTCGTCGTCGCTGCTGCTGCTGTCCGATGATGAGCTCGCGCTTGAATCTGTGGTGCTTTCATCATCTAAAAGTAGCAGCTATTCCTTGTACAGACGGCCGCGCTCAGCTGCTGCCGTACCCACTAATCGACTACCGCGGCTGCTGGATTCCGCCATTTTTCCTCCGCCACCCGCGGGATAAAAACAGAAGTGACGCAAAATAGGTCATGTGACTTCCTCGGCGTTCCCTGTTACTCCGCCGCTGGCGACGGAGCACCGAGAACTGCTCTCGACGCCAAAAAAAGTGCTCCTCATCGACCAATGAAACACAACGCCCCTGCTCCTACCCGACCACTGGAAAACGCCAGAACTCGCGAGAGCACTTTGGGTGCAGTTAGAAGTGCTCCTGTTCGCCCAATGGAAAGCGCTATAAGTAATACCTGTGCTGTTCTTGGTTTTATATCCAGCAGATTAAAGCCCTCCGATCGAGTCGGTGGGCTTGTCGCGAAAAGCAGATATTTTAGCGCCAATTTCGGAAGTATAGATTTTGCTATAAGATTGTAGAAATCAACCCGCGGATTTGCAAAAACTTTTTAATCACGATGTAGCCTTTGTCTTTTATAACTTATAGGATTTTATTAAATTGCAAACAAATCTTCCCCGCCACCCCAACACTCTTCAAAAATAAGTGTTCATTATTTCAACACCCCTTTTCCCAGAAGGGTATAAAGCTACAAATTAGGGTGCTCGAAACTAAGAAAAAGGGCGTAAAAAAAAGGTGTAAGAAAAACGGTGTAAGAAAAGAGCGCCAACTAAGAAAAAAGGTGAAGGGACCTCCAACTTGTAAAATCCGGTTAAACTTGGCTTCACCCCTCAGTGGTCATCCTAGCTTGGCAAGAATATTGCAAAACTTTGCAAACATAATAAAACTGAGCAACACCGGAAGAAACTAGGTCGACCCCCAGCTCCGCTTTTCGTTTTTTTTTTCAATTTAACACCTATTTCACACCGTTTCAACAACCTACATAAAGCCAAGCGTGTTGCAGTCGCAAAACACCCTTTTCGCCACGTGACTATAGTCTTTTTTTTTAATTTTTAAGGTTCAAATTGGGGTTTCACGTGCCAAATCTAAACTTGGGGCATGAGGGGCACCGCATATGAAAACGACCGATCATTGCATTCCAGCAATTATTTTTTGCCGTTTGAAAATTTCTTGCGAGTAGAGGAGTATAAGAGGGGATGTCTTCTTTATGGTGCTGTTATGCATCCAAGCATGGCCTTATTCAATGAACAGCTGAACACCTTTTCCACACCCTTTCAACACCCTAAGTAAACCGAGGGTGTTGAAGTTGATGCACCCCCTTTTATGCACAAAAAGGGTGTAGAGCTAGGAAAATGATGTTGAGATTTAAAAAAGGGTGTAAAGGCCTCCCAACACCCTTTTTTCCACTTATGCTACACCCCTTTTGTCTAAAAGGGTGAAAAAAGTTTAGTGTGGGACTGTTCCGAAATGTGCTCCTGTACCACATCTTTCGTCATATGTGATATTTGCATTCATTGAAGTAACGTTTCCACATTTGTGCCTTTAAGCATCGAGGCTGGTATAGGTTTCCCTGATGAAGTATTGTCAGCTTCCAATGTTTTAGCTGTATAATATATATCTTGAATGCGTGCATGTATGGGCCAGTGTATGTAGGTGAGAGCGAATGAAGGGTATTTCCAACCGTGAATACCAGCGGCAAGGACCACATCTGTCAAAGGTCTTCGTGATGACTATAGGTTTGTGGCTAAGAGGATACTTGATTTCTTGAAGGGCCCGCTTGTAATCACATATTCTCTAATGATGTCATACTCTGCCTCACAAACATGGACACGGTGTAGCTGCGGTTGGCGAGTTTAGAGCAAGGGTTCTTGAGCGAAAGATTTGAGCAAAGACAGGCAAACTGCCAAAGTATATGTAATGATAAAGATGCGTTGTTCCTCAACGGCAATGAGGCTGCTGACTGTCTTTATACACCGATGTCGTGGTTCTTTGAACCAGCCTGCAGTTCTTAACAAGATTCTTCTGAGAGGCCGATTGCCAAATACATCATAGCACTTTTGCACTTAACTGCCTTGACTTTTTGTTGCTTGTTATTCCCATTTCCTTCCTGATTCATCCCTTTCACTCTGTTTGGTTACTTCTGTTAAAAATATTCGTTATCGTGTGCATTTCGCAGAATGTGTAATGCTTCATGACATTAATTGTTTAGTCCTGTATAATACGACAAAGCACGTTTGTAATGGCCGCAATCGCACGGCAGGTGTCATGAAGTCACTGTAGCCACCGTTCTACGGCTGCAGGTACAAAAAACCATATGGGTGCTTTCAGTTCCCTACTGCGTATCAATACCAGTTCAACCTTGCGCAGTCTTCCATGAAATACAGTACCATGAAGTATGCAACCTCGTGGCAATAGAACTGCACTGCACCCATGTTTTTACAACTGCGAAATCGGAAATAGCCTGTTTGAGCAATACGATGGCGCTGAGCATGTCGTCAGTGACTGAGAGAGAAAAAACAGCTCATTCGTAAATGTTCCAAAGACGCCTTCTATTGGTGACAAACTTGCGAGTACCGAGAGATGGCCGTCCAAGCAACTTCACCCATGAAATAAGTAACCGAAAAAAACAGTTGAAAAGTCCTTTGATTTAACAAGACGAGGGCGTAGTAGTCCGCTTTAACAAGGCGTCGTCAGCCGAAGAAGAATTTAGCAAAGAGATATAGGCCGCCTTTTGGTAGCACAAAACCACTGGGTCGGACAGGAGCGCGCCAGTACTTCGTACCAAAGCTGGGTAGTTGAATGGTGCAGGACGGGGTATCTCAGAAGGCGCTGGTCACACTCCCCTACCATATGTGTAACAAGGTGAAGGTTTGGGCGAGTTGGTATATCATACTTGAACATTCAAAGCGCAAACGACACGAGGATGAAAAAAGAAGACCAGACATTGCGCATGTATATGTGTAAGTATTCCATGTTCTCTGCAAACCAGCCAAAGGGGGAATTTTTGCGAATAGAAATTCGCGGCTGGGCCGTACGTGCTCTCTTGTTGCAGGTTTCTGTGGGTGAGCTAGTATTTGTAGCAGCAGTACCTAATTCTGTGTAATGTCATCGTAATATATGAATACATTCAGCTTCGTTCGCGGTGCTCTCGGCGCTCGCTCGGTAGGTCAGTTCCTAAAGGATGATATCAGCAGCTTCCATTTTTAGGTTTGCCCTGAGGCATTGAAGCCGTACAGTCTTATTTTATTCTTCAGGGGCTGCTGCCTGATGACTCGTAGTGTTGTGGAGTACAGAATAAATGTAGTAAATTCTTCGCAAGTCTGCTTTGTGTCGGTGACGACGACCGGTGCGTTAGTTCTTGAATGGGAAGGTTGATCGATCCTTTCGCCGCTTGGGAAGGATAGTTCCAACCAATAAAAAGGTTCGATGTGTGCCTGTTCGGATACGTTTAGCACCATTGTGAACGTACCCGGAGATAATTCCTCCTCCACAGACGAAATGTTGGTTAGTTTCATGGTGCCTGTTAATGGCGTTTCATTTGCCTTCCCTACTTTTGACGTTATCCACGGAGTGCATATTGCTTGGCAGCGACAGGTCCGGGATGTTTCTACTTCTCACGCGTGGAAAGGTTCCCTTCAGTGGATACGGCACCTCGATCAGGTACGAGAGTCTTAGGCGTGGGAGGATCGCCGTCCCAGCTTCTGTACAACTAGCCTCTGTGTGACTGTCAAATGAGCTTCGAATTACTCCTCTACCGCGTTATGGATGCCCAGCCGTAGGAGCAACGGCACGGAGGCCGTAAGACAGAGTGCCGATTTGTAGTCCATCTGGATCATCGTGCAGACTTCCTGTGAATCAGTGATGTTCAGCAAACTGTAAGGAAGGATTGCCTAATACGCGACCAAAAAGAACTCGTCAATCCAATGCAAGTCCACCTTCTCATGCTACGGTTTTTTGTGAAACTCGGTGGATCAGGTCAGTCACCTGGTCAGTTAAGGTTTTAAGTGTGGTAAGTAATATTATTCTGATCTCGGTGGAAAAATGGCATTCATTTTCATTTATTTAAATTTTACTTTTAAATATTTGTTATTTTATTTATATTATTTATATACATGCCGAAAATCTTTACAAGCGCGACCGTAGTGATGGTGTGGACATCTAATGGAGGGCTGTCGTTGGGGCACCAGGTAGGTCTTTATGCATGGTGAAATGACTAACAATTTTAATTTATGTAGAGTTCAGCACAGGCAACATGACCTGGTAAACTTTTTTACCACAACCACTGCTTCGTTCAATCTGGCCTTCTGCAACGGATGAACCTCGCAGGCGTAAATATGGTATATGCATAAGGTCATCCATGTTCTTTGCTACATAATCCAAGAGGGGCAGCAAGCCTGTGAGGGCAAAGTCGAATAAGAGTTGGGCGGGTACACCTCTATGTTCCATTCAAAAGTATCCCGTGAGGAATAGTTACGTGATATTCTCTCACACGATGTTCAAGGCTTCCAGTCCAAGAAATAACGTGTCTCCCGTATCTGTACGTGCGCATGCAAACCCCAAGTGCGTTGAGGTGACCTATCTGCTTCACTTCGTCGAAAGCATCCTTGAGGTGAAGTGCCGGATTGCGAATGGCGCATTGTGGGTACCCATTATCACTACTATGTCCTTACATATAAGGGGAATCTTGTGCATGAGGGAAGTCCATCCCCACATAGTATACCCCAGTCTGCAGGACAGGTTTTCAACTGGCTTACATTTACGTTCTCGAAAAAATTCCCGTCGCACGAGGGAAGTTATATATTCCTTATATTAAAAGACAGTTTCTTTCCCGGCTTGGGCTGCAAGTAGAATTTTGAGGTTGTTTATTTCGCTTGAATTAAATCTTTCCACCACGCGTTATTGGGGACACTTGAGGTTCATGAGAGCCTTTTTGGTAACCATGTTCATTTCAAAGGGCATGTAGGTGTTCATAGTAAATATAAGATGTTACCGTGAATATTGCCACTTTTATTTGAGAGCCTTTAGCATCACCGGTGCAAGTTGAGACGGGCTGGTTGTGGGAATACCGGCAATAACCGGCCTTCAGGCCAGCAAGGAGGGGCTTATCCCGATCGGGGAACGCGTGAATGCCTCATGCCAAAATTCCGGTGCGATTAGATCGTACAGGCCATTGAATTAGGGAGATATCAAATGAACTTCAGCATCTTTGAATTACTTGGGCAAATTTCTCATCCCTTGGTAGTGTGTTTGCCAGTTATCTCGGCAATCCCATTTCGTCAATCGGTTACTAAGTGTTATATTGTGATGCTACCGTTTCCGAAGTTTTAAGAGATTGAGTCTTGCTTCCCACGTGCAGAAAGCGCGTGTGATCGCTTGGATCCTAGAACGGTTACCGGCTGTGCTTGCTGTGTAATTTAGGGATTAGTTTAGTCCTTTTATTCATTCTTGTATACTGTTAAATGGTTATTCATATATCTTTGGATGCGTGGGTCTCAAAGCACAGACAAGTCTGGAGCTGAACATTTCTATCATTTTTTTTTGTAATTGTTGCATTGTATAATTGTGGTAAGGATTGGGGGGGGGGTCACTTTCATGATTTTCATATATGCACGTCTAAGAGGCCTGTCTGACGCTTCCGCTAATGGTCAGGTCAGGGCTGGTATTCTTGAGGGCTCGTGTTCGGGCTGGTAGATTATCTTGGTTTGTTAGGACAGGGATATAGATTTCTGGAGTTTTTGAGATATAACCTCGGGAATAGGAGTAAGCATATTGATGTAACTTGTCGGCCCCCATAAAATTCATGCTGATGAGAATAGTTGGCAGTTCCTTTGATGGTAAGCTGCTTTACAGCGTGTTTGGGGATTTCTTGATGACATCTTTGACTGAAAAGGATATTAAGAAGAAGGATCAACATTTGGGCGAGTTGGTACTGGTTATGTATCATCTTGACGAAACAGCTTAAAAAACGGGGACACTAGGAGAGAAAAAGACGACAGGACGACGCTGAAAGACGACAGCGTCGTCCTGTTGTCTTTCTCTCCTAGTGTCCCCGTTTTTTACGCTGTTTCGTCAAGATGATACATAAAGGATATTCAATTGGGCTAGATCTCGTCCTTTATTTCCTGAATGTCTCGTGAAAACGTCAAGCAGAATACCAATAGGCTGCGCTTGTTGGATATAGATTTTTAAAGGAATTAGTTTGGCCCCACGCACTTAAGGAGGTCATTGCCGTGCCGTTGCTGTACATAGTACGGCGTGGGAAATGCACCTTGATGTTTCTTTTGTTTTCAACCACTGCATTGCTGGGTTGGTCGGTGAATGACCCTATTGCTCATCTCGGGGAACCATTATTTAATTTGAAGCTTGGTTAATTTTTTGCCGTATTGTGGTCGTCCGGTTGCCTAGGTGATGACTGTTAAATTGCGGGAATTGGAGGGCCGTCTTGGTTGAGGTACTAAAAATGTTTATCTTTTATTTTATTTGCAGGGTACTGCCAGCTTCATTTAAGAAGCCCTAGGCAGGAACGGACAAACATAATGATGCGAAAACAGGGAAGCAGGAGTAGTTTTAGACAACTGCTGGAAATAACGCGCATAGAACAAACAAAGGAACGCATTTTGGTCGCGTGGCAAAATAAAACAGCAATAAAGAACGGGGAACTTCAAAGACGACAACTTTGTCGTTCGGCATAACATCAATTGAACACGCAGATCACACAGGGAAGCAAACAAGTGGAAAACACAACTGCAAATAATTTAGAAAGAACCCTGAAAAAGAAAAGCATTCAATCAGGCGCAGCCAAACACTACAAAGATACGGGGGGAATGTCGGACTGCGTGTGGTCGTTTATTTCGGACCTAAATGATTGTACATTATCACGCTCTACAATTTCCGAAGGCAGTCTATTCCATTCGCGGATGGTATGCGGGTAGAATGAATATTTAAAAGACTCCGTTCGACAAGAAAATTCCCTAATCTTTTTGGAATGTTGCGCATGCGTGAATCATCGAGTAACATGTTCAATATACTCGTTTTTACTCACCTGTAGTTTGCCATGGTACAACAAATACATGTACGTATGCCGCTCACTATATCGCCTGAGTTGAAGACTGTCTAAGTTATCGCTTCGCAAAAGGGAACTAGGCGATGTTTTCCCGCTGTAAGTGTTATAAATAAGTCGCGCTGCTTTACGTTGAACATTTTCAAGTTTGGCGATGTTAAGTTTCGTATACGGGTCCCAAACGACGGAAGCGTACTCGAGGACCGGTCTGATGTACGTTTTGAAAGCCATCTATTTCACGTGTTGATCTTCTCAATGAACGTCTTAGGTATTCTAATTTCCGCGTGGCCTTCTTCTGGACGTACAGGCGGTCACAGAATAAACCGGACCAAGCGAGCGGTGCGCGAAAACTATCGGCGCGACACCTTCCGGCCCAGCGCCTGCTGTCGAGATAGCGGAGGGCGCATGCGTGTCCCTCCCTATAGTTTGTGCATGTCAGTTTCCTTGATTTCGGCTGCAGCACTTCGTTCCTGCGACGCGCGGCGGCGCCTTTCCCGGCGCACCTACCCAGCGGGCGTGATGCTTGGCGCAGCCGGCAGCGTGCGACATGCGCTGATACCGCGTAACTGTGCGTTCATCTGAAAATGTTTGTTCGGTGCTCTTTTTATCATTTTATTGACTCGAACGCTAACTGGCGTTGAAGAAAGGCGCGATAAAGATTCACACATGACTGAACCAGTGCTGGTCGTTATGCGACGAACCACAGTTGATAGCAAGAACTGAAAACAGCTTGGTATTCGCTTGGAAAAATAGACAAATACACAACTGTCGGTGTGATGATTGCTAGAAAAGCAATTAGGCGTTTCCTTCTATGTCACCCATTGAACAGTGATAGCTACGAAGCGTTAAAGCACGTAACCCGTCCTGATGGCCATATTCGTGAAGAATGCCGTCCCGCGTCCCAATCGAAGGAGGCACATCGTGCGACTTTCATCGAAGGGACGACCGTCTCCTCCCGCCGGACAAATGTTCAATAAAGTCATTTCTCTCTCTCTCTCTCTACTCAGCGGGAAATTTGCCGCCTCACCGGGAGGACTAGGACTTCTGTAAGCTGCATTATTCAAGCCTACCGCGATGATCAGGGCAGACTTATTGACGCTGAGCGCAGCGGGTGGCCTAAAGTCACAAGTTAGGAGCAGGAAGTTGAACTACTGATTGTCGCAGCCGCTGTGGCAGATCCCTTCCTGTATGCAAAAGAAATTCGACAGGAGCTGTCATTGAATGTCTCTTGCGAGACAATTCGAAGACGACTGAAGGAGGCGGGACTCGGGAGTTGCGTGGCAGTGCAGCACTGCCACGCAACTCCCGTGTGCGTCCCTTCGATGAAAGGGACGCACTTCGATGAAAGGGAAAGTGCGTCCCTTCGATGAAAAGTCACACGATGTGCCTCCGTTGATCGATTGGGACGCGGGACGGCATTCTTCACGAATATGGCCATGCAGGACGGGTTACGTGCTTTATACGCTTCGTAGCTATCACGGTCCAACGGGTGACTTAGAAGGAAACGCCTAATTGCTTTTCGATAGCAATTCACTCACACCGACAGTTGTGTATTTCGGTCTATTTTTCCGAAGCGAATAAACCATCGCTAGCTGTTTTCAGTTCTTGCTATCAACTGTGTGTTCGTCGCATAACGACCAGCACTGGTTCAGTCATGTGTGAATCTTTATCGCAGCCTTTCTTCAACGCCAGTTAGCGTTCGAGTCAATAAAATGATAAAAAGAGCGCCGAACAAACATTTTCAGATGAACGCACAGTTACGCGGTATCAGGCATCAGCGCATAAAAATTAAAAAGAGTACTGGAAACTCCGAGGACAGATCCTTGATAGTTTTCGCGCACCGCTATGCCGCCTGACATGACGCTCGTTCCAACAGTCACCCAGGTGGGATAGACGTTAATGGACATAAAAGGCAGGCGCTTTCTTGTTATTTTTTTTTTTCTGCGTTAATTCATTTGCCAGGATTTACATCATAATTCAATTTTTGCTAATCTGGCTGCGGGACGAAAGGTAGGAATATTTACTTCTATCCATCCTACGACTTCGGCATTTTTGAATCTGGCTGCGGGACGAAAGGTTGATCTAAGCTTGATGAGTAACTTTTGGTGGCTCACACGGTCAAAAGCCTTTTCGAAATCATCTAAAAAAATAACGTCAACTTGACTTCGGTTGTCTAATATTGCCTGCAATATCATGTACTGTTTCAAGTAACTGCGTTGTAGTAGACACCCCTTTCGAAATCCGTGTTGGCGAGAATCAACAAAATTGTTTTCTTCAAGAAAAATTGTGAGATGCTTAAAGATAACATGCTCTAGGACTTTTGCGGAAGTACATAGTATACAGATTGGTCTGTATAATGCAATATTGGACGACTCATTGGTTTTAGCTACTGGGGTAATTTTGCCGTACTTCCGATCTTCTGGAACTTGTGCTAGGCTCAAAGGACTTTTGGCAAATAACGCAGAAGTACTGTGAGTACCATTCAGCGTATCTAACTATCATGTAGAGGTCGAGATCATCCTTCCTTCATGCTGTCTTAATGACACTATAGCGAGGACGAAGGATCCCTGCTCCTTCAAGGTTCTTCCCTTTATGTTACGATCGCAAGTTTGGGATAGCACTGGGCTTAGTGTACCGCTTAACAAATTGAAGCTCGTACGACAGAATCGGGACCGCTTTGCAGAACTGCTACTTCTTAAGGGAAAGCCTGTCTGAATTTCCGTTTACCGTGATTAGCGACCACATGAGTTCATGGCCTCTCAGAATGGAACCATTAATTTGTAACTCTCGTGTCATTTCATTGGGGCGCAAACCAACTTTCAGCACTATTAGGCGGGCGTTCGATGTTTGCTTCCGCATAGCCGGGCAGCGGTAGGCATTAAGCTTAGTCCGGAGTTGGAAACAGGCTCTCCGGATGGCACCAGGATGCGCACGCAGGCTTTGGGCTCAGGTGCTTTGAATGTAGCGCATAGTTATGTCATCGGCAGTGCGCTATTACTCAATTTTATACGTAATATGAAATAATCTTACAGTGGGCGCTAAAAAATAGAGACCTCCTTGCCAGAAAACGTGACCGCCATTGCCTGGCTTTCTTAAAAGTAGATGTTAGCCAATGGCATCGTACTAGGGGCTTCAATATATTCAACTGACTGCTGTATCCAGGTGGTGCAAGAACGAAGCGAAATAAGTGAGGATATAACCAGCGAGCTTCAAAATCAACGATTTTCTACTACATGGTCGCAAGAACTAGTGCTGGCACAGCGCCTAGCAGGCAGAACGAATTCCCTGGGAATTGTTCAGTTTCGTCGCAAGCAAAGCATCATAATTAGAAAACGGAGCCAGTGTTTTGACAGAGCGAGGCTGCAGCAAGGTATCTCGCGCATCCGAGTGAAAACTTGTGGCTTTGTGGCCCACAGAAGATAAAGCGGTGTTTTGTGATCTGAGCTAATTTTCTCGCGTGTTCATAGTTCTTCCCTCTCTCCAATTTCCCTAGCATAGATGTACTACGAAAGTAAGTGGCCCAAAAATGACTTATAAATACATGTTAGTGCACTTTTAAACACGTTGATACGTGCCGGGTACCACGTCACCTTTGTCCGGGGAACATGGTTTGATGGATTCTTGAACAGGATGCCAAAATCCCTTTGAAATCCATCGGGGGAAGGTGTGGTAATGGTTGGCCGTTCGCTTCCCGTCGACTTTAGGGTATTCAGAGAGAAGACAATCAGTCCAGCCCCAATGCTGATGGCCACCAGGCAGACTACCATCAGACAGCAGGATCGGTCGCAGTACTGTTCCTCAGACCGCGCCGTTTTCCTTGCTGGCCCCAATCGGCCATGGACGTTGCGGCGCCCGAACCCCTCCCAGTCGGCTGCTTGCGAAGCTTCCATGAGGTCGGGACGAGGGTCCTCCGGCACAGCCCCGGGTACCTGCGTCTAAAGAGGAAGCGTGTGGGGCAAGTGATAAGAGATGTGCTGTCAAATTAGCTCTCCTGAAAAGTAAGCCTTCCGCCTCAGATAGCTGCCGTTGCAGAGGTCATGTCCCCCATTTTTCACGAGGTTTTTCTGCCCAATTCGAGGCACAGAATTTCAAAAACCGGTTAAAGCAATGTACTTTCCTTAACCTAATTGTACTGTGGAGAGTTTGGTTGCGCAGGCACAAAGATGACACACAATGGCGTCCAACATTATACATTTAAAATGGACGCTGCGAAAAATTATTTAAATTAACCAAAAGTCAATGTCCGCTTCAATTGTGACTAAGAGGATGTGCATATAAATTGGGCCCTTTGAATCAGGAATTGATGGTGCGCTTATAGGTGAACTAAAGAGATTAAATTGCAGTAGTAAAATGTGTATTGTCACTGTCTTGACCGTGTTTTTTTTTTAATTTAACGTGATCTGTTTCGCAAAACTTCCGCCGACAAGGTGAGAGCGACGCAAAACTCGGCATCTGCTGTTCCTCAAGTCGATGCAGAACATTCCGATTGCAATTCTAGCCGAAAAATTGTGTATCTATACAAGCTCTTTATGTGCTCAATGAATAAAAACGCGAATACTTCACCTACTTCCCATTAAATAAAAAGGAAACTCTGTGGAAGGAACGCAATTTACACACATGGCAGCGCGGTATAGGGTACGTGTTTCCTTCACAACTCTAAAATTCTTCCGGGAAACCACGACTTTCAATGTACACCCATTTGCTCGCGTGCTTTGCATGCGAAAGTGGTATGGCATTTTATAGCGGTATTTTATTGCTACATCCCATGCCTTTTGTGCTGGTTCAAAGCGAGCAACAATAATACAGGTCTGGACAGTCTCGGTACGGTATCCCCCGTGGCTTTCGGATGATCAAAAACGAATGAATGAAGATCAGCCTAAGAGGATGACAGCAGTCGTTCTCGAGTCCAACGGATATCGAAATCCCGAACGGCTGGTGAGAGCAAGGAACCTAAATGCTACCGCAGCACGAAATCATACGGAGTAATTGCTTGCGAGGAAGACTTACGGCTGCTTCTGTGCACTGAGTACTGAATGATTATGGGTTCTTGGAGTGATACTTTACTATACTTTACTATACTTTGCGCGGCGCTTACGGGATGTCCGCAGCGCAGCTGATAGCGGCCCATGCAGTGTTTTGGTTCTCTTTCGCTTCTTTTTGCCTTTCCGCGCCCTAAACATCATGTTATTCTGATGACTGTAAGCAAATAGTACGTTTAGGGCACTTTAAAAAACAGCTGCGTCCAGATTAGAGTTGTTAGAGTGCTCGAAAGCCGACAAGAGCTAACCGGGGACGCGGTACTGCGCGCTTCTTCGCCGCTCTTACAGGCGTCGGCGACGGCAGCGGCACATCACCACTGTCACATCCGAGTAGCTCAGGCGCAAGTGAATTCTATTGACGCCTCGTTCAGACCTGATATTGGCACAGTGAGAGATAGGTTTCGTTTTGCAGCGCGGACAACGAATCCGGCCTTGTTTTGCATGTATACGTCGTCCAAAAATATTATGCGGGGAGGTGATTACCTAATGTACCTGGAAATAAGTTGTGCGTTTTATAAAAATAGAGGCCACGCGAACATGTTAAGTATATTCCAAGTCTGTGGGTCATTAAATATGTTCCCACTCCCGCCTGATAGAACGGACCGAGGGGAGTTAATGAAACCGCGTATAAATAAATGGTCTGCCAAGTCCGGAAGCAATGTAATAGCTCGTACGAGAATGAAAAAAAAAAACAGTGCAGCTTCGCAAATCCTAGAGACGTTCGTCTTACCTCAAGCAAGGTTGAACTCACTAGACCAACTAGATGCGAAATGTACTGAAGTTTTCCAAGACAGGTGGAGGAGGAGGAGGGGCGCTTAACTATCGTTGTGTACAAATGCGGAGCGAAATCAAGGCCAGCCCGTTTTAGAAAATCACACACAAGCTGCGCGTTCACCTTTATTTTGTTTTTCGACTTTAACGAACAGGGGATCACTCGGCGGACACATTTTTTGAAGTGCAGTGAGGAAGTTCACAGGCGATAAAAGGTGTCGTTGGATTGAGTGGGATCCCCTGATTTCACTTTTGTGCTGAATTCGGCAGGCTCTCTGTTTCATATGATGATGTTTCGAAAAAGCGTTTAGTCACGGCCGCGGCTATAAGCGGAGGCTATATGTAACCGGTGACTGTTTGGGGAAGCTCACCTCGCGACAAGACGACCCAGCCGTAAATTCTTGGTGCTTACTACCGCATGTAATTTTGCATTATCAATATTACTTATTGCGTGGAATGACCGTGATATTTATGCCACATTGGCTTGTTCAGGATAGTGATCAATATCCGAGATATGAAGCGTAACTGGCGGGCTGTCAGGTATGAGTGCTCCGCTAGATTATGAAACCACACGAAACCGATTTACATTGCAGTGTAAAGACGTATAATGAGCATCTGAACGAACGCTGATTACGGGGTTACTGTTAGTAAATTTCAGGGCAGTGTAATTACAATCAGATCCATGATATATGCCGGTTTCGTGACGCCAGCTTGTGACACACACCTGGCGCTTGTGTGGGCCGAATGTACCACAGTAAGATCGCGCCAGAAGCATTTACACTCTCGTAAATGCACCACGTTTGCGAACAGAGTGACTCCTCCACATAAATATGTATTTCCAACGCATACAAACGGAAAATATCAGTCGCGAACGTGCCTCAAAAGCAACGGCGACAGTCGTGAGCGGGCCGGCAACTCCCGCGACTGCTTTCGAAACGGGCCGCTAGAGGTATTTCAGTGGCGCCCCTACAGGTAGCGCTCGAGGCGTATACTGTGCGTCTGTGGTGCAGTGCAGCACCCATAACGTTACCGTACTAAACAGTCCTGTTGCCTTTTTATGATTTTGCGAATGGTCTTCGTAGCGGATACATACCCACTCAAAGCATATTAGCTTGGCAGTGACAGTTGCCTTCAAACGCTCGCAGAATTCCAATCTAGCTTCGACGTCAGCATTCGCCACACATTTTGAAATGCCCTATCAGGAGAAGTTCCCAGCGAAAATTACAGATGCCGTCACAAGCTCGCGCTGATACAACAATTTCAATTTCTGTAACTGAAGCCAGGTCGAACACCATAGGGATACAAATACGCATATCTCCCGGAGATCTTACAAATGATGACATCTTTGTGTAACCAGCATGACTCGCTCCAGTTGTAGCAGTTAGGTATCTTCAACGACATTTAGAATGCTCTCGCATGCAAGGCAAGTAAGTAAACCTAAAGGGACAACGAATTGAATGTTCAATCTTCTGGTTGTGTCGGTATGCCAGAGACAGCCTTCAGGCTGTCTCTGGCCTACTTTCTTACGCTGTCGGTAACAGACTATTTATTTATATAGGGGAAAGGAATAAAAGTACCATGTGATGTAAGCGGCGGGCGGCTGCATAAACTACAGCAGTGACATCAAACAACTTGAAGATATTTTTCAATGTGATTGGATGATGTACAGGTTTTAAAGTACATGCCTACGCAGTTGCGATTCTGGAAATCCTATTTTTTCGTAATGAAGAATTTTAGTAACCTTCTGGAGAATCAAATATGCGGAATGAAGTTCGAGGGGCTTTCTTAGAGGTGTTATATCAAGTTTGATTTCGATTTGAGGCAACTACATGCTCGGCGTCCGACGTTGTCATTGCCAGCGAATTCTCAAAACCCTAGAAATCGGCATGCCGCCCGTCTGCCTTGTTGGCGACTGCAGCATAGGTCGGATTAGCCTACCAGCACCGCAAAGAGCTAACAGTTGTAGCACCACTCAGTGCCAAATTACCAGGAGAGGCAGACGCAGCGACTGAACGACCCCGCATCATTCGGTGAAGCACAACTGTAAAGCATATCGCCAACCTCTTCAGAACGCGCCTGGCTCTTTTCTGTGTCTTAAGGGGAGCGTTCGCCTTCGAAAGACAGCTGCACCGATACTTCACCGTTCCGCAGCGCTGTCTGCGTCCATGCCACACGCCGCCAACGCAGACGTCGACAACAGTCCATGTCGCTGATAACAAACCGGTGCGTGCTGTGTCTGCGCGGAATGTACCGGCTCGCCGAATGAGCAGTGATGGTTGGAATGGGCAGCGAGGATGCGGTACAGAAAGCAGTTACACAAATAAAAAAATCTAATGTAGAATTTAGGCCGCTTAAGATTCGAACTTGCGTGGTGCGATGTGACGTTCGCATTGCTCTATACGATAAACGCACAGAAACAGACTGGTGGAACCGAAACTCCCAGGAATATTAGGCAAATACAGTCACGAATATGTACATTGCTCTATTGGTGCTGTTTATTTCATCTCCGCTGATATGCAGCAGGAGATATATCGGGCAAAGAGGCATATGCCTGAACACTAGGCTCAGGGAGCACCGGTACAAGTGTGCCTGGGTACTTGGTCGCGTGTTACCAAGAACGCAGCCATTAGGACTGAATAAGATCAAAAATCTTATTCAGATAACCAAACAGCAATATATTAAGGTCGTGGAGGCATACAGCATGGCATTAGGCGCATGCGGTGAATTCGTGAGCGCTGCTTCCTTCTCGTTTGGCACATGCAATATTGCTTTTTTTTAATACTGGAGCTGTTTAGGAACCGCAATGTCCGGCGATAATGCCCGGCACAGCAGACGAAGGTACCTAGCTAGACCCGAAGATGGCTCCACCGTCTCTACCATCGTCGGTGCCAGATATCGGCACGCAGTGCAGGTTCACCTCCCTGGACAGGCACCGCTAAATACCAGACCTGCGTGGGTGACTTTTCTTTCCTTAATGTTTCGAGCACGAGCGTAGAGCGGCGGGTGGTGTCGTGAGCTGCACCCGCGTCTAGGAAAATGGCCGCCAGCGTGCTGAAGTCAGCCCCGCTGCTTCAGTAAATTTCATAGTCGTGAAAATGGCTTAGATTTAAAAGAAGTCGAGCTCTAGGCTTTGTAACTATGCGCGCGATAAATTTTGACATTGAGCTACTGCGCAGACCACTTGCATAGTTAAGCCGTATATAAGGTTTGCATTCTGGTTTGGTTTGGAGCTATTGTAGGTTGCCGTAATGGGTTGCGCGTACCGTGCAACTCATTAAAAATACCAAGAATATGGCGAGCGCAGTGACCGCGTGCCCAGGTGGGAGCGCCGACCGGCTCCGGCCAGCGCATCGGCTTTAACACCAACACCACCACCACCACCATCAACAACAACAACAACAACAAAAGCTGGTGAAACGCCAAGGAGCGAGAAAATTCCGATCGCTCGTGAGCGCATGCCTCGTCACGACCACGAGAAGGTTGCCATGAGAATAACGATGATGTGAATGAGTGTGATGATGACTACTACTAGAACAGTTCAAAGCGATGACGGAACAGGATAAATAAATTTCAAACTTCTATAAATGCATGTCAAAATCCTGCAGCTTTGTTACGGTTAAAGCCTTGCGCGACTTAGTGGTAGCTTTCCCAGTTCTTTCCCCTCTTCACTTTCTCCTTTTCTCATTACTTTTGCGGACAGAGGCAGGAGGCGCAAGAAAAGATAAACAGTTTGTTGTTTGCTTCTTCTCGTTCATGTTGCGTTTTGGAGTCGCCGTTTGCGTTTGTTACAGCCTCAGCAGCGTAAGTATTCTAGCCGGAGATCGGCGAACTCACTCATGAGTCCACTCACTCAGACTCATTTGGACTCAAACTCACGCGTGAGTTTGAGTTTGAGTGAGCGCGAGGCTAGTGTGGCATGGTGAGTTTGAGCTTGAGTGAGTTTGAGCCGAGTGATCCGGACTGAGTTTGAGTCCGATTGAGTTTGAGTACGCCTGAGACCTTGTGAATTCTGAGTCCATTTTCAGTTCTGAGTACATTTTGAGTTTGAGTCCATTTCGAGTTCTGAGTACATTTTGAGTTTGAGTCCATTTTGAGTTCTGAGTACAATTTGAGTTTGAGTCCATTTTGAGTTCTGAGTACATTTTGAGTTTGAGTCCAATTTGAGTTCTGAGTACATTTTGAGTTTGAGTACATATTGAGTTTTGAGTACATTTTGAGTTCTGAGTACATATGAGTTTTGATTCCATTTTGAGTTTGAGTACATATTGAGTTTTGAGTCCATTTTGAGTTGGAGTACATATGAGTAGCCTAGCAGGCAGCTATGGTTGGCTGTTAAGTTCCATGCGTCACTGTGGGCTCGGAATTCAGGTTACCTGCGGGTACGGCACCAATCGCGATCTGCATGATCGGTTGGGAGGGAGGGGGCGTCTGATTTTTTTTACTTTCTTGTTTAATTTTCATGGCCAAAAGCACTTGCTGTATACCTAATTTTCGCGGCTGGGCGCGTGCATGACAATTGACTCGTGAGGTCATAAAAAGGGTTGTCTTAACTTTTCCTCCTGACGGACCCACTAAGAGCGTGGGAAAGGGTGGTGGGAAAGCACACGGCGGTGCTGGCGTGCTGGTTGTTCGCCTGCTACTGTTAACGGCTTGATATACTAGGTGTCCCAACGGAAGAGGTGAGAGCCGGGGGGATATGGGGGCGGGGGCTGTCCTTTCTGCTGTTTCAAATGAATTAGCTGAATTGACTGGGCAACGCCCCTTAGGACAGAATAAGGACCACATTAGATTGGGTGAAAAGTCAAACTGATGAGGCTAAGGCGTGTAAGGTATCAAATGAAAGGTCTGGATTAACGGAATCACGCGGCGTAAATAAAAAAAATGCTTCCTGATTGTAGTCATCAGGCAGTCATAATGAGTCATAGATTGGGTTAAAATTCAAAATGACGCTGCTAGGGCATGTGGGGAATCAAATTCAAGGTCTCGATGTGGGGAATCCATCGGGACGAAAATGACTTATGGATATATCATGACGTAGTCATGGTAAGTCATAGATTTGGTTAAAATTCAAGTTCATGGCGCTAGGGCATGTGGCGTATCAAATTAAAGGTCTCGATTGATTGAAGGGTTTAACGCGCCGACGCAACGCAGGCGATGAGGCACGCCGTAGTGGAGGGCTCCGGATTAATTTTGACCACCTGGGGATCTTTAACGTGCGCCGAAATCTCGTACACACGGGGGTTTTTGCTTTTCGCCTCCATCAGAAAAACGGCCGCCGCGGCCGGGAATCGAACCTGCGACCTCGTGCTCAGCAGCGCAACGCCTTAGCCACTGAGCCAAATTAAAGGTCTCGATGAGGGTAATCACGTGCTTCCTGATTATTATCATGATATAGTCAAAATGGGTCATAAATTAGGTTAACATTCACAATGATGCCACTAGGTGTCTGGGGCATCAAATTGAAGGTTCCGATAAGAGAAATCATGTGGGACAAAAATGTGGTAGGGCTATATCATGAGATAGTCATGATTAGTCATTGATTGGTTTAACATTCAAATTGATTCCGCTAGGATGTGATGGGTATCAAACTAATGGTCTTGATGAGCGGAATCACGTGGGAGAAACACAAAAATGCTTCCTGGTTATAACCATGAGATTTATTTATTGATTATACCTTACAGGCCCATTGAAGAGCATTGGACACTTAAATAATGCGTCCTGGTTACAGTCATGAGTAATGGTTAGTTTGACTGGTAATAATTCCATATGACCCTGCTAGGGTGTGTGGGGTATCAAATTAAAGGTCTCGTCGAGGGGGATCACGTGGGACAAATATAAAAATGCTTTCTGGTTATAGTCTTATTGGGGTAAAATTCGAAGTGACCCCGCTAGGGCGTGTAGGGTATCAAATTTACGGTCATGACGAGGGAAATCACGCGGTACAAATAAAAAAAAAGGCTTCGTACTTCGAATCATGAGATCGTCATTATGAGTCATAGACTGGGTTAAATTCAACCTGAGGCCGCTGAAGCATGTGGGGCGTCAAATTAAAGGTTCCAGTTAGGGGAATCACGTCGGACACTTAAATAATGCATCCTGGTTACATTCATGAGTCATGGTTAGTTTGACTGGTATTAATTCCATATGACCCTGCTAGGGTGTGTGGGGTATCAAATTAAAGGTCTCGTCCAGGGGGATCACGTGGGACAAATATAAAAATGCTTTCTGGTTATAATTATGAGGATATAGCAAAAGTTATATAGCAAAAGGTACACACTCCCACTCAGACTCACACGCTCACTCACTCACACTCACTCACTCACTCACACTCACACTCTCACTCTCACTCTCACTCACACCCTCACGCACACTCACACTCACTCTCACTCACACTCACACTGACACTACTCTCTCACTCCACTCACACTCATACTCACTCTCACTCAACTCACACTCACACTCTAACACTCACACTCACACTCAACTCACACTCACACTTACACTCACACTCACACTCACACTTACACTCTCACTCACACTCTCACACACACTCTCACTCACTCTCACTCTCACTCAAACTCACTCTCAATCTCACTCTCACTCACACTCTCACTCACACTCACACTGACACTGACACTCTCACCCTCACTCTCACTCACACTCTCACTATCACTCACTCTCACTCACACTCACGCTCACACCCTCACTCACACTCACACTCTCACTCACACTCACACTCGCTCTCACACTCGCTCTCACACTCTCACACTCACACTCTCACTCAGACTCAACACACACTCACACTCTCACTCAGACTCAACTCACACTCTCACTCTCACTCACACTCACAGTCACGCTCTCACTCTAACTCTCACTCACACTCTTTCTCTCACTCTCACTCAACTCACACTCTCACACTCACACTCACTCTCACTCTCACTGTCACACTCACAGTCACACTCTCACTCACACTCTCAGACTCACACTCACATTCTCACACTCGCTCTCACACTCACACTCAGACTCAACTCACACTCCCTCACATGCTCACTAAACTCACACTCACACTCCCACTCCAACTCCCACTCACACTCACACTTTCACTCACACTCACACTCACTCTCAATCTCACTCACACCCACACTCTCACTCTCAATCTCACTCTCACTCACACTCACACTCTTACTCTCACTCTCAATCTCACACTCTCACTCACACTCTCACTCACACTCTCACCCTCACCCTCACTTTCACTCCCACTCACACTCTCACTCACACTCACACTCTCACACTCACTCTCACACTCGCTCTCACACTCACACTCTCACTCAGACTCAACTCACACTCTCACTCACACTCACACTCTCACTCTCACTTTCACTCACACTCTCATTCTCACTCCCACTCTCACTCTCTGTCACACTCACACTCTCACTCACACTCACACTCTCACTCTCACCAAAACTCTCACATCACTCTCACTCTCACCCACACTTTCACTCACACTCTCACTCTCACTCACACTCTCACACTTGCTCTCACACTCACACTCACACTCAACTCACGCTCACACTCTCACTCAAACTCTCACTCTCACACTCTCACTCTCACTCACACTCTCACTCTCACTCTCACTCACACTATCACTCACTTTCACTCACCCTCACACTCTCACTCTCAATTTCACTCTCAGTCACACTCACACTCACACTGACTCTCACTCGCACTCTCACTCACACTCTCACTCTCACTCACACTCTCACTCACACTCTCACTCTCACTCACACTCTCTCTCTTTTTCACTCACACTCTCACACTCACTCTCACTCTCACTCGCACACTGTCACCCTCACACTCTCACTCTCAATCTCTCACTGTCTCAATCTCTGTGAGGCCATTTGAGTTCTGAATTCATTTTGAGTTCTCAGCCCATTTTTAGTTCTGAGTTCATTTTGAGTTTTGAGTACATTTTGAGTTTTGAGTTCATTTTGAGTTTTGAGTTCATTTTGAGTTTGAGTACATTTTGAGTTTTGAGTAAATTGTGAGTTTTGAGTACATTTTGAGTTCGGGTACATTTTGAGTTTTGAATACACTTTGAGTTTTGAGTTCACTTTGAGTTTGAGTACATTTTGAGTTTTGAGTACATTTTGAGTTTTGAGTCCTTTTTGAGTTTGAGTACATTTTGAGTTCTGAGCCCATTTTGAGTTTGAGTACACTTTGAGTTTGAGTACATTTTGATTTGAGTTCATTTTGAGTTTTGAGTCCCTATTGAGTTTGAGTACATTTTGAGTTTGAGTACATTTTGAGTTTTGATTACATTTTGAGTTTGAGTACATTTTGAGTTCTGAGTACATTTTGAGTTTGAGTCCGAGTGAGTTCCGAGTTTTGCACTCAATGTGAGTTTGAGTTTGAGTGAGCGAAGATGTGCTGCTCAGCATTCAGTCTGAGTTTGAGTGAGTGGTGATTCGAAAAAAAAAATTGTGAGTGAGTTTGAGTGTGCCGCGCCAACTTTGCCGAGGTACGATTCTAGCGTAAGTACGAAGGCAGGAACTTTAGATTGCACTGCACAACCACCATCAAATTCATTCTAAGAATTCTGCGAATCGGAAGGAAAGAGATTGAGGTGTAAGATACGAGAGGAAGGAGATGGCTTCGAGGTGAGAAGAATATCGTCTTTCGACGACATTTACAGAGAAAAGCAAGCCGACACGCGGCAATTTTTTAGCCTGCTGACGGTGACAAACACTTTACTCAATGCGATTTCTGCACTTTACTTACGTTACTTCTCAATGGTATGCTCAAGTCGTTCCAAGTACAAAGCAAAATGGTGTATTTTTTTGCTGCATTCCCTTTGCTGCGACATGGAAAGTTGGGTAGGTTGGTAAAATTCCATCATTAAGCAGGGATAAAGGGACGACGAAACAGAGAGGGAAAAGTAAGACCGGAGGCGTGCTGTCGTCTTTTGTTTATTCCTCCCTTGCTGTTACTTTCGCGCTCCGCCCGTTTTCTATGACTTGTGAATGTCCAGACTAACTTCCACCGTGCTTGCCGTTTCCACGCGTCGCATTAGAAAAGATCAGTCGTTTCCCGATTACTAGAGATTAATTTCTGATAAGGATGACGTTATTCGTGCATCATCGCGTACAAAAAGGGGTGACGTGTTCTTAAGGTCAGCTAAAAATATCCTCCATGAGAGGTGAGGAGTGAATGGCATGACCATGATTCATAAGAAGCCGTGGAGTGACACTCGATCTCCACATTTTGTTACGCTTTTAGTCTTACCCGCTAAACAACTCCGGAAAGTATATCCGCGCGCTCTAAAAAAAAATTCCCGCGCCTTCCCGCGAGGGGAACACGAGTAAATGCAGAGCATTGGGGCCTCAGTACTGGTTGAAGGCAGTGTTGCTTCAATCGCTTCTTCCGTGATGCTGGAGTAGCAGACACGAACGAGTAAACCTGGGGGCGAGCGTCAACCAAGGAAGGAAGGAGCAACGCAGTGACTGAAGCACGAGCGACCGCTAGACACTTTATATTTGCAGCGCGCGCAGTAGAGGGAGAGCAGTACAGGGGGGAGAGCGTGCATGCGCAAGCAGCGCGCGCCCTTCCACGCCCCACCGCGCTGCTATCACGCACCTGTTACGCCGAGACCGCGACGGAGCGAACGGGCTGACTACGACGCATGCGCGCGCCAGCTGCTGTTGAGAAAGCGGAGGGAAGGAGGAGAGGCGCACCTCCTGCGGACGCGGAGCTGTTGACACCGTCCGACGCAGGAAGAGGCGAGCCTAAGAAATGCTCTGCATTTAAAAGGTTGTAGCATCTACTAACAGGACACTAATCAGTTACTTCTCATAGCATCCACTAGGTACTTGGTAGCTGGAGGTAGTAAATGTAGCACTATTAAGTTTTCTAACTGCGCGAGGTAGTAAGCACCGGTACCCAGGAATGTCCTAGTGAATAGCACTCTCATGAGCTACATGATTTTACTAACTGGCCATGCATAACCCCGTGAATAGCTCGACTTGAATCTAGTGTGTACAAACTGAACGTCTTGACACACGTTTTGGCCAAAGAGGGTTTAAGAATCGTGTCACATGGCACACACCATTAACTAAAAAATGGTGTAGGAAGTACGGTGTATTTTCGAACACCCCAAAGGAAGGGTGAGGACAGCACTGCTACGCGGGACAATGTGGATCGGCTGAGCGATCAGCACGACACAGAGACACATTCAACACGCACATATCACACCTAGGCCACAAATAAATTGAGGAAGAAAAGTAACGGGATATACGAGGACATTTAGTACAACGTACACCCCTGCCACACGAAAATTTAATGCCATTCCCAGCGAATGTCATTCGTTCACAATGACATTTGCTTGCTGCCACAGGAGACAATGCACTGACATTCGATCAAAATGACATTATCGACCTAATGTGTTTGCAGAAGCCATTCGACTGCATTCGGTCAGCAAATGTATTATCACGACACCAGACACTCGGTGGGAATGCACCCACAAAACAGAATACTAAAGCGTCAGTAGCATTACAATATTTTGACATGCGTGTAATTTTTAATCATTCATATGTTCTTATTAACCAAGCCGAATAGAGTTGTACAAAAAACTGCTAGTCTCGCTACAATGTTCAATCGTGTTCAATACGTTGATGTAACTGTGCTTAAAGTGAGCCGAGAAGAGCATTAAAGGTGTGTAAGCTCTTTTCGCGCAATTTAATCTGTTGCTTAAGCGTCCGCCGGTGAAGCGCTTACTAAAATATGTTGTCTCCTTATTCGTATTGTGCGGCAATGTACCAAAGACCACGCGCTAGTAATTGTAGGTGATTTTAATGCCCCCCATACCACCTGGGGTTACCCCAAACACAGCAAAAAGGGCACGCACGCTTACGAAGCCATACGGCAAAACAACCTTCACCTACGCAATATTCCCGGCACAAGCACCCGTATTGGCAACAGCGTATCCCGTGACTATTCGCCTGACTTGTCTATGACTTATGATGCTACGGACCCAATCTGGACATGCCTGCCAGACACACTAGGGAGTGATCACATCATCAGCCTGCTGCTGCCTTATACAAAATAACTAAAAACTTGTCTAGGCACTGGACGGTTAACGGATTGGACAAAGTTTCGTCACGACACATCTGCCGAACCTATTCATAACATTGAAGAATGGTCCGCTGCCATCCTGGACACAGCACGGAAGCACACAAAAGATATCCTGCTAACTCCGGACACCCTGGTGGTAGACGCCCACCTCGATCATCTTTGGGCTGACCGCCTTGGTCTAATTATTTGATGGAAAACTCGGAAGACCCATCGGCGACTCCGCATTCGGATCGCTAAGTTGACCAAGGAGGCTGCTAATTATGCCCAGCATCTTAGCCAGCAAAATTGGGCTCAATTTTGTAAGAAGCTTCAAGGAACGGTAGGCGCGCGACGAACCTGGCATCTCCTCAGATCGCTAATGGGCAATAACCAAACCAAAACAGCAGCGGCCCACCAACTGCACCACCTCATACAAAAATATTCCGCCACGGGACAAGAACTTCTAGAGGAGCTGAAGAAACCATGGACACGACCAGACGGGGACCCGTCCTTGCACCACACTCCTTACACCGGCCCCCCAAATGCTGACTTGGATGCACCCTTCACCCTTCCAGAAATTGAGGCAGTCGTGCGTAACCTTACACGCAATACAACACCGTGTAAAGACCGCATCCAGAACAAATACCTGCGTGATCTCGATGCGGCCGCCCTTGAAGCTGTTTTAGAGTACAATGGAATGCGGGTACTTTACCGCAACTCTGGCGGCATGCCGATATTACTCTTATCCTGAAGCCAAAGAAATCGTTGACTCCAGGAAACCTTCGCCCATCCCTGACATCGTGTGCTGGGAAACTGCATGAACATTTAGTACATAACCACTTGGTAACACACATCGAGGATAATGATCTGTTCCCGATGAAAGTGTTTGGCTTTCGACCCCATCTGTCCACGCACGATATTTTAATCCAGCTTAAGCTGAGCATTACTGATCGCCTTACGTCATCCCACAAGCGTTGCATACTTACCCTGGACATCAAGGATGCTTTCGACAACGCTTCACACTCGGCAATACTTGCAGTACTCGCATCTTTCGCATGTGTAGAGTGCACGTATAACTACGTCAGGGCCTTCTAAACGTACCGTACAGCGACAATTGGTCTTGGGTATCTTCGATCGTCCACTTTCACGATTCAAGCGAAAGGTACCCCGCAAGGCTCGGTCATCTCGCCACTGTTATTTAACATTGCCATGAAGGACCTCCCACCGAAATTGCAGTCGATTCCCCCCATTAAACACGCGTTATACGTGGATGACGCCTACTGGCTCCATCGGAGAACAGCAAGATGTATTGCTGCAAGCGGTTACCTTTACCCTTCACTACCTCCAGACAAGAGGCCTCCACTGCGCACCGGAAAAATCGGCTTTGCTGACACTCCACTCTCGACCTTTACTCAAATCTGCTCGAGGTAACCTGAACCTCAGCTCACCATTGCAGGACAGCCAATCCCCAGCGTCCCCCGCCTGCGAGTGTTAGGTCTAATAATACCCAAAAACGACTCTGGACTTCATACCATTTCTCCGCTACATAAAACCATGTCACAATTGATGCACCTTCTGCAACGCATCTCCCACCACCGTCGAAGCCTTAAAGAGCAAGATACACTAGGAATACTGCAAGCTTTGCTTATTAGCCGCGTTACGTACGGAACCCCGTACCCCGCTCTCAAAACAACAGAAAAGGCTCCGCTCAACACCATGATTCGCCAAGCTTGGCCTCCCCACTGCTACTGCGACCCACAAACTACTCGCTTTGGGAGTTCAGAACACGTGGGAAGAGCTGCAAGAAGCCCATCATTCGGCTCAACTACGGCGCGTGCAATTGACTCCCACAGGTTGACAGGTTCGTACAGCATTATGACTCCGTCCGACACCCCCGAGGGAACAAAACAACGCATTCCTCTAGCCCTGCGAGATGGCATCCCGGTGGCCCCAATCCCTTGCAATATGCACTCCAACTACCACCTTGGCAGCCAGGATGCCTGTGCTCGAGCCCTGACTGCGCGATACGGCGAAGACCCCACCGCCCTATCTACCCCCAGCCCTGGGCGCGCCGGCCACGTAGCCTGTGTAGTTACTCATACTGGCCAATGCTTGAATGCCGCCACTGCTACCACAAGCTCAATCGATGTCGCCGAAGAAATCGCCATTCCCTGGCCGCCATTTCCCGCCCTGACCCAGTCACCATCCTCACCGATTCGCAGACAGCCTGCCGAAACTACCAGATTGGCCGAATTTCTTCATCAGCCCTTAACATCCTCAAAAACTGCTCAACGACCCCCGGCATCCGCATCGTCTGGGCTCCTGGACACGCCGCCATCCCCGGCAATGAAGCGGCTCAATCCGCGGTTCGCGATCTCGTACACCGAGCCATTGCCGAAGGTGGCCAATGTTTACTCCCTCAAAATCAACCCCACCCACGGAGTGGCTACACGGAGATTCTCGCTCAATACAGGCAAACTCGCCGTCTCCTCCCGCCACCACACTGGCGCCTCTCCAGAGAGGAAGCTACAACTTGGCGGCGGCTCCAAACCAATACCTACCCACACCCCACCCGCCTCCACGTCATCTTCCCCACCCAACGCCCTTCCCTCTGTGCTCCCTCTCCCCAGGCTGGCACCCTCTACCATATAGTATGGGAGTGCCAACATACTCCGGACTTGCCCCAATTCCCAAGCCCACCTACGAGCAGTGGAGGGCTTACCTGGTTAGCCCATACCCGGATACCCAGCCCATACCCGGTTACCCAGCTCATCCTGGTGACCCGGGCAAGGACAGCCAGCCGAAGTCAAGGCATCCCGGACTAGGGATGCCTTCCACGGGTCGACGCCGATTCATCACCTTCTGCTCGACAAAATAAAATATCTATTCTCTCTCTCCCCCTCCCTCACTCTCTCTCTCTCTCTCTCTCTCTCTCTCTCTCGCTCCCTCTGTACACTAGGTTTTTCCCGTCCAAACTGCGCTCCTTTGCAAATGACATTAATTTTGGCCGTGCGGCAGCGCGTCATGAACATGGCACTAAGTCAAATGAATGACTACAAAGGGCGGTGTGGCAGGGATACCTGAGCAATAAGCGAAAAGTTTCCTGGTAGAGTCGGTGGGCTGGTCCGAAAAATTGAATATTTTAACAACAATTTTAGAATTATACATTTTAGTGTGAGCATATGCACGTCATGCAGTGTATTTGCGAAATATTTTTAACCGTGAGGTGGAGTGGCAAAGTGCTGGTGTTATGTTCAATAAGTCGTAGTATTTCGCTAGTATAATGTAGTAACGATAGTAGTATTTAGACTCCATACTTAGTAGCAGTACCTACGTACCGTTCTTCGGTGTAGTAAAGTTCGTAAGGAGTCAGTGAATGCAGCCGTAACTACCCTTTTACTAGCTTTTTGGTTAAGAGTGCAGGCTCAACAAGTTGTTGGAGAAGTGCCTGCTACGGGCCTAAAAATGTGCGCACGGACGTGAAATGTTTGCTCGAGCCTTGCCCACAAAACCTGGACATCATGAATATAACCAGTGTAGGCTGATTAAGTATCGGTGAAATTCGGGAAAACGAAATATTACGATCGATCTTGGTTGCTCTTGGCTGTATGGAATAGCCGCATATCATTTGTATATAGATGCAACCGGCATTTCTGGTGCCCTGCAGGAGATTAATTAGACGCGTCAAAATCCCTGCCCATACCATACACAAGTAAGTGACACCGAACCACGCTTTTCAGCACATACAACGAGCATGAATGATTTAAGGAAACGCTTTTACACAGAAAGATGTGTGAAAAATAATTAGACCCACTTCTCTTCGAAACTCAGAACATTTCTGCGGAGCCACAGAGGCTGAAAAGTAGGTGAAAATTATAGCTTCAGTGTTGAATGGGAACAAGTAGATGGCACCAGGTTTTGAACGAAGTTCCTGGCTTGTACCCAACGGGGAACGGAACCTCGCGTCTGCAGAAAACCATAGTACCTCACCAATCCGCGCATTTGGGGGCCCTAACCTGCTCTCTTTTTAAAGGGAATCTTTGTGTGCTTTACTGATGGCGATTTTTTCACGGAAGATGTGCTGCAGGAAAGCCACGTTTATACAATGGGTTTACGCGAAAGCACATCAGTCGTATCAGAGACCTAGAGAATAGGAGGTCGTTAAGCAAAATGACGCACTAAGGTATAGTACTGGAATAAACTTTCATGATGTAATATAATGGCTGATACTGTTGAACGTTCCGTCATGCATTCTCTATGCACAGCATTTCCTTCAGATTAGTTGCGCCGCCGTTGGCTTTGAACTCCGTACAGTACGAAATGTTTGATTTGGCGCTGCTTTAATTGCGATGCTGAATATCGCAACCACAATTTCACTTGTTTGCATGGCATGTCAACTCACGAGTAAATGTCTTTGAAAGCATTTTACTGGCGAAAAATAAAGACGCGGACGAAGAAGAAGTACACAGCACACTCGCTAGTCCTGTGTACTTCTTCTCGTCCGCGTCTCTTTTTCGCTAGTCAAATGCAGTCAGATAACCAACTAGCCCAACTTTCTGCCTTTGAAAGCGTTAAATTAGCACTACTTTTCCATCGCTTTGCAGCCACTAGATAAGATGGTGTTGCTGGCACAATGTAATATTTAACTAATTATACACAAGCACAAAACATTTTGAGGCCAGCGATAGGTGTGATAAACTCTAGGAAAATCCCATTTCTGATGTCATGATTTTTTAATGTATTGTGAGCAGCTGTGCGAACTACGTCTCAGCATGTGCACAATCGTCCTATTCTGTGTGTACATGCTATCCTTATCACATCATCTTCATCTTCTCAGCGGGTGCAGCGTTATAACATCGATTTCTGGCTCTGTCTTCCTGGAGCGGTGACCGCACGATTAAAGCCTCCTGCCTGGCGAGGCAGTGCCAGTCAGTATATGTAGATACAGTGGTTACAACCAATGCGAAACTAACTTGTCACATATGAGGCCTTAATCTTTAAAGTTAGAGCACCGCCAATGTGTACACTCACTGACAAATGAAATGCGAACATGAAAATATGAAACAGAACACACGAAATTGAACAATACTTTTCGTGGACGTCCAATAATTGTTTGCTATTGGTACAGTTGGAAAGTCAATTTCCCAGCTCTGTTAATGTAATTAGGCCACGCGTTAATTTGACCTGCATGCAAGTAATTCACGCTATTTGTGTATTCTGGTTCATACTTTCGTGTCCGCATTTTATTTGTCCATGAGTGTGCACCATATTGCCTCAGTAGGCAATTCTATCGGTTTTCATCAAGCTCTCAACCTCAGCCAAGTGACGATGTAGCAGCGATCATTACACGAACTGCTACCATAACGTCCATCGCGGCATTATGCTATGAAAAAACGAGATTACAAATAATGTTCTAGCCACCTGTTTCCGTTCAATTTCCCTTCATGCCTTTTTCCGACCTTTCTTTACTTTTGGAGCTAGTGCTCCGAAGCGTATAGTTCGTCAACAACTCAAGCAGCAAGAATGCACTAGCACACTATAATACAATGAGGCAAAAGCATGCGGAAAGGAGAGGCCATATTTGGAGTTGAAGAAAAACTTGAGCCCGTCCCACCTCGGCTTCTTCACAGACATCGACCCGTCTGTATGGTGCAGAGCTACGTCGTCTTCCAAGGTGGGCAGCCAGCTGGGCAGGCATCACTGGGGCGGAGGGACCTACTCGAGCAGCCTCCGTTTGAAGAGGCATATCTTTGCCCGGATGTCGCTTTTGCCGCTCCTGCGTATGCAGAAAAAATACCACCCCTTTCTTTTGAAAATGTTGCGAAACAATAGCTTAGGCATTTCAGACGCAATAATATTTATCTTTCTGTCGATCCCACTATTCAGCCATTTCAAAAGCAGTTCAAAGAATGTTTGAACACGTAGTTTTCGAAGAAAATCTATAATGAGCATCTTTGAAGGAAGGAGACTGCAGGAACATGTTTTCGAAGGTAAAAATGAAATGCCCATTTTTTTGTTTTATCGCTGTATCATTGAATTGTGTATGCTTGGTATTGCAGAATTTTTACAGACCAATTATTCTTATAGTAGCTATTATTACAGTAAAATGTGTTCTGTTAATAATGAATACTGTAAAAAAGCATGGCGTTACATGGTCGGGTAATTTTTGTTGTCGGTGGCCGGGGTACTTTCTTCTTTGACTTTACCCTGATGATCAAAGATGTCGCGGATCTCCCTACCTGGTACACAGATAGGGAGCCGATCCGCCGGAGCTTGACCACTGCTCCGACGGCCACCGTTTGTGGTTTCTACCCTTCACCTTACAACTCATTACCACGGTTGGTTACAGCGTGAGTGTGTGGGCTCGGGGTCCGCGGTGTCGCCATTAACGTCACCAAGAGTACTCGAGGTGGCCCGTGCGGGGGCTTAACCTTAAGGAAAACAAAGACTACCAAAATGAAAACAAAATGATCGAAATGAAAACGCAGGACCATTGACCAACCGAAACGAAACCGTTTCTTGCTGCGCTTTACTCTAGACAGATATTTGGTTGCGTTATCGTACACCATTCTTGTGTGATTATCGGATCGATTACATTTTCATTTGCTGCCCGCTCTACCTAGGAGCGAACGACGCGTAGCCTCCCCATAGCGCGCTAAAAGGTGAACTCCCAGACGAGAACGAGTGCCCATACATGCAATGTGGCGTGATGCGAGTCATGACGCTGATATAGTGTCCTGACTGTCGTGATATAGAGCAAGATTTGTGGGCGCGTTGCCGCACCAGTTACCAAATGCGAGCTTCAACAACGAATTTCTGAGCTCCGACCGGGGCACTGCAAGGAGTTTATACCTGGCCAACATCCCCGAATGTGCACGTGCCAAATATTTTAGGGGCATCATCATCGTCATCAACACCATCATATCTATCTTTTGAGCACGTTGAAAAAGTGGGCTTTGTTGCCAGGCATGCCCGCGTGAGCAACCACCGACGGCGAACTTCAGCCAATACCAGCTTTGCTTTTAAAAAAAGCAGAAAATTATCAGTTCAAGAATTACAAAGCTATCGGTAAATTGATGTGTCCTAATTTTTCAGGAGAGCGACAGTGCACTTCAGCTGTAGCACCCAACATTTGTTTTAAATAAAATATTACGCGGAATTCACACGACGTTACTCGATAACGGATTGAGTTCTGGGTCACTGTCAGTTAGCGGAGGTTACATACAAAGGAATAACGGAATGCTTGCCCGTGAAAAACACTGAATATCGTAGAAAAGAAAGCTGCCTTTCTGTGCAACGTTAAATTGTAGAAGGACAGCCGATTCTGGCATGCGCCACTCGGGACGTATGTAACTCTTTTAAATGATTTAAATATGAAACATTCACGATGCGAGCACAGACGTCTTGGGATCATCCACCCTTGTGGATGCGGTGAAAGTAAAATGACCCCTTTATTTATTGACTGCTTTGTTCACGCCCTGCCGCCGTAGGTGGCACCGCGTGCTGCAGAACATGGCATGACTGTTTATAAAGCGCTGTGCTAAACGCCACTGTGGGTATGCGGCACTGTGTGGGTATGCATCTCTCCGCCAGGATGCCTCAAAAACTGCAGCGTGTGCACCGTAGCTCTACAGATTAGGCCAAACTTTTAGCTCCAATGTCGTGAACTGGTGCGTCAAGCTAGAAGTAGATAGTAAAGTTACTTGCTGCAATCCGCACCAGTCGACGATGGTGGAGTTCAAAGCGCACTTTTAGGCGTATCATTTTATGCTAGGGCTAACGAAGGCGACATATTGTCTCAGCTGATATCACCGACATGCCAAGGAAAGCAAAATTCATTGTTCACCGAAGTGTTCCAGTTCATATCTACGACATAACGAGCAACGCAAACATTTTACGCCAGGGGGGGGGGGGGGGGACCTGTTGACCACGTTTGAGCTGAAAGCGTGCGTCTACGCCTGACTTCGGTCCGTCGCATACAAACACGTCACGCCCCCTCCATCCATCGCGGGTAATTTTTTGTGCATGCCACTTTTAAATTGCTAGGCATGAGTATTCCGGAATTAGTAAGCTTAGAATTAGGCTTCATGATTGAGGCTTCAAGCGGTTCGAGAATTCAAGAGCTGGACGGAAGCCCGTCTTGTCGCAAAACACATTACAACAATGATGAAACTCCAACCGGCCATGAATGTTAAAAAAACGATGTTTCGGCTCCCGTACGGGACGTTAGTTCACAATGAGATGATGGGGCGAAAGCGTTTCCGTTTCTGTTGTGTTGGCTTCAAGATGTGACGCAGGCAATGTGCGTACCATGTGGGAAGTTGTCAATGAGATTGTACGCTCCAACGTCTGGATTGTCAAGGGTTTCAGCTAAAGCCGTGAGGTCCAGTTGTTGTCTTTTAAATGCGGAGCATTTCTTAGGCTCGCCTAGTCCTGCGTCGTTGATGGCGGCGCCGTCCACACGCTCACTGCGCATGCGTAAACTCTCCTCCTTACACCCACAGCTCCGCGATACTACTCTATAAAAAATAAATAGTTAGCCGCGCCCGGTTTCGATCCCACGACTCTCTAGCCGCAACGGGAGGTACGCGGTGCTCTTCCCACTACGCTACAAATCCGGGACAGGAGCAAGTGCTACGAACGCGCCTTATGTCATTGACTCATTCAAACTACGTCAAGAAGCTACTGATACAACGAAGTCATGCGAATCTGAACGTCAACGGAAACGACGAACGGAAAATTTTAGAGGGGGATGCTGAATTTCCCGTGGGAAAGCTGTGGCGGGAAGCGCCACGCGCCTTGCAGCTCCACCAGCCCCGTCCGCAACGCCTCTGATGCTGATTGTGGCAGGATGCCCCTAGGGATTGGCCAACCAAAGAATCCATCACGAGATAGGTTCGCGTTCAACCACCGTCGTCATCTTCCCGTAGGGGAACCGCCGAAGAAGAAGAAGAACGAGAAGACAAAGCTGCGAAGAGGAGGGCGCGTACATTGCTCTCAACCGGTGCACCAATGTCAACAACCTTTACCTCATCAAAGCTGACGGAGACTACCGATTCTACCACAGAGACAACATCGACAAGAACATGATGGACGAGTTTCGGCGCCTCGAGAACCACCGCCTACTCACCGTAACACAACAGCACTTGCGTGCCTTTGCCACCGGTGTGGACCCGGACGCGGAATTCCCTCTGGCGCTAGTAAAAACCAGATCACTCAACATAACGGCAACACAATGGAACCACACGGAACCGCCACGATGCTTCGCATCCTCATCAGGGTTCCCCACGGGAAGATGGTGTAATTTTTTTTGTCATTATTTTCGCATTGGCCCACTGCATTTTTCTTTTTTTAGCCCACATGGACCGCTTGAGGCAAGGAGCACATACAGAAATTTTAGAAAACGCATCTTATAACGCTCTGGCCGAAGACGCAGAAGCTACTCGCCATAAAATAGCGTGGGCGAATGCGAAAATATTGAAAAAAGAGATGAATTGGACCTCACGGCGTTAGCATGAATTCCTGATAAGCCATACCCCGCAGCACACACTTAATCGCAATGACGACAACTTCCACGCATTTACGCACGTGTCCCAAGTCACATTTTGAAGTCAACGTAACGAGCACTTTCACCCTCATCGCATTGGGAAGAAGGCTCCCGTCAAGACGCCGAAATGTCTTTTTGGGTTTTTGTAAACCTTCATTGTCGGTGCCAGTTTTATAATGGTTGGTATCCAAGATTTCGCACAACGTAGGGTGACGTGTGCTAACACTGCCTCCGTACAAACACCCCTGCGCCTCGGCAAAACCCGAAGAAGCTATCTCAAGGCGTTCCGGTGCAGTCGAACGGATAGCTTTGAATAAGTCGGATCCGGCAAAACGTCTGTCTTCAGTACAAGTAAAGAAACAAATAGTTGGTCAAACAGAGGGCTGCGAAAAATGCTGCATTAGTAGATATTGCTTACAAATTCTTAGCAATTTTAAAGGGGAGCTTTTTATTGCTCACTTGGGCGACGTTGCCTATAAAAAGGCCAACTTTCTCAGACGATGATGATGATTAGCGATGAAGTGAAACATGGTTGAAAAGCGAACCTTGGTCTGGTCGAAAGTCCATGGTCAAAGTCCGAAATTCAAATTGTTACGTCCAAAACAGACTGCCGGAATGCGAACTTACACGATGGGTTTTCGCAAAAGTACATCAATCGTCGCAGGGTAAAAACGCTTCCCGCAGCGGGCATGGGACCTGTGTCCCTCGTGTTATGAAGTCACCCTCTATCCGATTGTGCCATTCGGACACGGTCGAAGCAGTTTGGATTTTGAACTTAGATTTTGACTCAGGTTGCGTGGGAGGAAGGTTCGCTTTGTAGCTATATTTCTCTAACAAAGGGTCTTTTATTTTTGTCTGAACAAATAACAGCTATGACAACATTTTTGCTACGAGCATGATTTGTATAATACAGAAAAGTTAAATCCAGATGTAACAGCAATGAATAAAGCTACATCGAACAGAAGCGTTCACAACAGTTAAGATTACTGAGCAGTTGTCAATGGCTCAAGATGCTGTACTGAGTACGCCTCTGTTTAAGACGACAAAGTGTAGTCTACTTTCTGGAGCTTTCACTGCATTTCATTCGGTGAGTATTATTCTTAATTTCAAGCAGTGTTTTGCGTGTAGTTCTTTTCGTATTATTTAGAATATGCGCTTAACATTTACTGGTTCGAAAAGTGCATGTTGTGGTTGGGATTTCGCGATCATTAGGGATGGCTTGGACTGCGATTCGGTATGTTACGAACGGTTGGCTTTATCATGGTTCCGAAATATAGGGACGGTTACCACGAAAAAACTCCTTTTTAATGATACTTTAGCTAGGATTAAATTTAAGTAGAAATGCAATACCGGCCAAAGCTTTTAATTATAAAATCCATAACCAAATCAAATTTTTTTGCCAAAGTCACCCAAAAACAATCCAGCTGATGTTCTCCGACGTATTAATGTTTTCTTATAAGGGTATAAAATTTGAAGTAAAGGTAGCATTTTTACCACATAAGTTACTAAAGTGACATTGATGGGCTTGAGTTCAAATCGGGAGCCTCAGTTCCGCCTTGGAAAAAGAGTCGTCGTCTAGCACGACGCCCTTCTCAAAATGAAACGCGGCGTTGCAGTCTTACCGTGAATTCGCTCTGCAAAGGAGAGGTGGACGGCGTATCAGATCCGTGCCGGCGTCTTGCCTTTCTGGATTTGCCACGGCTCGGGCGCGAACGGCGGCGGGGTCGCAAAGTTTCTTCCCGGACCGGTGATCCACGCCTCGAAGTTGGCTTCCGACCTGATTTGCTGTCCTTCCGGTTGCGCAAATGACGCGTTGGCTGCAAATTACCTCCGGCGGGTGCCGACCCTCGCCTCGAACCTGGTTTCGACTTTTGCTTGCTCAGCCTCTTGCGCGTTTTGGGAACCTTTGCGTCGTCGTCTTCACGGGTAGGCGAGTAGCGGTACCACTTGCCAGGGTCCACGACTGGCGGCTTAGCCGAGGCCATGGCTTGACGTCAGGGTAGTTTCGCTCAGGAGCTTGGCGAACGTCGCTCTTGACCTATTTGCCACGACGCGAGATCACGCGTACGCGTGGTAGTAGACTGTCGCAGTGAACGAGATGACGGCTGTGCGAGGCAGCGAGAGCGCCGTGGTCAGACCCCGGCGGGCGAAGCGGGTTTGGGGACCGTGTTATCACTCACGCTGACCCCGCAATTTCTCGAGCGTCACGCACTCGGTGCAATGATAGTGATTACAGTGTAAACCGGAAAGCACTCAATGCACATTTGGTAATGAGAGACCGCAAAAAATAGACGCTTCTTAAGGTGCTCCCTTTGTGTTATCGATTTTAATCATTTTTCACACATTAAAACTGAAGAAACCCTAAACTATTGCTGCATTCAGAGTTTCAGGCGCATACTTGCTCACAAGGATTCGCCTCTTGAGTTGTGAAGCAATTGAACCGATGCTTCTTCTGCGATGTAAGTGGCTATAATAACGTTTAACGAATAATTTCTACATGCAAAACTTTGTGAAATATATAAAAGTATTAAAATTCCTTAAACAATGGTCGTGGAAGAGACTAACACTATTTTTAGCTTTTAGGAGGCGTAGGAAAACATCTACCCTCGAATTTCTTAATCAGAGCATTATCCTCTACAGCCTATTTACGTCCAATACCCGCCCAATGGCTGCGTGGCTCCGGCGTTGGGCAGCAGAGCAAAAAGACCCGGGTTCGATTCCTGGCTGCACAGCCGCATTTCTGATGGAGGCGAAACCCGAACACGGCCGTGGGACGAGATATGGGGGGTCTTTAGATATCCCCGGGGGGTAAAAATTAATCCGGAGTGCTCCATTACGGCACACCTTATAGGCGCAGCTTCGGTGCGTTAAACACCTAAAGGAATCGCCTATTTAGATCCACTGGAGTGCATGTCTGGGGAGATGAGTCTCATAAATTGTGGTACCCGAGGCATATTGGGGGCCCATTGAATAAGCCCGTTTATATTCTTGTCGTGCTGCGTCATGGCACATCTTAAGTCCAGGTATATTTTTTTAGGTGGAAGCATTAGCAGAAGAGTACCTCGGTGATCGTTGTACACCAGTGCCTGGGGAACTCGTTGCATTTAATATCGTCACTCACGTGCCCTATTTGTGTATACCTTCTCAACGCTGTCTCTATTGATTCGTAGTTCTTTGGTGTGTGCTCGTGGCTTCTTTTTCACGTTCATTTTGGCAATGCTAAGGACTAACGATGTGGTTTCGGCATTAGCTCATTCATTTTATTGCTCTCCTTAAACGCCATCAGGGGCGATAGATGCCATCGTAGTCATCCGTTGCGAGAAGCGGTTCATTATTGGGTATTTTTATCACATTCTTTATCGGCTAACCATTCCTCACCTGGCTTTTCGGGATGAGCTGAAATTTTTATAGTCGACCGAGGGGAGTGTTGTTGTGTTGTGCGACGGTGTGCTGCTCCTTTTTGGGGAGGAGGGGATGTTGTGTTGTGTAATGTAGTTCTGTTCATGCCACCAGGTTCTAAGGTGGCCAATTTCCAGCATCATCTTCAGCAACCGCAAGCCCGGTTATAAATACCATGTAACAAGAATAAAGGCTCTCTTTTCCGTGGGTACGAGGTAACGTCTGCATCTCTCTGCCACATATGGTGCGCGGCGGATACAACATAATGGCGACGAGGTAACCCTTTTCGGCTGCGGGCGGAACGCCACGTCACTACTCAAGTACGGCATACTGCAATCTTCTTCAATGGCACTGACGCCACCGCCGCCGTTTCTACCGACACCGGGAAAGCCCGCCATACCGTGGACGCAATGGCGTCGGATGCTCGAGAACTACCTCGTAGCTTCGGCAAGCGACGCGTACCTGCCAGCACGCCGCAAGGCGCTCCTTCTACATTGCCTGGGGGTCGAGGGTCAACGAATCTACTACACGCTACCAGAGAAACAACCTACGGAGGGCGAAGACGAATTCAAGACTGCTCTACAGACGCTCGAGGCCTACTACGCAGCAAGTACTAACGTTGTCATTGAACGCCAGCGGTTTGGTCAACGCGTTCAGTTGCCGGGTGAGACCACGGACATGTTCGTTTCTTCGCTGCGAGAACTTTCACTTTCCTGCGCCTTTAATGACAGGGCCGACGAGTTCATACGCGACCAACTCGTCGCCAAGACGAGCAACACCGTACTTCGGGAGCGGCTACTTTTGGAAGGCTCCTCATTGACATTGAACAGGGCCCTCACAATTGCTCGAAGTATCGAAGAAGCTGCAAAATATTCCAAGAAGTTGTCATCAGCTAGCCCTGCAGGGTACGTGCAAAAAGTGGATAAGCGTTTGATGCCAGGGCCAGCCGAACGTGCCTCGTCGGTACAAAATAGTAGGACTTACTTTCACTGCGGCTCTGCGAAACACTTAGCCAATTCTAGTATTTGCAAAGCAAGAAACAAGACCTGCAACAACTGTGGCAAGGTAGGCCATTTCGAGAGAGTCTGTCGTAGCGAGAAGCGTAGCAAGGAGTCCCTCGCTGTTCAAGAAGTCCAGCACCGCGATCCAACAGCTCTCAGCGTACTGCAAGCTTAACGGGGGACAGAGCACCGGAGTGCGCATACAAGTACAGGTTCAAGAAACTCCCGTCGATTTTCTCGTGGACACGGGTTCTGCAGTTTCAATTCTTGCTGCGGACACGTACAGCAAACTGAAGCCTTTAGCGCTTTTGAGAACTGAAAACTAATATTTCAGCACAGGAAACGCCCCAGACTCACGAAAAATTGCCAACAACGACGTAGAACACAAGTCGCTCCCAGTCACGGTAACATGGGCGGTAGTTACGGCCTGCTATAACTCTTAAAACGAGCCTTCCCGGTACGGTCCGGTAATGGGTGCCGTGTTCCGTACCGGAACCGTTTTTCCGATCTGCTATGAGAGTTGCCATGATTTGAAGCGCAACAAAAACACACGGACGAAGAACAGTGTAGACGAGACAGGCGCTAACCTTTTTCTAGCACCTTGGCTACATCTTCTGGAAGGCCAACATCTCCAAACACAACCATCTTGCAAGCTCTTGGCTGCAGCCTTGCTCCTTCGACGTTAAGCAGCTTGGATAGAGTCACCCTCCATAGCAGTTCGGTTGTCTGCGCCGCCAAGCGCCTCACTGATCTGTACTTATATTCAGCAACCACAGGCGGGTAGTTGCTAAATCATACGACTCTGAGCCAGTCATTATACATCCGTCTCTGCAGGGTGCCACATTTCCGATCTTAGTGTTTTGCACACGCGCTTCCAGTGGCCAAAAGAAGGCTGCACAGGCCCAAACATAGCACTTACTTCTTCGGGAATTCTTCCTTTCCGAAGGCAGAAGGACAGGTATCTTCCGCGGTTTTCTGTTACAGCGCAGAGAGCGACTAGAAGGCTTTCCTGGTTTGTGCTGTGCGAGGCAGGGTTACAGAAGGAAGAGATGTAGCTGAGAAGAACTTCTTGCTGGACTAGTTGGTGAATAGATGCCATGATTGCCATGATCTTCTCCTGTGCCATGATCTTAATAGATGCCATGATCTTCTACTGTGGGCCCAACCTTCTGTAACCCTGCGTAAACAGAAAACTTCCCATCCATGTGTCTAGCGCTTTACCCCCGACTCGAACTTCATATCTTGCGTTGTGCGTAATTTTTTGCGTGTCATCGCGATATTTATAGTTGCACGTATGCGCTCCCGTATGCATGAACGTGCTGCTATAACAACGCACCGAACTCATGCGGTGTGATTAATCAAAATGCGACTGCCTTCACATATCTCACAATGTTTGTCATGGGGTAAGAACCCATACCCCGAGGGGGATTGGCCCGAGAATAAGATGATGGAAGAAAAGACAAAGAGAAAGAAGAACCAGAGTGGAGCCTATGGCGCGGGGGTGAACCGGGCACAATTTATCTTTGTAGCTGAGCCAGCTGTGTTTTTGGCGGCCCAGTGGCCCAGGTCCTATCGACCGCAAGTTACTCTAGCACAAAGCTTGGTGTCTCCATTAGGGGTTGCGCTCAATAACATACTTCCATCTCTTGATAGGGGTCATCCGATAACGGTCAACTTCCGGGACATCTTTCCCCAAAATGCTACCTGCCCGATTTCTCAATAGTATCCTACAGGATCACTTGGCCTCAATTCAGCAAGGTACTATCATATATACATATGCTTCTCAACGAGATGAAAAATCCGGAATAGGTATAGTTTCCCCTTCCCTAAATTGGTACTTTTCGGTTCGTCTGGTGGATTATATCCCAATATTCTATGCGGAATTCTTGAAATTGTCTTGGCACTACCCCAAGCAGCAGAAATTGCCAAGCCCAAGCATGAGCAAAACATCAGTGGCCAATGTGTCCGAGCTTGGCAATACCTCGGCCGCCAATATTGGCTGGTGTTTGGGAAAGGTGACAAGCCAACAATTGGCCAAGCCCTGGAAGGCCAATATTGGACAACGCTTGGCAAAGTACCTTGCCATGATAATGCCAATGGGTGGACCCCACGCTATTTTCATGCACATTTTTGGCTTTGTGGCCAGTCCTTATGGACCAATGCTTATTTTACGAGTTGCCTCGCGGCCCGATTTCTGCTTTATACATGCCAGTATACAGGAAATTATTAAACGGGTGCGCATTATTTATTTAATGCGCACTCGTTAAATAATTTCCTGTACAATGGCATGTATAAAACAGAAATTGGACCGCGAGGCACAATAAGCAAACTGCATCAACTTTGCGAAGCAATTATACATACGTGACTTGCCAAAAACAATGGTGCAACACAACACACCGGGTCTGTCTGTGTAGCTTTTTTATTATGCACATCAAATATACGAGAAACCTCGCTTAACAGTGGCAAGAATACGAACACAAACATGAAAGCAAACACAAATAACAGTCGAGAAAAAATTTTAAAAAGCGCTGCTCATGAAGCGCGAACCGATTATTATTCGTTTAACTGCTTGAGATGCCTACAAAACAGAAGCATTCAGGTAAATGAAAACAGGACTCTCATTCCCGGTAATTCGCCGACCTGCCAAGACCACAATATGTTTTTGAACAGCACTATTGTAGAATAGCCCAGCTTGAAAAGCTTGTCACTGCTGCATCCGCCACTTGTCCACGGGAAACACCTGTGCGTCGTAGCGCCTGTAATAAGTAAAAAAAAATAGTTCACTATAATGCTAAATTCACGCTGCTTACTAAATACAGCACCTATACAAGCCTTGCCACATATCCGTGTGAAAATATTCAGCCTAAAGTTCTAGCTTGTTAACACCCGCTATGAAACAAAACGTACTGCACTATTCATTTTTCAATACTGCGTTTTATGGTAGCAGTTACTTGGCTTTTTCTTGAGAAAACAGTCCGGAATTCGACCGAAAATGGGCTTCACTCTTATTCCAGTAGCGCAAAGTAATATAAAAAGCCCAATAGACAAAGCGACACGCCAGCGGTTCCGTGAAATTTTGTTGTGCCTTCGCTCACTTCTGTCCCGTCAGACGCGGAATTCAGACGCGAACGGAACCGACGGAGAAGCCCAGCGGTAGTGTAATTACTTTGTCGCTCGGCAATACCTTTACGTTGCTCAAGAAAATAATGAAACGAAAGCTTCATTAATATGTAGAGTTTAATTAAGCCAGCTTAATACATCCGCAACTCTTATACTGCACACGAGTCTTGCTTCAACGCATGCTGAACGTCGTGAACCTGCAGTGGGAGCACGGCTGCTTGTTCGGAAAACACAAAGCCGGAAAAAAGGATAGCTAGAACTGGCGTCACACAATTGGAAGCACATGTATGTGACCAGTTTTTTCTTCGCAAGAACCAACAACACTAGCAGCACTCGCGAGCGCCAGTTATAAACGACAGCTGAAGTTTTGGAGGGAACGAGCGCGAGCACTCCCGCACCGCGAAAAAATGAAATGGTGACTTACGTTTTCAGAGGCGGCCGTAGCAGGCAAACGATGTTATTACAACCAGTCAGGTATACTTCACACAGCCACCGACACCAAACGCAACCTCACAGACACGTACAGGAGTACTACCGCAGTTTCAATGCCACAAAAGAGACGGAGCCGTCGGTGCAACGCGCCCGTCCACCGGCCCCGCCGCGGGTTCAAAGAACGCGCAAAGGCACAACGCTGAAGTAGTTCGACGTTCACCGTTGCGTTAGGACACAAAACTGACCAATCATACTGGACGTTTAACACTCTCTCTCACGCTGTTTTGAATAAGCTGCACTTAAGTTTAAGTACGCCTTTTGTTTCGTGGCACGGTGCTGTGGCTCTTTAGGTAACTACTTTTTGCTGCGGTTTTGGCCTGTTCACCGCGCTCTAACCGTCGTAATCCGTCATGTTGGGGAACCGACGCCGACGCGGGCAACGACCGCAGTGCTGCCCTCGAGTGGTGCTGCTTGCGCGCCGGGTGCGCATGTACACACGCAAAATAACGCACACGAGTGCTCTACAGTGAGACTTCATGCAACAATATGCAACAACAGGCAAGGCTGTCGGCATTTGCACCTGCCAATACTTTTTATTTAAATGTGCTACTTGACACAAGCTTGAAAATGATTTGGAACTACTTTTTTTGTTGTGCGCTGCGCGTGAAAACAAATTCAAAAATACGCAAACTTCAGTAATATTTTGAGTGAACTTGAGTGGTCATTCAACTAACAAGAACATGCCAAGACGTGCGTAAAGGCACTCATAAATACCTGCGTCACATATAGGCTACTACTCTTCATAAAATTTTATGATCAAAAATTACGTCTGAATGAGCGCGCTGTCCAGTGTGATTTTTTGCGCACCGGCCAATGCGTGTCCTCAAGGCCGGTCGTATAGCGCTCGTTGTCCACGAATGGCTTTTGCGTACAGGCCGGCGTCTGGCCAAGCTATCGGAAGCCAAAGGGAAGCCAAGGGGCGTCCAATGATTGGCTATCGGCCAATGCTGCTTGGGACGAAAGCTTGACATATCGGTGTCGTCTCCACTTATAATTAGAGATTCCCTATCCGTAGGCTTAGCCCTTTCTTCTCCTAAAGACACACCTCTTCTACGGACGTTTCCATCCCTTTTTCCACCTCATATTACTGAAGTTGACCTTCTTTGGGTCTCTGGGCATGCGGGAATCACCTTTAATGAAACCGCAGATTCACTGGCAAGGGTAGCACTCTCCGGGCCTGTTGTCGATGTCATTGAGACAACGCCTTTATTAGCCGCCGTAAGATTCCGTAGATTCTTGAAGCTGCAAGGGCAGCACGAATCAGTCTTATTGTCATTGCAAGATTTTTCTCATCTAAAATTCTCCTGGAATCCGAATTGGTGCCCCTCACGCGACCTGGAGGCGATTGTAACGAGCCTTCGATGTCGTGTGCCCCAGTTGAATAGATACCTCCACAGGTCTCGTCTGGCGCAGTCTGCCATGTGCAGTTACTGTAATGAAGAAGAGACTGTCGACCATTTCCTTTTGTCATGTCGACGATTTTCAAGCCTCAGACGTGAGCTCCTTGAAGTGCCGCTTCATCGCCTGGGGTTGGCAATCAGTGCCGGCTCTTTTATCATTTGGGGCTTCAGAAACGGAATATTGCCGCCGGGATGTTTGTTCTGCTCTTCTGCGCTTCATAGAAAATTCCAAAAGATTTACAACCTAATTCGCATCTTATTCTGGCACCTCACCTGAGCCCTCCAAAATCATCCATTTCTGAATATTTTTTATTATTCTCCTCCTCCTCTCCCTCCTCCTCCTCCTTCTTCTCCTTCTTATTTTTCTTTACTTAGTTATTTATTTATTTCGTTCCTTTTTGTTTCGTTTTTTTTTTCAATATTGACAAAATTCCAAACTCGAATTCCTCCAACACAAGAAAAAAAAAGCTTCCAAATTTTCTCATTTTCTTTGAATCATCCACCTAGGCAGTAATCTCATTCGAATTAATGACTGATGTTTGGCCGATCCCCTGATTAGGTATGCGCCAATAATATCAAGGAACAGCAACAACAACAACAACAACAACAACGAGATCAGTATATTTTTTACATCTCCGTGGCCCAAACGTATCTCCCCCCAAGTGCTATTTGTTCAATCATGCCTGGATTGTATTTCTGTTAAGTTATATGAGGTCATTCCGGTATCCACAATCGAGCGAGAAACTGATTTTTACTTTCAAAACCCCTTCCCTTCCGCTGCAAAACTTCTACCACGCTCGCTATTAGCCGCTATTTTAAATGAATATTTATTCAAGTATCCTTCTTCATCTGTGATTTATACTGATGCATCTCAAAATGGCGAGAAAGCTGGAATTGGTATTTTTTCACAATCTTTAGACTGGAGTTATTCGCTGCGAATTCTGGATTACACACCCATTTTTATGGCCGAGTTTTTAGCAAGTAGCTCTCGCTGTATGCAAAGTACCCGCAGCATGTATCAAAATTATCTTATTATCTGATTCGATGGCAGTTATATCGGCGTTAACTTCCTCTTTCGGAATCTCCATTGTACCGCACACTATTATTTTTTGTTCCCAGGCACGTGAAGGAGGTACGGCCTGTCTTGGGTCCCTGGCCATACGGACATCAGGGGGCAACGAGCAAGCGGACCATTTAGCCTAATCTCGCGTCACAGCTCCCATTCCATTCGGAATTCCTAATCTGGCTATATTTGCATCTGCCGAGACTAAGACGATATTTGGCATTTAGACGCCACCCGTTCCGATTCGCTTTTATCATTTGAAGAGTTCCAACATTTAAAGTTCGGGTGGAATGTTCATTTTTGTGGCTCTCGGCAATGCGAGGTGACCTTCACCGAGCTGCGCTGCAGGGTTCCACGGCTTAATTTCTACCTGTTCAGATCAGAACTTTCACCTACAGAACTATGTGTGCGGTGCCAGGTCCCCGAAACAATGGAACATTTTTTTCTCGACTGTCGCCGTTTCTCAACAGCTAGACAACTGTTTTTGAAGGAGCCGATTGAGCGGTTGGGGTTGACTTTATCGATAACACTTATATTATCTATTGGCGCATCAAAGCTGGGGTTTGCAAGAAGGGATATATATAATTGCATTCAAAATTTTCTTTCTGCCTCAGGTCGTTTGAATTGCTAAGCGGTGCTGATTAATGGGTAGTTCGGGTTTCATTCTTAACTAATACCCCTGTCACACGCGCCAACCTAATGTCATTTTAGACGAATGAGATTACTTTCAGATGACATTCGTCTGCTGTCACACGGGCTCAGTCTAATGACATTCGCTGCGAATTACATTCGGTACCGAATGAGTCCAGAGAAACTCATTCGACTGTGAATTCGGACCAACTGCGTACTCTCAACAGCAGAAGACCATAAAAAATATCTTAAAAAAATAATACCCCTGTCACACGCGCCAACCTAATGTCATTTTAGACTGAATGAGATTCGTTTCAAATGACATTCGTTTTTCTGCATAGGTGCTACACGAAGAACCCAAATGTCATTCACGTGTGGATGTCAATGGCAATCCGGTCGTATACTTGGCGCACTCGAAATTGCATAGAATGATGATGTAATCCAGATAAGCGTTTTTACTTTGAGGAAAAAGTATCTAAAATGCTTTAGCATGCGTTTTATGCGCACTCTTTTTAGGCCCCGTATTTGTTGCAATAAGTCATACGAAGCCAAGACAAATAACAAGGAGATCCGCCATGATCCATACCGCAATTTTTCCACAAACATGGCGGCGCGCGGGGACGACGCCGCGATGAGCGACGTGAAAAAGGTTGTCGCCGAGCGAACGTCTCGCTCTCGGACCATTGCGTGCGTTCGTTTGGGTTTCCCGCGGAATTGCGGGCGCGCGCATTTTCCGTCCCCATGCAAACGTTGACCTGGATCAAGGGCTTCCCCGGTTGTCTCGGCCGTTCCCGAGTGCGCGTTTCCGGGAGACACTGGGTGGAGCCGGGCAGCGGCGGCTCGGGGTGGTTCGCCTTGAGACGCCGCCTCCTTGCACAAGACACCTCCCCGCTCCATTTCTCTCTCTTCTCTTGTGGTCGCGGAGTTCTTTCGTCCCCCTCTTCCGTCGTCCCCGTTGCCCGCGGATCGGTAGCAGATCAGAGCCTCGCTGTCCTGGGAGTAGCGCGCCGTCCTCGGGGTCTTCTCGCCAACGCTTTCAACGAGGGGGGAGGGGCGAGGACACTATATAGCTATCGGAGAACTCGTCAGTTTCGACGCCAGCTGGGCTGAAGCGAAAATTCGTTTTTTTCTTAAATTTTTTGTGCTTCAAAATTTTTAAGCTAATAAAATCCGAGAATCGCCAGAGATAAAAAAAAAAGCTTTTTTCTATTATCAGGGGAAAACAATGTTTTGTTACGCATTGCTTCTTCTAAGTACTTTTGTTCACAAACCGCGCTAATTAACGGACCGAACTCGTTTATCACAGCTGTGTTAAACGCCATGTATGAGTGACGAATTTATATTTCCAAAAGAGGAATGAGTGTTGAGAACGGTACATAACGTAGCGAACGCTTTCTGCGGGGCCGGTAGGAGGGTCCGTGTCGCTGTCGTGCCTTCTGAGCGAAGAGACCAGTGCAGCTTCGCACAAAGCTCGACTTGCTTATTTATAACGTGTTTACAATTCAGGGTGAGAATAAAGCTTGAGAACACTCTCAGCGAGGCGCAGCATGGCCTATTTTTCTACCCGTCGTTTCCTTGCAGCCCCCACGAAGTGTCCACAAACGACGCTGTCCAATGAAAGAAGCGGTTTCCCTCTCTGCAGCATCGCCCTCAGAAAGGTCAAGACTCCCTCAAGACACGTCAAAACTCCCTGGCGCACGTACGAACGCTTCTGCCGCCACATTACGCATGCCGGAGAGCTAACACGCCTTGCGCGAACGTCCGAACTGCACACCTATACTCACAGCACTTACCGGCCACAGATCACCGCCATTTTTTTTTTCAATGGCGGTAATCACCGTCGTTAAACGGACAAAGACGAGGGAAACTGCACCGGCGTCACCAAAGGAACGGGAAAGCGTGCTTCGAAAACGAGAGTCTCTTCTGACGGCCATTGCGGGCCCTCTCCAAGCGCACTCACCGGGAAACATGCATGCTGTCGTGGGAGGACTGCCAAAAGGCGTTGTGTGAGCACCGCTCCATCCCCAAAAAGCATCCAGCCGTTACCACATGATGCCAACGGTGGACGACGAGGCAGAACCGGAACCGGCAAAGCAAGTAAGCAATCAAGTCAAGTCGGCTTGAGCAAGAGGTTTTCCCTCCGTGCCAGACTTCGTTGTCACTTCGGGGCCCCTCTTCTTGTAGGCTTGAAGAACAGGATGGCTCCTTCGTGCCAGACTTCGTCTATCACTTCGGGGCCCCTCTTGTACTCGTATAGGCTTGAATTAAAAGTTGTCCCCTTAGTGCCAGACGTATACCTGTAGGCTTGAACAAGAGGTTCTTGCCTTCGTCCAAGACTTCGTCTGGCACTTAGGGACCTCTCTTGTAAGCTTGGCAAGACGTTGTCCCCTTCATGCCAGATTTAGTCAGTCACTTCGGGGCCCCTCTTGCACTAGGAAGCGCTGGAACTAGGCTGAGAGCCACTGGTCGAGTCACTGAGACTAGTAAGCGCCACTGGGGGGTGGCACCTGAAACGCTCGGATCGCTAGGGACACTGAGTCGTTAGGCGAATTCACCACAGGGTAGCCCAGTGGCGTATTGCCGCTGGGTATACCTAAGGTCCCTATATTTTTCAAAGGTAACGCAAACCATTGTACAAAGTAGAGAGGAGAATTTTCTCCCCGCCCTCTACTTCTCTCCTTTCCACTGCGCCCTTTTCTGCGCGACACGTGACCAATGAACCTTGTTGAGCCCTCGTCAGTTTCGGTTTCGTCGGGTAACGACGCCATTAGGGAGCGTACTGCTCCTCGCTCCCATGTGCGCTGCCTTTCGCAAGGCGGCCTCGGCTGCGGCGTAATGCCGACCTGCTGTGCCGTTGGCTGCTCCAGCAGCATTGCAAAAGGCGGCAAGCTTTTTGTGGCTCCACGAGGGGAAAATGATACCGAGCGGAGAGCGGTATGGCTGCATCGCATCGGCAGAGAAAACTTCGATTGTCATCGAGGGAGGCTTTGCGAGGTAAGCAGTCACTACAAAACTTTTTCGCGTAGACATGCCTCTGGAAGGCTTTTAGATGAAGCTCGCCTTGGTACTGACATTCAGGTTAAACAGAAAAAAAGCAGCTTGATGTTTCCGTCGACGCTTTCTCCCACGATTTCAACAACGATGACAGCCCGATCGTGTTTAGCTCGCTCGTATTGGATCGGGTATTCGAAAACGGCCACAATATAATTACTTCCAAATGTTTGGCGTTCGCGATTTTCTTTCTATTTGCGACCATTTGCAGCGGAAGCAATTACTATTCACCGGAGAGAAACCACGTGTTTGATCTTTTTTCCTTTATTTTTTTTTCGCTTGAACTTTGATTACATGTAGGCAAAATTTCTCCGTTGATTGTTTTATTGTGGTTTATTGTGTTCTCAGTTTGTATTCTTTCATATTTATCCCCATTTCTGTGCACTTGCATGCGAATTTCGTGCATGCTTGTACAGCTAATATAAGAGAGTGCATAGTTAATATAATGTTGTATAGTTGTTTATTTGTGAAATTTATCGATGCTTTTGTTCAAGTTTCGACCATACTTGAGAACACTTTCGATTAACAAGTAGTGAGGAACCTAGTGAATGCAAGAACACCATCCTGTTTTCGCGGCTGTTTGCATTTTTTAACATAAGAAGCAAAATGTTTTGCTTCAGCAATATTTCTTCAGCCAAACTGCAAAGAATGCGATAGAGGATGTCTGTATCTTTCAGAAACACTTCACGAGGGATCAGTTTGAACCAGTAATTCTGTCACAAACTGGCCTCAAGAAACTCAAGCCAAATGCGGTTCCTTCCATATTTGCGCATCGGCCTCTTCTGAAAGAGCGGCAAAACCAACCCGCGAAGGTAAATGAAATTCATGGTGAGCACCTTTTGTAGTTATTATTTCTCTTCTTGTCTGTGATACGTTTATGTTTTGTGATTTCCGTGAAAACTTCCCGCCGCACCGTGTCAGTTGAGCCATTAAGCGGGTTGTAGAGGTTGATTGCCAAAGGCCAGACCTTAAACTGGCGCCCCACATGAAGGAAGCATGCGTGCAACCAGGACATTTGAAAAGATGAAAGTGGGATTGCTTTCAGTTTGTTTAACAACGACACAGCTGCCGCACTGCGCATGCTTGTAGAAGCAAAGGACGACAAAATTAATAATCAAGATGCCCTAACCACAGCGTGGTTTGTTGAGACGGTGTTTAAATGGTTTAATTAATGTCTCAGAACGACAAAGCTTGCCATCAGCCGCTTCGATGAACAACAGTACAAGGAGACCGTCAGGTTTGTAAAAGACATGATTGACCTTTTTTGAAAAAATCGAAATCGTAACTGATACAAAAAAATGTTGGAAGCCTATTCAAACGCGCATAGTGATGGCAACTACAGCTATGTTGTATGTGCAGGGAGCTGTTTCTGAATGACTTGGGGTTTGTCTATCTCTTGTTGAGTCGCTTCAGCACTGAGGCTCTGGAAAAACCTGCTTTCAACTCTGAGGGCAAAAAAATCCTGTCCCGAGGGGGTTGGAATTTCGGAGTGCTTTGAAGATTGCCACTCTGTCTCTGTTTTTTGCGACCGAGTAAAGATGGAAGCTATTCAGATGCTGATGGCTTCATGCTTGCCGGAATTAACAGTGGAAAACGCCAACAGGACGAAATAGATCCGTTCACACTCCTGACGACATGCTGGATCTGGAAAATTCTAGAGCAGGAGTCGTTGACATATCTCGCTGGGTATGTTGTGCGGGGTGTCAAGAATGGTTTGGCCTGCCAAGAATGTCAAGCTGCAACTGTCCGACGGCAGTAATGCTTGCAGGCTCCAGCAGTTAAAAAGCTACACCAAACCCAAATGACACTGGCTATTCCACCAGCAGCAGGTTTGCAGGTTGTTGAGTTTGCAGAGGCAACGTAAGAAAAATGGAACTGGACCTTCTCACAAACCAAAGTTAGTGTACCAGCCATTGCAGGAAAAAGTGATGTCATCTTTGTTCACAGCCAATTCTTTCCAGCATGCCATGAACTGCCCAAGAAGATTGTACAGTTTGTTTTTGCGAACAAGGATGCAAATACTAGTAGTAAAAAAGTCCAATGCCCGAAGAGGAGAGGAAGCGACTGGTTTCGAGAAAGTCGGGTTATCAGGAGTGTTTCAATGAGAGATGCCGTTACAACGTGCAGTAGATTTGTTTATGCTTTTTGCTATTTCTTGTATACACTTATAAATGTCAAATACGAGACTTTGGTACCTATGTGTATATTTGTGATTGAAAAGGAGGGTTCCTTTACAATGTGCAATAGTTTTGTTTATGCTTTTGCCTATTTCTTGCTATACACTTAGATATGTGCAATGATTATTTTACTTCAGTACCTCATGTGAAAATCTGTGATTGGAAAACGAGGGTTCCTTTACTTATAAGTGTGCAATAAGGGCTTCAATATTTTATGATATTATTTGTATAGTGCTGCGACCACAAATTTTCTTTCTTTACGTCCGGGGCGCCACGCTCGGTTGTCTTATCTGTGTTCAGACCGCGTGTTTTCTTCTTTTTTCTTGTATGCCGCACATGCTATCTGATTTGATAAGGAGAGTGTTTCGCTCCGTCTTCAGGCTTGAATGTTTCAATGAGAGATGCTGTTACAAACGTGCAATGGTTTTGTTTATGCTTTTGGCCTTCTCTTGTATACACTCAGAAATGTGCAACGATTACAAACGTGCAATGATTTTGTTTATGCTTTTGCATTCGCTTGTATACACTCAGAAATGTGCAACGATTACTTTACTTCAGTACCTTATGTGTATGTCTGTGATTGAAAATAAGTCCTTCACTGAGTGCAAATCATTGTTTCAATATTTTATCATATATTTGTATACGGCTGCGAACGACGCCTCTTGTCCTGTTTACGTACGGCCACACCCGGCTGCCTTACGTGCGCTCAAAGCGGGTATTTTCTTCTCTGATTGATTGATTGTAGCGTTTTACGTGCCGACGCAACGCAGGCGGTGAGGCGCACCGTAGTGAAGGCTCCGGATGAGGTTTTCTACTTTTTCCTTCGTATGCCGCAGGGGCTATCTGATTTGAAAGTGAGAGTGTTTCGCCCTGTCGTCACTCACGGAATGTTCTCCGGGAGCGTTCGTGATCCAAATCGACGCCTCCCGCAGTCATTCGACGCTTCCCGCATTTTGTTTGCGCACTGAATAAAATCTACTTCGATCCACTTGAACGTTTGTGTATTTTATGAATGAATCGTATACACACGTCCCCGATTGATTGATTGTAGGGTTTAACACGCTGACGCAACGCAGGCGATGAGGCACGCCGTAGTGGAGGGCTCCGAATTAACTTTGACCACCCTGCTGATCTTTAACATGCGCCGAAATCTCGTACACACGGGCGTTTTTGCTTTTCGCCTTCATAAGAAAAGCGGCCTGGAATCGAACCCGAGACCTCGTGCTCAGCAGCGCAATATACACCCGTCCCATTCTGGAAGTGGGCGTGCATGTTCCAATTTTAGTTGGGGCTCTGTTGTTCCCGTACCAACTCGAGCTCTAATAGCCCTCATATGAACTTGAGGTGCTCTGCAACACTTCAAAACTCCAGAAAAATTCCACATATACCAGATTTTTGTATCTTGTGAAGCAGGCCCCAGATTAAATCGACCGCGAGTACTGCAAACGCAGATTTCGATAGGCCGGCACGAAAAAGTTGGCTCCCTCAAAACCGCGAGATGATAGCTAAGGCACTGGCCAATCACATAACGTTCTTCCTACACATTATCTGCGAACACAGGTCTGAATTTACGCCTAGAACTGTCGCGTTTTAAGCAAGCACTTCAACGCACCGCGCATACGAAACGAAACGGTCCGGTGCGCGCTCAGCCGGAGGTCGCTCACTAATGGCGGCCGAGAGAGGGGGGCGAGGAGGAAAACTGCGCGGGGAAGGGAGTTTTGGCGCTACTTTGAAAAATACAGGGACCTTAGTATGCCGAGTGGCACTGCGCCTAGCGAGTCATCATCGTCATTATCGTCAGCACTATCTATGCCCACTGCAAGGCAAAGGCCTCTCCCATAGATCTCCAATCATTCCGGTCCTGTGCTAACTGCGACCAGAGTTACTGGATATATACCAGTTGCGAAACTCCCCACAGACCCCATGTATCAAAAGCCGGTCTTTGGTTGCCCCCCTGCGCCGGGGCGAGCACGGGGGCAAGTGACTAGCCTGTCGCCTGTCGGCAGAAAGGACTATAGTCATGCGGCGGGGGAAGTGTGTTGACCGACTGCAACACTTTTGCCTTTCTGTAGGGGTTGTTGAAACAGTGTGATTTAGGTGTTCAGTTGCATAAAAAAGAAAGAACAGCGGAGCTCGGGGTCAACCCAGTTTCTTCCAGTGTTGCTACGTTCTGTTATGTTTGCTAAGCCAACGCCGCCTGTATCAACATTGCCTGACGCGTCGCGCGCTTTTCAATGGGACGGGTAGGGACGCTTAGTTGAGGCACTGATCCGCTATGTGGCGCGTGCCGGCGGACATCTCGCCTTACGTCACTGCTCGCGAGTCACGAACGCTGCACCCACTTCTACGACGTGTGTCTGTCAGCTTGCCTGTTGGGCTTCAATAGCCGTTTCGCTTACATCTTAGCCGCGACGGGGCGCTAGTTCTGTGGCGCATGGGGATCTCGTTCAACGTGTCGCTCGCTTCATACTTGCTGCCTTTTCCAAAGATATAGACGGAGGCGGACTGAAATAGTGTAAGAATATACTGATTGTCGGGTAGACATATAGCTAACAGAAAAACGACATTTTCGGATGGGGCAGCCATTATTTTACTGATATTTTTTTTCTGGAGTATTTAGAGAAGAAAAAAATTGCGTGCACGTTTTTTTGTTCAGGCGCTCACTTCTACGATTACTTTCCAATTATATCACGTGCTTGTAAACTTCAGAAAATAATAGGAAACAAAGGATAAGCAGCTGGGATCCGCCACGCTGTCCGGGCGCTTCTACAGTACAGTCCTCAATTTTAGAAGTGCGTACCGATGCGGAGTGCGAACAGCGGGGTCAAAACAATACCTAAATGCGGAGGGGATATAGGGGGGATGCCCCACTCAGAAAATTTCAGGGCCTGTGATCCGAGTAGATAAGCGCGGCAGCGCAAGGGATTTTGCTTCATGACAAAGGAAGTTTTATCAGTGACAGACCAAGACAGACAGGCAATGGTGAAAAACAAGAAGGCTTAGGAGCGCCGCCTCGGGAACGCTAAACAAACTTTCCACTATTTTGCACAGTTCCGAGAAGCGGCGCTGCTGGCGGACACGAAGCACGCTGAGAAGGCTACGGAGCGGGGAAGGGTAGGAGAGAGCAACAGGAGAGTGGCTGTTTGGCCATTTTTCGCTCACGCGTTAGGCATTGTTTATACAGGCGGCGTTGGCTAAGCTTTGCGATGTTCTTGCTAAGCTAGGTTAAGCCATAAGGGGTGAGGCCAAGTTTACCCGGATTTTAACAGGCTGTTCCAGTGTATCCTTCACACTTCACACTGACAGCGGATCCAAGGGGGAAACAAGCTAGGTCGACCCCCGAGTATGCTGTTTCTCCAGCCTTGCACCACTATTGCAAGCTGCGCCGTTTTTTTTTAAGTGCGAATGCACTTTATAAGCGACCCTAAACCTTCCACCGCCGGCGGCTGGCGGCGGCGGCGGCGTCTGCAGTCCTCCTCTCCCCTAGCAACGGCGCGGAAGAGGAGCGTCCCTAGCAACGGCGCATGACGTCACTCACCACGTGACGCACGCCTTCACCGCTCCTCGCGGCGCGGCGGTGTGCGCCGCGCGCATCCCTCTCCCTTCCCCGCGCCGTGACGTCACGCACCCCACCTCCTCTCCCCGGCAGCTGCCGTGCGCCGCTTCGCGCGTCTCTCCCCCTTCGCTCGCTCCTCCTCTCTCCTCGCTGGCTGCAGCTGCGCGCGCACCCCTCTCTCTCGCGCGCCCGCCTCCTCTCTCAGCCACCTGGCTCGGCGCGCTCGGCGCGGCGTACCCCCCTATATATGCAGCGATAAACCGCCAGACCGCCGTGGGTCGGCTCGCGCGCGCTCTCTCGCTACAGTCTCCTGCTCGCTCTGCTCCAGTTTAGTCGCGCGCGCGTCTCCGTCGAGAGCGGTCGTGCGATGGATGTCCCGGAGGCAACGCTACCCTCAACAACGAATACAGTACAACCGAATGCCAGCACTGCACCCTACGTGCATTCGCACTTAACCATGTTCACCCTCGGGGAAATGCTTGGGAGTTTTTTTTTTTTCGTTTTAGAATGGTACAGTAAGAGGTGCGCATACGCATGCGCCCCTCGTGCTCACTCTCGAACGAGCTCGAAAGCCAGCTTGACTGTTATAATACCCTATCTGCGGTGGTGCACCCTTTACAGGCGCCGCAGTTTTTTTTTCTTGGTTATTTTTGCTAACGCCACCGAAACTACCTCAAGCTTAAACAGCTTTACTGGTAACAAATTATGCCAATTCATAATGCTTTAAACATCGTGAGGCACAAAACTAGCTTGTAGAAAATGTTCAGTCCGCCCGTGTAAACAAGTACGAAATACTTCCAACGTTGGAGGCCCCTTACACCTTTTTTCTTAGTTGGCGGTCTTTTCGTACACACTATTTCTTTCTGCCCTTTTTCTTAGTTTCCAACCCCCTAATTTGTAGCTTTACACCCTTGTGCAGAAAATGGGTGTTGAAATAATGAACACCCTTTTTGAAAGGTGTTGAGGCGGTGGGATATTTGTTAGTATTTATAAAATTCTATGACTTGTGGAACATAATAACTACATCGCGATTAAAAAGTTTTTTTGCAAATCCGCCATGCTGGATTGTATACTCTCACATTAAAAGGCATTGTCTCCAAATCCAGCGCTATTAATGATCTGTTTTTTTGCGGACAAGACCACCGGACGATCGGGGTCTTTCCTCTGCTAGATATAAAGCAAAAAGAGCACATGTATTTCTCAAGCTATGCACTCCCTTTACCCAAGCAATCGCGGTTGGTTTTCTTGCTTCAATTAATTTGTGTTCCAAGTGGTAACTTGTGCGTGTGTTGACTGTCAGTGCTGAATGTCCTGCGCACTCCGCCGATTCACATTAGCACCGCGTAGCTTGCGTTGCCCTTCCCACACCCTTTTTTTAAGGTGTTCACTCGAACGCCCTTTTAAGACGATGGTCTTTCTTGGGCTACTTAAACCCAGAAATTTTGGTCTGTCTGTCTGTCTGTCTGTCTGTGACTCGATTCAGCCACCCGGCCAAAGCAAAACAATGCCTGCGCAATAGTCTTTCACAGCTAAATGTACCCGTCTAAGTCCGGTGTAATGTTCATACTTGTCAATATTGTTGAAGAACAACCAGACATTACGCATATATAAGACAACAAATTAATACATAAGTGATATTTGCAGCGTTTTTTCATAAAAAATTGTACATGTTTGATTTTTGCGAGAATAAATACTTCATCAACTGAAGAAAAAAATATCAATCCGCCGTGGCCTGCTGTCGCCCGCGCCATATCTTATGGCAGCATTTGAAGAAATCAAGGGGCAACAGTTACTAAAGGTTCCACTAGATACGTTGCACGTTCTGCTTGAAACGCACGTGGACTAGGGAAACACAGTACCATAAACATTGAAGTAGGGCGCCTCAATTCATGCGCGTCTCCGCCGTACGGCAGCGCTGGCATCGAGGCACCCGGCCTTGAGCAGTGGAACGCGGTAAATTTAAATAGGCTAATAAACCTTTAGCGGACTTCCCTTGGGAGGAGCGCGACGCAAGAGGAACAACATGAGACGTGAGCGGGAAAGCAAAGGGAGGCATTTACTTGGCAAATGTCGACAAAGACTCGTCTTTTGTCGACATTCGCAACGATAGGAGCAGATACGCAGCCAATTTTTTTCATCTGTACACCGTTTTTTAGCCAAAACACCTTTAAAAGGTGTTCGCCATGGGACAAGATTATTCACACCTTTCGGCCAGAAAGGGTGTAAGAAAGTTTAGTGTGTAGCTGCCGCCTCGGCTGTCACATCGCTTTCTTGAAGGGAATAAACCACGTATGGGCGGAGACCAATCCCTATTTTTACTATACATTGCGTGCAAACAGCTTCGGGAATATCAGCCCAGTGTTTTACGCCTTGCTGCATATCGAGTATCGAATTATAAAAGGGATCTGGAACTATAAGCCAGCTTCCACAGCTAAACAATGCAGGAAAAAATTACCTATCTAGACCACTGGTTTCTACTTTCACCGTGCAGAGATATGTGCTGTTGAAAACATCTTGCTTTCAAGTAAAATAAATATAGCGCTCTACAAAAGTAAAACTTCATTTGGGAATTGAAAAAATCGAGTTTATTGTGAGGAGAGGAGCGGTTTTGTTAGCACTTCGCGAAGACGACGGCTGATATTTGTTCGGACGTATTTGTCACCACGAGCAAGGCTGATTTTGGTTCACTTAGCGAGTGAGGCAAAAGTCGCACAAACGTTTATACCCGCGTGAACAACAACTCTACTTAGGTCTCAAAACTTTGGACAGGTATAAGGGATGGAGGTGGCGTTTGCCGGAAATGCAAGTGGTCGATAATTTATAAAAGATCCTCTTTCTTTCTGTATAGATGCAATAGGAACGACAAATATAAGGCAAGGGCCTTGCCGCGCTAATTTATTTTTGAAATATTATTTTCGAGTAAAAAGAGCTTTGTTAACTCGAGAACGTTTGCAAGCGCGTGAATAGTTTGTAGGCTTCTAATCTCTTTTATGCACTGAAAAAAAAATGCAAATATTGCTACTTATGCGGTTAGTTTGAAACATGTGATGGCGACGGCGGTACAGCGCGGTGGTGTAGCAGCCCCGGGCGAACGCGTCCCGGCGCCCGTCGGAGCGCCGTGCAGGTCGCTGGAGAAGCACGAGCTCCACGCGACAGGCTCCCCATCTTCCGTCACAGGCTGCTCGGAAGTTGTTTCGGCGACTCTCCGCCAGGTGCAAACGTCGTCTGCACGGAGCTGCTTTGAACGACGATACCTAGTGTGCTCTGTGCTTACGAAGCTTAGGATTGCGCAATGGTGATTTTAAGAGCATAGAGACTTTTATTTGGATCAAATTTGGACAAAAAAAAAATGAGTGCAGTTGACCTTTAACGACCAACGGTTATCTGGCCTTCGCATTACATGCCCTGCTTACGCTCATTTCTGCTTAATTTCTACTAATATGTCCTAAACACGTGCTTGTTCCCCGACCCAATCCCTTCGTTACGCTTAATGTTACACCTATCATCTTCCGTTCCATTGCCCGCTGAGTCGTCCTCAATTTAAGTTGAACCCTTCTAGTGAGCCTCCAAGTTTCTGCCCCGTAGGTGAGTACCTGTGACATGCAGCTGTCATACACTTTCTTCTTCAGGGACAATGGTAGGCTGCCATTCATTATCTGAGAATGCCTACCGAATGCACTCAACCCCATTCTTATCCAATTGTCTCTGCCTCATGATTGGGAGCCGGGGTCACTACTTGGCCTACCGTATTTACCCGATTCTAACGCACACTTTTTTTACGAAAAAATAGGCCGAAAATTCGCATGCGCGTTAGAATCGGATACAAAACCGAAACTGCCGAAACAGCGGAAATTTCTTCCCACCCATCACCATCGCCATCTCAAGATGGCGCCAAAGCTTTTAGCAACGATTTTTCGGACCCAGCAAGCCTAGGCGCCTAGGCTTTTCTACCGGCGTTCACACAAATCGTCAAAGCGTTTCACTTGCGCGCTTGATAACCGCAGTGGCAGCAGCAGCTCCCACGCGTTCAAAACGAGCGGTCGGGTGAAGCGTGCATCTCTGGAGAAGCTCTCGGGATGGGCTTGCGAGGCGTGGGCCAGGATGCCATCGACCATGGGTGAACGTTCGTTCAGAAGTGTGACATCGCGAACGCGCTTGAAGGCACCGACGCCGAGATGTTGTGGTCAGCGGAGAGGGACGAGGAGTGAGAGAGTGAGATTACTTCGGGAAATAAATCGCCCGTTTCTCTCGCATTCGTTTGTTTTGGTCACAAAGTCCCGTGCGCGTTACAATCGGAGGTGCAAGTTTTTTCGTTTTTTTTTTTGCCAGGAAAATAGGGTGCGCGTTAGAATCGGGGGCGCGTTAGAATCGGGTAAATACGGTAAGTAGATATATTCGCTTACCACTTCCACGGCCTGGCCACTTACCTCAAACTGTTGTGCTATCCCGAGGATATTAGTTTTCAGACCTACGATTCTACTCTGCTGGTGCAGTATACATATAGTCATGCTTTGCAGTTCATCCCCCGAGTTACTTAGCAAGGGAATGTCATCAGCAAATCTGAGGTTCAGGTATTCTCCATTAACTCTTACGCCCACTTGATCCCAATCCAATGTTCTGAATACCTCTGGTAAACATGCTGTGAATAACATTGAATAGATTATGTTTCCTTGTCTGACGCCCTTCCTAATAGGTATTTTACTGTTCTCCTAATGGAGGACGATGGTAGCCGTGCACCCATTGTAGGTATTCTCTAGTATTCTTACGTAATGCTCGTCTACAGCCTGATTCCGCAATGCCTGAATGACTGCGATTTCGACGGAGTCAAATGCTTTCTCATAATCTTTGAAGGCTATATATGTAGGGGTTGAGTATACTTCGCGCACTTCTCTATCACCTGATATATCGTGCGAATATAGTTTATAGTGCCTAGTGAGTAGTTCACTCTTTTGCGGCGTGGAAGGTCTCTAAAACAGTTATCGCAGGCGCAAGCCATTAACTTTTCTTCTGTCTCTGCCGCCTGTACGTTCCCTCATTCGTGTGACATGGCCTGCTATGCTGTTCGGAATGCTTGGCAATGGGGCGCGACGCTGGGACCCGTGGGAACATTCCGAGCATGGCCTGAACAGCTTTTTTTTTTCTTGCTTCTTGACACCTGGATGTCGGCCGAGGGAAATTTGAATGCAGGCATAATATTACCATATGTCCCGCGCCACCACCTACAGCTGGCAGAGCTGTAAGTGGTGAAAATGAAAATAACTTCGTGTACACAAGAAATTTGCCATTTCTAGTGGCAGTGTGAACTTGCCAGTTCGCACCTGAATTCATATTTATGTTCATATTCTTTATTCATGTTTTCGTATGAGTAAAATGCCTCTGGTATGATGATATGAATTTAGATGTGATGTGACATGAACCTATAGTTCATTCCACAAGCTAGGTGCAGCACTGTGGAGGCTACATTGTTGTCACCAGCCCGCCCCCGCAGGGCGCCGAACTCACCGCGAAGGAAGCGACTAAAGGCGCCGGGGCCGTGCGGTTCCACTTGCCGAGAGGGGAGAGGGAATGTCCTTTCAGGACCCCCTTCACGGCAAGTTAGGCGCCCTCAGTGGGCGCACTGCAGTGTAGCCTCCGCAGTGCTGCACCTAGCTTGTGGTATGAACTATAGATACGAATTTAAATTCATATGAAAAAAAAAATTACCACCAATCCACGCTGTGAAGGTTGGAAAGCAAAGCTTTAAACGACACCCACAACAATTGCCCATGCTACGTCACTTGAATTCACCCACGTGGCTGTACAAAGATGGAAACCAGAGATTCTGCCAGCCCTTACCTGGGGCGGTATTCTCGTAACTGTCCCTTTTGAAAACGTCCCTTTTGCGTCCCTTTCATCGTGACGTACTTCCGGTTAGCAGTGGGCCTTTGATTCAAATACCGTAACTTGTTTCTTGCAAACGCATTTTAAAGAACTAAAACCGTATCAGAGTATATTTTATGTGTTTATTGTTCCGCGAGCGAATCACAATAAGGCGACGAAAAATCGTCTGCTCCAAATCGTCTGCTCCGAGTAGCCACGGCTCATAGCTTCGCCGTGCTTGCATGGCGTCACATCCGGGTGTACGCTTGTAGCCAATCAGGGCTCGCTCAAAAGGGACAGTTTTGAAAGGGACACAAAAGGGACAAAACACGGAATACCGCCCCTGAATTCGCGGTAGCGGCGTCCGAAACGCAAACAGCGTCGGCCACGGCCGCGCTAGAGAAGCGGACGCCGCCGCTGTTGCCACGGCCGTGAGTCGGCGGAATTAGAAAACGGAGAGGAGCGTCTTTCGAAGGGTGAGACAGCGGAGGCTACACACCGCGCGACACATGCGCTGACACTGAACAATTCGGCATGTGAACTTAGTGATTCCCCATTTATACCGATTTAAATAGTCAGTTTATCAAGATTAAGAATTGCGAGAAAGCTGAGGGAACTGTTATAATCGCTATTTACCTTTCGCCTTTTGTAATACCTCTTAAAACACAACCGAATTGGTATTCACCTGTTCAGAAAACGGAGTCCCATTCGTGGCAAGCAGTGCGCAAAAGGTAGCGTTTCTCTAGCGGCCAGATGTCTGTATGTGGCCTCTGCATTTTGTTTTCCCGCCCTGCAAACCAAGGCTTAGCGAATCTTTGCCGTACGACCACTTAATTCCGTCGGGACCGGGTTACCCAGGAGGTTCTGTCGAACAAGTTAATAAAGCCGTGCGAAGGAAGCGCGCAATGGACGCGAAGCATGCAAGAACTAAAGTCCCTCGTTCGTTAGCAAGAACAGGCCAACAACAACCGTCGCTAAAGTAGACGATAAAGCCGTCCCTCCAACGCACCCGCCGGGGCGAGCAGGCAGCTGCGCGCGGGGAAAGCTGGGTAATAGCGCCCTAGCGCCGCGCCATCTACAGTGTTCTCGGGGAGTGAAAACCGCCCTCCCCTCCGCATCCGCGTTCGGAGTTTCTTGTCCCGCACGCCACGAAGGAATCGTTGGCTGGTAGAGGTATAAAGCTTTGCTTTAAAAAAATATGCCGGAGGGAGGGGGCTGGGCATGGGGGTTCAGCCTCCTCGGTAAGAGGGTGCCGTTTGTGCCTCTTTAATGTGTAAAGCGAGCTCTCAAAACTGGAAGACTACTGTTGCAGCCCTCGTCACACCAGCCAATTCAAATCTTTCCAATTGTAATAGAAGAAGGCAAGGAGAATTGTGCATCAAACCGATGTCCGAAGGGTTCAATATGCCCCTCTTGAAGAGTTCATTGCCGATGAGGTGACCAGGGGCGAACAAAGAGCGATTAGAGAGGAGCGCCGTCGGTATGAGCGCGACGCTGCGAAAGGCTGAAGCAAGCGAACTTGCTCCTCGAGAGGGGCGCTGCCGTGCGTTGGCTGGTCACGCGATCACTTCCCGAGACGCAGCAGATATGAGCCGTGACCGAGAGCGCTGCAGTTCGCGCTGTGCACAAATATCGTATTAGTGAGTATAATAATCGTCAGTGCATTCTTTCTTTTTTTGTGTGTGATCTTCTACTGAAATTTTTCGCGGTGTTACGTTAATTGTTTCGCATATTTTATTGCATTTCAACTTTGATTATTCCTGGGCCTCACGAATAAGCGTCGTCCTGTTTTTTTTTTTCCTCGCGAAAACATGGCGCTTCTCTCGTTGGCGTTTCATACGTATCCTGTTCCTTCCTGTACTGTGACTTCGCTTGTTCCTTCCAGTCGGTGGGGATTTACCACCGACTCTAGCTTCTTATCTTGCGCGTTGTGCATCATTTTCTGCGTGTCTTTGGGTATAGTGTTATTAGTAGCACGCTCACGCATATGTAACCCCCTCCCACCGTGCTCATGCGTAGTGAGGTATTCTAAGTTGATTAGTCAAAATGCGACTGTCTTCACAGATCTCGCAATATGAGATAGGTGCAAACAAGGACGCCGAAGAAAAAAAAAAAAAAAAGGAGCCCCAGTGCCTGCCAACCCGTCGTTGAGCAGGCAGACTTCATTTGCATCGGTCGAGTCCCCGATAGCTCCCGATATAGCTCCTGCGGGAGCTATGTATCCCTGCGGGAGCTATATACAGGAACTCTAGTTCAGTCGTCTGCGCGGCTCTGCGAGTGCGACACTCGTACTACCGGACCCGAGGGTGTCGACGGTGTGCGTACGGCGTCTATGTACACCGCGGTTTGAATGAAGTTGCAAACCCCTGCGTGGGCTCACGAGGGGACGGGGATTAAGTTTCGAAGCCCCGGGCTGCCTTTCCCAGACATCTTCGTTCCCCTACACGAAGCCTTGCACTGCAGGCTCGGGGAAAACTCGCCTGTGCCCTTTTTCACCGGTGGGTGCCCGGCGGTCACGGGATTCGAACCCGCGACCTCCCGCAGCCTGGAGTGGCAGAGGTAGAGAGATACACTGCCCCTACGCCACGGCTGCGATGGGTACTGGGCCACTATTTCGGGGTTTTTAAAGCTGTAACGTGGCTGCATTGTCGACCGTGGCATACCCGCGCATGCCGATTTTACGATGGCGTTTTGTCCCTTTGTGTACGTTAAACGTTAAATTTTTGCGGCACACTACGTCGGCACCGCGCGAAGAGTTCTTTAGTACAGCGTTTCGTCGGTTTCGCCTTGCGGCCCGCTCACGCTTAGGGCGCCATCTCTTGAACCGATTGAGAAGCGACACTCATCTGGCCGAACGAGCACCCGAAATTTTGTACGGCTACCCAACCAGCGAAACCAAACGCTTTCCCGTTAGCATTGAATACATAGCGTAGACAACATATGATAGAAATATTCCCCTACATAAGCGCACTCTAAAGCGGAAGCATTGAAGGCGCGAGGTTACTTGTCTTGGCGATCGCACACAACGTGCAGAGCAAAAGGACTTGGGTTTCACGTCTACATTTTATTCGACTCGAAAGCAATCCAGAAATCCGTTTCCAACACACGCGACATAATGACGTAACAACCGCTTGCACTGCGAGGCGGAAGCACAAAAATAAAATGCGATCTTTTGCCTCCAGCCCGTCGTGAACAGCGCACTCACTTCGCGCGATTTGCGGGGTCGAACAGAAAGTCACTTCGCTCTGACACAAGCCGCGAAGGCTTTTAACCGCACACACTGGGTTGAGTCGTGGCTAGTGATTACTAATTCCGAACATAGCAAGACCACCTTTAGGAGCTCAGCGGCCCTTCCACCGCGAAGAGAAGTCGTCAACGGCGCACGGGATCCGACGCCGGTCTGCGGGAGCTTTGTTCCGGCAGTCAGCGAAGCCACGACTGTTTTGCTCATCGCGATAGCAATGGGCAATCTGGGGGAGCTATTGAAGAATACAGGAGCAAAAAAACTTGAGATGCAAATTGCTGTACACAGAGGAACGAAAACGTCGAGGTGCGCCGCTCTTCCTGCCGCCATGTTGTAAGGTTGTAAGCACGGGGACACGCGAGGGCGGTAGAGCACGCACGAGTCACACACTTAGCTGAAATAGCGCGCGTTTGTCTGACAGCCGCTAAGCGTAAAACCAGCTTTCCCTACTGCGCATGCGCAGTGCGACCGACGCAAGGGAACAGCGAGCGGTGAATGCGTCGAACGTTGGCCCAGATTCGGCAACCGCGTTGCGTAACGTTGTCTAACGTTACGCAACATTGCCAACATGGCAGAAACGTTGCGGCAACAATTTGCGCTGCTTATCCTCCTTCCTCTACTGCTCCTTCGTTCGTTCCTTTTACTCGATGCGGATTTACCCTCGATTCGCATGTCACATCTTGCATTGCGCGTAATTTTTTGCGTGTAACCCGGCATATTTGTTATTAGTAGCACGCTCACGCATGTGAGAGTGCTGCCATAACAGCCCACCGCGTACTCATGCGTAGTTGATTAATCAAAATGCGACTGCCTTCACATATATTTCACAGGCCGAAGAAAAAGAAGAAAAAAAAGGAGCCCCAGCGCCTGCCAACCCGTCGTTGAACAGGCAGACTTCATTAGTCGGATGAGTCGTCTACGCGGCTGCGAGCAGGCCCGCGCGATCAAGTTGACTCGGAGGGTTGCGAGTGCGACACTCATACTACCGGACCTGGGGGATCGACGGTGTGCGTACGGCGTCTGTGCACCCGCTTTGGTAGGTCGTCAAACACCTGCGTGGGCTCACGAGGGGACGGGGATTAGTTTTCGAAGCCCCGGGCTGCCTTTCCCAGACGTCCTTCGTTCCCCTACACGAAGCCTTGCACTGCAGGCCCGGGGAAACTCGCCTGTACCCTTTTCTCTCCGGTGGGTGCCCGGCGGTCACGGGATTCGAACCCGCGACCTCCCGCAGCCTGAAGAGGCAGAGGCAGAGAGATACACTACCCCTACGCCACGGCTGCGGTGGGTGCTGGGCCACTATTTCAGGGTTTTAAATCTCCAAGGATGGCTGCGGGGTCGACGTGGCAGTTTCAGTAAATCGTTGCCGTGTTTGCGTTGCTGTTTACTGTGATAGCGGAAGCCGGAGTTTCCGTTTACCGCTGAAAACGGTAGCTCAACGTTTTAGAGCACCGTCTGCGGTTCGCGTATTCCGGCCGCCGTGGCGCAGGTAGCGACATCTGCTGAACTAGTCTCAAAGCAAATCACTCGTAATTTTGTTGCTCATATATGCCTCATATCTCAATGCTTTCGTTAAAATTAGCTTGAATATTGCACTTTTCGGGTGAAGCGTTTCCAACAACTATAGTTGGTTTGAGAATACTGAAGCCATCACGTGTAGGTCTCTAAAAAAAAAAAAAACGTGTCGGTGGCGCTATCTACAGCGTAGAGTTAAAATCATGGTAAAATACAGTTTGCCCCGCCATAAATATTTAGGCAAGAAGTAAGTAAAATATGTTGTAGCAATTACTCAGTAACTACACTACCTTGCCCAGCACAATTTTGGATGCCCAAAAGCACTTTGCGAGCTCAGAAACTTATCTGAACTTATTGAAGGCGGGCAAGGCTTAGCACGAGTATGGGCGGCCATTTTGCCCGCTCATCTGAGAAAAAGAAAAAAAAAAGATCTGTGGTTGATTCTTCCCTCATAGCAATAGGTAAAACACGAAAGTGAAATGTGCAGCGAAAGGAGCATGATTTGCGGGATGGCGGCGGTCTTGTCAGTGTGCTTGGCGAGCGACGTCCTGCTAGCGGGCCGTTTCAGGAAAGGTGCGACCGCAGACGGCTGCGTTGCGATGAGTGTTGAATCCCCGCTGGGGTATGCGCCACCGCCACCACCATTGTATCATCATTAGCACATGATCCCTGCCTTTAAAGTGATTCATCACGTAGCGGTCAGCCATGACCCCGAACCCTGCTGCCTGTCTCCCTCCTTCCGTAACAATGAGCTCAGCTTGTGGAACGCGAAAGGTAGAATTTGAAGCTTGAACCTGGCAGTTCACTTTGCATCAAATCAGTCGGCCTCGCTACGCCGCAGCTTTCGCCAACTGTAGGCGCTTGTTACCATCATGATGTACTACTTCGCTTCACATCTCCTAGACGGCAGCACCATCCGCATGAATGAAACTTTTATGGCGTTTCTCCTGTGTTCATTGTGGTGCGTCATTTTCGTGACGGATATGAAGTCATCGAAATCTTGGTGTATCCGGGAATACAACACTTTCGTGTTAAAATGGTCGCTTATCGTTCTCCTGGGCATTGTTTAACAAGAAAAATTGGCTGTAGTAAGGGTAACGCACCGAGCACAATGGATAATACGCGAGGGTACATTTCTTCTGCTCAGGAAGCTCGCTGACGACGGTAAAGCCTGTGCCGGTAGTTACCATTCACGGTAACTCTCGCACATACGCAGTCCACTCCCGCAAAAGCAGTAGACGGTAATGTAAACACGGTAACGCTATGCTAAGTAGAGAGTTGTAGTATAGCACCTCGGATAGTGCCTCGTTATGCGACGGTTAGCGTGCCCGCTAACGCTATAGGCGCGCTGAGGTGGTGCTTTATCGTGATTGCGGGACTCGACTGTGCATGCGCGAGCGTGGACCCTCCTGCCCAACGTTTGTTCTAGCGGCGTCGATGAAATACACCCTCAGGTCTCGGTTACATGAAAAACACTGCCGTCTGCACCGAGTGCTTGGTATAATTGATAAAAGTAATCTTCATTGATATAGCTTAATAAGTGATGGTTGGTAAATGATCGATGCCGAGGAGAGCGTCACAATTAGGCCTCGCCCGCCTCAAACAGTTCAGTCAAGTGTCTGAGCTCGCGAGAGCGCGCTCTTACGCCTCCAAAATTGCGCCCAGCGAGGTGGAATAATTACAGTGCATTCTACTCACTTTCTGTTGAATTAATTAGTGGCGGCATAGCAATCAAATGAAGTTGCAATATTTAGTTGCAAGAAGTGAACTATAGTTGGCCATTTTCTCACTGTGGTTTGCACTTTTCGGTAAAACAGTTAAGGGACAGCTCGCTAATTTTGTCATTTCACTGCAGTAAAACGTTTTCCTAACTGACACTGCTTTTTTTTTTTTTGTCGATAGTACCACAAAATGACGCAAACCGCTTTCTGGTTATTCAGTCGGCAAGGTGGCCACAGAGTCGCGTTATTCTGGGGCGCTCCGTGTCGGAAGCCGACGTGTTTACGGAACTGGCAGATACTCGAAGCACCCAATTTCAACGACTTAAACGCGCCACCATTTTCGAGAGTGTTAACAGGCATCAAACCGAATGCACAACAAGGGTTTGAAGCAGATCTACCCAATAAAAGAAGATGCACACATAATCCAAAACATCTTTATTTTCTTTTGGTACAATATGCTGTGCCCCAAAAAAACAACATGCATCTGGGAAAAACAGTGTCCAAACATCGTCAAACCAAAGTCAGTGCACTGTCAAAAGCGCAGCCGAACAATGCATAGTTCACACTTACTCATTCTTAATTATGAACACAGCTGACTCATCACCCCCTTCCAAAGCTATATTACGTGTACAGAAAATGCGTTTCTTGTTGACAAAATGGTAGCGGCAATGCCCTAGGTGAGGAACAGCGACAGAAAGCATCATACGATAAAACTCCTCTGGTTCAGCTGAGGCCTGCAAAAAACAATTCAAAAATTCAAAAAAGAAAAATCAGGTCTTTTGCAGATCACCTACTCCCATGCACTTTACTTCACCCAGTCCCAAAATGCTGGTCTGCTTATGCATTCCCTTTTATGCATTACAATCATTTCGCAAGGGACCAACCACACAAGATAAATACAGAATGAAGACATGTTCGTCCGTCTTAAAATCTGTTCACGAATCAAATATTTAGCCCTTACTATACACAAGCAGCCTAAACCACAGTAAATAAAATCAGTTACTTTTAATCGTCCTTTGTGCTGTTGCGTGGCAGCCTCAATGGCGATCACTCTTAAGTGTAGCTACTTCGGTGTGGTACAGCCAACCACTGTACCAGGTTTTCAATAAAACACCATGGTGTTTTATTAAACACCAGGTATCCAAGCTACATGCATTCCGACGAGAGCTGAACACCGTGCTCACCACACAAATGGCGAAGCAGCTTTCAGCCGACCAAGCAGCAAACTAAACCAGCGTTACCTTCGTCAAAAAGTAAAAACAGTCGGCCAAGAAACTCTGATCCTGCACTGGGTGAAGTCAACGCAGCAGACGAGTGCGTCTTACCAGGCAAAGAAATGAATTGGCCACATAAACCCCAGGCAATTTTTATATCAACAGACTGCTGAGTAATCTGACATTGCTTACACACTGAACCTCTTCTCCAACAGCACCCCTTTTGCAATCGATGAGAGGTAAAGTCCTTCACTTGTTTATACTGCACTAGTTCAGTGTTTACAAGAAGAGTGCTCTGATGATGACCTTCTTTGCATCGGCAACAAGTAAACTCTGACACCCATGGGTGCAACCACAGTTTGGACTGCCTGCGTTACAGGACGCGCGTTATAGTTACTAATTGCGACCCATAAAAACTAAATGTAAATAAATAAAAGTGCTGAGAAGAAGCAGTGGCGTAACTAGAGTGGACGGCACCCATGGCAAATATATTTTCACGCCCCTTATGGTCATAATGATAGTAATTATTATTACTATCATTATCATCACCATTATCACTTATGTGCAAAAATAGCCGGTCCGGCTGTTTTGGGCAAGCAAATGAGCGGTTTCTTTATTGACTGTTCACTGCAGTGCACTATAGCCGCCTTAGCACATCCATGCATTGTACTATACACCAGAAGTCCACAATGTTAGGAAGAAATAGACCTTGCCGGTAACCTGTTGTCGTCTGCTTGACACGTAATAAACGAAGCTCATAAATTGCGCACAACCACACACAGGAGAATGACCAAGGAAGCAACGCGAACAGTTCTTTTCGTTTTTGCTGCACTACCGTGAAATGTATTCCTCAAAATTATTTACTGCATACTTCAAATCTGCATATTAGTCTTGAAATAAATGGGCGATGCTCTGCAGGATCACCAATAAAATCTCAAATTTACCGACGTCATTGAAGTCACTCCCTCGTGGCGCTAAGAATAGCTGCAACCAGGGGTTTTACAAAGACGCGAGAGTTTATTGTACGCGGTTAAATATTACATGGGCGTAGGCGCTGTGCCAGTGACGGCACTGCTGGCGGGTGAAAGTTCATTAGTGAAAGATAACGCTAACAATTTCATACGAAAACGAAAGGAAAAACATGACCTCACAAGCAAAAAAACCTAAAAACAGAGCACCCACGACTGATTGGCATGAGTTGGTTCCCCGTGGGCTTCTGAAAGCCAGCTAAATGTTTTGTTGGGGCTCATCTCGAAAATTTTTCGCACCACCTCCAGATAACCTGACAGTTTCGTGGGGAAATGCAAAAAAAAAAACCCGATCACCCAAAAATGGCTACTATATGTCACAGCGAACTTCTTCAGAAGCGAACTGCCTGTTTTCGAGGTTATGGTAGCAAGGCAACCTAAATTTAGTTTGATTCGGACAGTAAAAATGTTTGAACTTAATTCCTCCCCCCCTACCACTTGAGTGCGTCCCTGTCAACACAACATCTACAAATTTTTTCCAGATGTGTTCGGTGATGAAACGCATCAAGTGCCTTCCAGATTCTTCCCTAAACCAACCTTGACTGTCCAATAAGCAATCACTATGTCAATTTGGGGCTAAACGACATAAAGCAATTAAAAATAAAAGTTTACGTTGACCAGGCCTTCGAAAAAATTCGATTCCATTGAGGTTAAAAATTTCGGCTGTTTAACGCGCTGAAGCTATGGCTATGTGGTGCACCGTAGTAGTGGGCTACGGATTATATTTAAACCACCTGGGAATCTTGAGGTGCTTGCGGTTCAGCAACGTCTGGAGCAAAATATGTAGTTTTTTTTAAGACGAAAGGCTTTGATCTCTACATTGGAGCAAGCGTGTTGTGAGGTATGGAAAATCGGTGGTCCAAAAAAAGTTGCAGTTGCGCGAGCCGCGGATTGCGTGCCACGAAAGGGAAACAGCAGTGCGGAAGGAGGTATAGGAGGAGGGCACAGAGAAAGGGCGATGCATCGTGGCTCGTGAAAGGGAAGCAGCAACGCCATAGGTGGGTAAGCCGCTGGCGCAGTGCAATACGCGCCGCCGTGAGAGGTGAAGGGACCAAGGGGAGTGAACAGGATGCTCCCGGCCATGGCTAGTGAGCGGAACGAGAGTGTGAGAGAGGAAGAGAGAGTAAAGATTTATTTCACAACCCACGTCGGGGTCTGCGCTGTATGAGGTTGAGATCAAACGACCTCCCCGCGGATGGTGAGCAGGTGGTCAAGAAGGGTTGTCAACGACGAGGTCGTCGTATTGGCAACGTGGCTAGGAGGGTGTTGTCCATGTCCACGGGACTGGTGAAGTGGTGACAGACGCGGCCGCAAAGCCCGACACAAGGTCCAACTAGGCTGTCGCCTTCACACTCTTTGAAAGTCCTAAGCGTCCCCCGTAAATTTTTTTTCGTGGATAACCGGTTTTGTGGCTACTCTTCAGTTGCAAAGCAAGTTGTTACTGCCACCACTGCAGCATGGGCTACATGCGATTGAATGATTTGACAGTCAGCAGTGATTAGCGGACTGACCGGGTAATCTTAACAACACTTTTGGTTCCCTTTAACGTGCTGCGAAAATTCATGCAGATGGATGTTTCAGTGTTTCATCTTCATCAGAAAAATAACCACTGCGGCTGGAAACGCACAACTCAACCGCCAGCTCAGTTGCGCTATGCTTTTTACTGAGCACTTGCAGCGGGTAGTTTTTGATGAAACATGACCATAAAGGTTTCGTGAGCAAATAAATCAAGATCCATACAGTGCACTGCATGCGGTTCACCTCGCCTTGTAAGAATACCTGCAAAGTGTTAATCAATACATAGGGGAAGAAATTTTAAGCCCCCCCCCCCCCACTTTCTGCTGGAATACAAACGAGAACAGACAAAAACACATGCATGCAGTGCGTACACGGCAGGGGTATTATCTGGGGTTGCCTCCTGGACTCCTTGATCCGGCTGTACCTAGATATTCACGCATATAGATGAGGCTTTTCCACACAGGGAGAGCAGTTTAACTACTTGAACAGCGAGACTTTAACAAAAGAATAGTGCTGAAGAAGCCAAGGATGAAGAGAGGAGGACACATGCGGGGCGCTATGCAAAGGATGCGAAGGGTGCCAGCGCCCGATGTAATAACGTCCCCCGCCATAGCGTCTCGTCTGTATCCCCCTCTCTTCGTCCTTGTCTACTTCATCGCAATTCTTTTGTTACCATGTCGTACCGATAGGTCAAACTAGCACTCTTTTTGATAGCGACTATTGCGGCTGCGCCGCCCTGCTGCAATTTTTCCCCTCGGACACACGTTGGGCAGACAAGGCTGGGCACTTGTATGCCCCAGCCTAGTTACACCACTGCTGAGAAGAATACATAGCATGCCAGCTCAGCATGTCCAGCTGTTGTCAAGTGGCGTGGTTTTTGGCGCCCATAGAAATTCTTCCTGACATAGTGTCTTTGAAGAAAACCGGATTCCCACGATCATGCTTTCTCGTTAAGCGTTAACGTAAAATCCTGTTACACTTTACACCGAACCTTTACACTCAAGACTACAGTGTTGAGAAAGCTCTTAGCGACCACAACCCGTCAAGTATTTTAATCTACGATTAGCTAGCTGCAAGCATCTGCACTACAGGGCGCACTATCAGGACAAAAGATATTGAGAGGATGAAGAAGATATTGTTATGTAGTGGTAGGATGGATGACATGAACCATGGTTGGTGCTGAAGCGACCTATTTAGAAAAGAGATGCATCCTATTTACAATTCGGCCATCACAGCTCGAGTAATGTTCCACGCCAACCGTCTTCGTCTTTGTCGGCAGTGGATGACCATGGCACTACGCTGCTCTGTCGATTTCCTCTTCTTCTCGTTAAAATATCAAAGTGAATTCACGTGTATCCCATAAACAGTACATGTACAAGGGCGGCAAATTTTGCTTCACCTTTTCATTGAATCTTTAACCCTGATGCACAGTACTGTGGCGAGTGGTCCAGAAGAGTGACAAAAATAAAACATCCGGAATGCCCTGGTCACGAGCCACTGCCTTTAAAAACTCCCCCTAACAATGCAATGGCCTGGAAACAAAGGCACAACCGTTCAAAACTGGAATGGACGTGTCAAACACATTGCCACGAATCATGCCACACTTCTCGACATATTGCTCAGCATACAGCACTGCGTAGGTGAGCCTGGTTAGCTGACGCACAGTGACAGTACGGCCACCAACTACAGCTGAGGGCATCAACAAGGCTGCTGAACAACACCGAGTCTCCTCTACTTTGGATCTCGCTTTCAGCCAGAACATGCTCAACTCCTCGTATCATTTCACACCTCTGATCGCTGTAACGCTGAAGAGAGGCCAGCCAAAGACTCCCAGTCAGCCTGGTTAGCATGATCACACAGCCTGGTAACCTGGTGAAAATTGTCACTGCTTGCGTATTGTGCACGTGTCATGTTAATGTCAGCACCCTCCATCTCTCGGCCTGCAAACGTCCCCTTTCATTCACCAAGCAACGCCACAGACGTGCTTGATTTTTCGTGACACACGCAAAAACACAGCACGGTGTTAAGGCCACAGAAAACTGCACTTGCCTAGGGCTTTGAGAGATGTTGTCATGACAGTATTCTAGACCCAGTGCAATGTCGCAAAGACTTGGCAGAGTCAATGTCGGTAGCAACCATTGTTTAAATAACAGAAACGCGCATAACCATTGGCATTGTGGAGACCCCCTCCCCGTATTTCACCCGCTTCAGCAGACGTTCCTTATTATGACACCTCTCCTTTTCCTCCTCTTCTCCCCCCCCCTCTCCCCCTTTTCCCGATAAAACAGCATATACAGAGTCACAACTATTCTAGGAGTGTATAACACGGAAAGTAGTTTTCTCACATTAAGATAGCCTGAACATTTCCTTTTTTTTCAGCTTGGTCTTCCACATAAAGCTGATATGCAATAATGCTGCATGTTAAATATGTTAAAAGAAAATATTGCTTCAAAACAACAGGAATACCTCTTTAGATGCTCACTCTCACTCCCAAAAGTAGTAGAGATTTGGCATGCTCCCTTTATTTCCCTGGCAACGTCAACGGGAGTCAAGCACATGACCTCCTTTCTGTGACGATCATTCCCCGATTGCCTCCTGAGAACTTTAACACTCAAGAGCAGCTGGAGAAGTGGAAATACTTAGGTAATGCAAAGAACTCAAGCTGAAGGCTCGTACAATCAAGGACGGAACCCACCTGCTTCACATAGTTGGATGCTGAAATCGACAGACAGAACTGCAAGTTTAGAGACTTCAGGAACAACAAGAATCCACAGAGCACGGAAAAAGCTAGAAAAGGAGCTTTTCAAGATCACACTGGGACACAAAAGATCCCTCGCATTGTAGAGACGTCTGCAACCAATGGACGGAGGGAGCCAAGCAGAGGACGCCGAGGGGAATCTTACAAGTGGCAAGAAAAGGTGGGCGTTTTTTTTTTAGGCGACAACAGGCAACGAACTGCCACAGGCACCAATGGTAAAAACTCCAGGACAGGATGTTGAGAGACGGTGACCCCACATCCCAAGGTGGAGTGACCGTTTTCACCAAGATGGCACTTAAATCACAAAGTCAGGTGAGGATGAAATTTAGAAGAGGCTGGACAACAGAAAAATGGTGGCAGAAGTCCATGGAGAGGGGCTCAGATCCAAGAAGGACTTCTAGCCTAATGGGCCACTGATGGAACAAAGTCGTGTGCTTTCTCACAAGGAGCGGTGTCCCCACGAATAAAAAAATTTGGAACAACGCAGTGGCCAAGACATTGACTGCAAGAGCAGCCTAGTACGCCTGTGGAAGAAACGCACAACAAAGGTCCTCACTGTACACCTTCGCCATTTTTACACAGGGTATCCTTAAGGGGGATACTAACTGGGACAAGTGTATAAACAGTGCATTTGTAGCAAGATGGATGTCTTATTTAGCCAGGTTGCAGTGAATGCTGACCCTGCAAACCACACAATCAAACTTTCAGTTGCAACCAAAACCAACTTTTCTCGATGCGAGCGTAGGGTGGGGGGGGGGATGGCAGTTTTTTAATTCCTTGGATGGAATTGGATTGAATTAGGTTTCTCACCCCCGTTCAACACTGCGGTTAAGGTTGAGCTCGCAGCCACAACCGACCTGACAACCGACCCTGCACATCTGTGGACGCAGGCTGCATACGTGCGAGCGCATTCAGTATTTGTGTGCTCGCAATGTATACGCCCTGGAAGCAATAATATCCTAGCTATTTTTGTCATTGAAAGTGGGCACAAACTGCTCTCAGTGAAATACAAACAAAGGGGGGGAGGGGGAGGTTATGGCCCTTCTTTTAGGTCCGTACGGCTTTTCCACGTGATGATGAGGCCGCGCAAGAAAGCCACACATGCATGACACACCCCTGAAACAAGCCCGCAAATGACACCCTGGCCAAGCAAAGGAATTTACCATTACCCAGTCGCGCTTTTTACGGAGGCTGAATTGATCGGAAACCTTCCCTCTATTCCAGGAAACAAAATCCTGGTGAGGCCTTTTCAATTAATGTCAGTCCACTGCACAAGCACCCAAGCCCAGCTCAGCCCGCGGGCCAGACTCGGGCCAGGCTTGGGCTAGAACAAAAACATTTTTGAGCCGTGCCGGCCTGATCCGGCCCAAGCAGTGCCTGAGCCCCGCAGGCGTGTGCAGCAAATTTTAAGGAGGGACACCGCTCTTAAAAAACTGTGTAATTTTTAAGTAAACTCTGTGAACCTTGCAAGTTTTGCTAATTTTTTCCCCCTGCTTTCAAAATATGCTCTTGTTTTCTGAGTCAATCAATTAGTTCCCAAGTTAATCAGAGATAATTAGTAAATTTTGGAAGAACATCGGACAAAACAGTGTTAGGCATAAAACTGTAATCACTGTATTTTTCGATACTATGAATCGTGGGGCATGCAATAAGTCTAGCAGTTTTGTTGATGCACAGCTTGCAACTAATTTTACATCTCATTAAGCCTCGGTGTTTGAAATGGGCATTCGAAATGGTTCCTTGCAACTGTGCCAGCAAAGTTTAATGAGCTGTAAAATTAGTTCCAAGCTGTGCATCAAAAAACTGCTCGTCTTATTGCATGCCCCATGATTCATAGTATTGAAAAATACAGTGATTACAGTTTTATGCCTAACACTGTTTTGTCTATTGTTCCTCCAAAAATTACTAACTATATCTAGTTAATTGGGGAACTAATTGACTGACTCCGAATTTGAAATAAGGGGAAAGGATCAGCAAGATGGGCAAGGTTCACAGAGTTTACTTTTAAAAATTACAAGAAGTTGTTTAAAGAGCAGTGTGCCCCCTTAAATTGTTGATAACAAAAAGTTTGCTCAATTATCTTTTAGGTTGAATGAAAACAAAAAAGGGAGGTGCAGTTTCCATGGCGCCATTAAAGAAATAGTAGAATGACTTATGGCACTTCGAAAGCCTTCGAGTCAATACAGTGAATTTGTATGGGCTCCATCAGCATAGTGGGAGAGAGCGAGTGAAAAAACGGGAGCACTCTGGTCTTCAAGTACATGATTGCCTTTTTCCTCTCCTTTCTCAAACTAAAAAAAGAACAAACGTCATCTGGACTTTTCCTTTTATGCAGACCATGCCTCCAAAGATAAGCTAACGTACCCTTGGGTCTTTGTTACTTTTTATGCTTTATTTTTTTGCCAGAAAGGCGACTTTTTGAGTAGACAACTTTGCGAGCACGGGAACAACCTGGCTCTAATTAGATAAACACCGGGGAAAAACAGACAAGGAACGCCAGCGAAATAAATTGTGGAAAATGCAACTTAAATTAGCTCTCGGCAGAGTGCGCTAGCGTCAAAAACAAGTCAGAAGGGGAGTTGTTTGTGAAGTTTGTGAAATGAATTGAATGAAATATTGAAAAGTGCAGTATTTGTTCAAGAAATGCAAAAAAAATAATTCACTTTTCCTTGCATTAAACAATCCTCTGATCCTCTGTGTGCTTTGACTTCGAAGCCTGCCGCACGGGAAGTGCATATTTCACCGAGATTATCAAAAATACATTTTTAAGTCAGGATACTTCCGTTGTACAAACATAGGTCCAAGTACAACACAAACTTAAATTCAATATACTCGCTCTGCACTTAATTTTAGTTTAAAAAGACCAAACTTTTTCAGGCTCAGGTTTAAAGTTTGTCCATTAGAAACAGCCTGGGAGGCTCGATTTTTTAAAATGCTGCCAGGCTTGGGCTGTTCTCGGGCTGGCTCATATTTTAAAATTTATCGGGTTTGGGCCGGGCTTTGGCTTTTACCTAAATGTTTTGTTGCCGGGCCTGGGTCGTGTCTCTACCAGGCGTATTCAAGCCAAGCCTAGAAATTCTGGCCCCGGCAGTGCTCTATAGAGTGCACAGCACTTGTTGTGAAGGATTACGGGGCAGAGACTAGGGAACTCCCTGAACACCTCGAAGGGCAACTTCGTTCCGCCCAGTGACCCATGCAAAGATGAGTGGTGGGAGTGAGGGTAGGAAACAGCAGTGAAGGTACAAAAGTTGGGTGGAAAACATCACAGCTCAAGTTAAGAGGAAGTTAATAAGGACTTGGGCTGGAGTGTAGTGAGACGAACCAACAACAGGTGGACGACGAGGGTAACAGAGTGGACCCCAAAAGACGGGTCTAGAAGAAGGGGAAGGAGGCCACTAACATGATGGGGGGATGGAATGCAGAACTTAGGGGGTAAACTATGGACTCGAGCGGCGCTGTACAGGAGCGGTCGGAGGTCAGTGGGACAGGCCTTCGTCCTGCAGCAGATCTGAGCAGGCTGATGATGATGAGTGCTTGCTTCACTTTCTCACCGACGTACCAAACGTCTCCACTTCTATTAAATACCGGGTCCGTAATCTACAAAAGCAGAGCACACGCCTGGCTGTCCAGCGCAACGGCAGCTAGTTTTCATGAATGATTCTCAGTGGAGATGTAGCGGCCAGTAGTATGTAGGCTACACTCATATGTGAGGTTTCAATACTCCCTCTACGCCAGGAATGCAGTGAACTTTCTCCTAAATTATTTTCTTCAACTTTCCGTTCTCGCAATCCTTGCACTCCAGCAGAAATATTTCTGGTAGGGGTGCTACACACTACAGGGTGAAACAAGAAACCAGAGCCATTACAAGAGCCATTCACAGACAATCCATAGTAGTGTAACGATGGCCTTGGCTTCACCCAATGTAGTGACTCAATATACCAATGGGCTGAAGCACAAGCTGACTCGCTGCCCCCAATCAATGCGGTTAGGCCGGACACGGTTTTCATTTCGCATTAATTTCCTGCCCAGCAGCGCACATCAGTTCTAAATACATCGTGAAAAGTAGTTTTAGAAATCTACATGCAATAACCCGAAACAGAAAGCAGAAAGCTTTAAGCTCCAAAGATCAGCCAAAACGAGAGTTGTGACATTCACAAAAGTGCTCGAATGGCAGAAATGGTTGAGGGCATCTTCTGCGGTTGTAGGTACTGTGGGGGGGGGAAGTGAGGGCTAATTTTTTGTGACAGATGTGCACACACACGCACACACACACACACACACATATGTATATGTATATATATATATATATATATATATATATATATATATATATATATATATATATATATATATAGAGAGAGAGAGAGAGAGAGAGAGAGAGAGAGAGAGAGAGAGAGAGAGAGAGAGAGAGAGAGAGAGAGATGGAATGTTGGTGATGCGGTGCCCTTGGACCGCCACCTTCCTGCCCACACTCATTGCACTCCTAAGATTTGTGCACAGAGCGAACTGGCCATGAGGCCCTGCGCCAACTGCAAGAAAATAGCCTCGCTCAAAGCACAGAGCAATGCAACGCTCAAGCAACCCTTCACTGCCCTATCCTGCCTTTCTCTCGTATGCACATACGCACACCCACGCACTTCCCTTCTAAGAGGGGAGTAAGAGCTGTCTTCTTGGGCATTACATAGCATGCCCAAAGAAAGAGTTCTTGCTGCTACTTGAGCCCACAACACACCTACCCGAGATGAGAGAGCGATCCACAGCATCCAGGTGCTCACCGAGGTAGTCGTCCATGAGGGTGCCAATGGCAAACTGCAAAGGGGTGGGAAAAAAAGAAAAAGAAAGGAAACCAACACAATCACACCTTCGTCCATGCCAGAACATGTGGAGCACGTTAAACGAAACAAGCCTTAATTATACAAGTGTGTCTCGTCTCCGTTCCGTCATGTTTGTTGCGCTGCCCCTTACCTACAAAAGGTATGCACCAATGAGCTCAAGTTTTAACTCTTCTAATGGCCCAGTTCCACAGACAACAAAGAGATGTCAACAAAGTGCACTGACGCTAGAATCATCAAGTTTGGCTAATCACACTGCGAGACAGGGCAGGCAACGGCAACCGTTGTAGTAACGGGAGCAGTGTTTTGTTTTTTTCTCACGACAAGTGCCAAGCAGGAAGGATGAGTGGGGAAGTTTCAAAAACAGTACTCAGGAGCCGTTAACACTGGCACGAGAGGAGCTCGGCTGCCCACTTATTTTCACGCAACACACGCGAGTCTCTGCACTTCTACAAACACACCCCCCCGCCCCGGTGGCTCAGTGGCTAAGCCGTTGTGCCGCTGAGCACGAGGACCGCAGTTTGATCCCGGTCACGGCGGCCGCTTTTCTGGTGGAGGCGATAAGCGAAAACGCCCATGTGCTTGAGATTTCGGCACACATTAAAGATCTGCTGCAGGTGGTCAAAATTAATCTATAGGAGCCCTCCACTATATGGTGCACCCAATTGCCTGCATAGAGTCGGCACGTTAAGCCTCATAATCAATCGCTTCTACAAACGCGAAGCACTTCCGAGGCCCCAACTGGACTGCAGAGAATAGCTGTGCGTCAGAGGCGTCGAGCAGAAGACCCAAGAGAAATGTTTCTATGTGCTCCAAACTTTTTCCAAATGATAGGCATGCGATGGAATGGGGTAACCACGTGTATGCACGTACGAGCACCAAACACGACCTCACAAACTCAGAGATCCTTCAGTTTCTCAATGCATTCACCCCAGTACACTTCATTTTAGTAACACACTGGGCCCACAGCGTGTCGCAAAAAGAAAAGGCCACATTATGTGCACTGGAACAGAAGCTATGCACTTGCCAGCCCATAGCAAAACGCCTGCCAGCCCAGGACAGAGAGCACCAAACAGGAAGCGGCGTATCGCGTCTACCCTGAGTGTCCCTGTCCCTTTTGTGCTTAATTGTGCCAATATTCCACAACTCTTGAAGACTGAAACCTTGATAACATTTGAACATGTGTACCAGCTCGGCGCAGTCCCTGCCATCTCCAAAGGTGCCAAAAGCACTGGCCAACCACTCAGCGCTAACAAATGGTGGTGGATGGTAAATCTGAATATAACATCACCCTTAGTTCAGCAAAGTGAGAGGAGCTTACATAACCTCGTACCCACAGGGCATTCCTTCCTTATATTCAGTAATGTGTCCTTGAACAGAATCAAGAGTGCAGGCACGACCTTGAAGTTCCGAGTCATGAATGGCAGTGACACGCCATGACTGTCTAAGACAACGCCGTTCACACATCATCGTCATCTTTGCTCTCAGCCATTCCTTTGAAAGAGGCATGAATTGTCATTTCTTTAACACGGTATACGCTGACAGGCAGTGGACCTGCACACACAGGATCTCTGACAACTCTTTTTACAGCATCCTTAATGAAGCTGATATGCCCTACCATTTATGACCACTGCTTTTTCAGCCCCACCGCAAGCTGGTAAGCTGGTGAAAAGGAAAGCAAGCTAGGAGCATGTGTTGACACAGGCGTCATGCAGTTACTCTGATTCAAGGGGTCGTGAAGACGAAGTACAAGTTTGGTTCGTTAAAAGCACTGCTGTGTCTCGATAACGACTGCCCCGATCTTACCGCAAAACTCCTCCAGGTAATGGAGATGTTCAGGGAAACAGACGAAGACACTTTCCGGCGGTTTCTCTGTCACGTCACGGATTCTCGTCTGCGCAATTGGCGGCTGCACAACGAAACCCCCACCAAGACGCCAAACGGCAAAATAGATGGAATGTTATCTCCCAGTGAGAAGCTGTCAAGAAAACAAGCATGGCAAGTGAAACATACCTCCCCCTTTGTGCATTGTGCAACGTGTGTTGTTTATCTGATACCGATGTTGTGTGGCCACACTTGTGTAGGACAAACTGGGCGATGCCTTAAATTAACATACGTCTGAAAGAACATAAAAACGCTGCAAAATCAAAGCAGGGCTCCCTACTGTGGGGACACTGCACCACGCGTGGGTGTTCACCCATCTTCTTCTACTATAGCACAGTTCTGTCACAGCATCCAGATAAAACCACTCAAGAGCTGGTAGAAGCAGCACTTCACATAAAAAGGTGCGGCGATAGATGTGTTTGTGCCTCGTCAATTTTTATAACAAAGAATACTTGTATCTGTGCCTCATTGCGATCGTAGCGGTTTTTTGGTGTATTATGGTTTCGCTCTTTTATTGCCCTCACCCTTCGATTGTTGCGTCTATGTATTTATTCCCTGTAAAAAGTGACTTCCATGGTTTTGTCTCGGGTGAGATGAACGCAGCACGTGACATTGCAAGTACATATTTCTCTTTCTCTCCAAAAAATGGCAGCATCTCCACTTCGTGGATGATGGCGAGGGTGCGGAGTACGGGGACTCGAAATGACCTCCAAGTTGCGCCCCGAGTGACATTCCATTTGTGCCCCGACCGTCATTCGATTTGAGCTGTGAGTTGCACCTTGATTATTCCCTAAATGAAACTGCAACTCATGGCTGAAATTGAATGACGGTCGGGGCACAAATCGGGTGGTGTGTGCGCGGATGGACACGGACGGACAATAGGAGGTCCTAAGGTACTCCGCATCGTTACAGGCAAGGGAGGGAGTAAGGCGTTTGACTCTCAGGTGCTAACTTACAGTCGTAGCCTAATGCCTAAGACGACTGACACTAACCCTGTCTGGTCTACTAGACACAGGCTTGAATGCTGCCGGTGCCTGTGTGATTTTTTGCGATTGTAAATGCTATGCGCACGGACGTGGACGGACATTGTGAGGTCCTAAGGTAAGGTGCTCCGCACCTAATAAACAAATAGTTGCAAGCTGGCACCGTGCCGTTTCTGTTTTATACAATTATAGGTCGACCCTTTTTTTTCAAATTTGACAATCCAATGTTGGGGGATCGACTTAGAATCGAAGTCGAACCGTCTACCGGTAGTAGCGACAAGAGAAATGAGAAATTGGGGGTGCTATGAGGTGGGGACAGCTTTGCACCCTCGTTCCCGCGGTTATGGTCTAAAGTGTGAACCGTATGAGCGTTTTCTGCTCGCGGAAATGCGCCGCGCTGACGCTGCCGCGAATTCCACCCGCATGCTGCGCGCTACGTGATCGGCGGTGGCAACATGGCGGCGTCACCAGCCGCGAACAGAAGCGCGTAGCTTCAGCGACCGCTTCTAACCGCTCTCTAAGATATCACAGAAGGCACAAACGAAGACGTTTGTGCCTTTGACTGCTCCCACGGCCGCGCTCGTCACACGTCATACCGAGGTAGAATGGTAGAACTTCAAAGCAGCAGAAGCTGCCGCGCGCACGGAATCGTCGACGCCGGCGTGAAAAGTTGCCGGCGCAACGCCGACGCGATGGTGGGAGGTTAGTAAATCGTGCACGGCCGCTTCCGTCAGCCGCCATGTTGTTTGTTTTGGTATCGCGCGGCTGTGGCCGCTGCCGGTTGCTTCGATGGTTGTCATCTCTTCCCGCTCAACCCACAGCGCATGGTTATTCCGGGTGCTTTTACATAAGCTTTTCTTTTTTAACAAATACTGCGAGCGCACGGCTCTTGTGGGAGCATCGATCATTGATGGTAGGGTAGAGACGCCGTGTGGGTTGACGGTAGACCTTCTCTTTGTGATACGATTTTCTAGGCGGCGCTCGCTTTTTTTTTTTTTTGAGATTCAATTTTGTGGGGGTCGACTTACAATCGTGTAAATACGGTACTTTCGCCCCTGTTGTGTGAGCGCCTCCACCATCATGATCACTGCCAAGAAACATTACTGGCTGTTAGTAGTGGGGCCCCTGGTATCGCATTATTGCTAACATGCAGTTGACACACTGCAAGCTAAAATTCAAGTGCTGGCTGACAATACACCAATCCTGCTCAGATTAGGCCACGGCGGCGCGAAATCTGTGAGCGTTTTCATATTCCCCGGTTTTTCGGCCAAGAAAAGCATTGTTTGTGGCTCGGGTCAAATAGACAGCCACCAAAGGCTAGTTCTTTGAAACTGAAGAAAGGTGCATGCTGTCTTCGAGGCCGCTTTTGTGGGCCGTGTGCCAAGGCATGTGTGGCAGGAATGAAAATTCACACAAGCTGACTGTCTAGGCCAGCAACCCCGTCTGTGCGATGCGAATGCAAGAAGAAAGGAGCAACAAACTAGGAAATCCCCAAGAAAACTTGCAAAAGCACCAGCCCCGTCCCACAAGTTGTACTGAAACTGTCCATTGCTCTGCACATCAGACTGTAACGCGCTGCTAAGGAATGCCCCTCCCCTCTTTCATGCGGGAAAGGTTAACTGGGATTAAATTATGCATGAACGCTATGCCATAACTCAAAGATACGGTATGTTTTAACAGTGTACCCATAACTACACCCCCCTCTCCCCCTACATGAAAAGAGGGAGAGGGAAAGGGAGAGGGCGGAAGGGACTAAGCCTATCACTCTTTTCTTAGCCCATACACCTCACCAAAGATGTTTCAATACATAGAGATGCTCACTGCTTGGTCAAATCAGTGTTGGCGATGTATCAGGAGAGAAAAAAAAGGATAGGTGAGCTTGAAAAACTGAGGAATGCCCTATCCTCAGGCAAAAAAGGAATAATAGTCTTGCAAAGGCGCGTCGTTGATGTTACGTGCCTACGGGATCACACGTTCTACAGCTCCGCACGGCTGCATCACAGCTACTGAAGTTTTCAGACACTCTGCTCAAGAGCCTCCTCCTCCTGCAAGCTTAAAGCCATTTTTCTTTTCCCAGCCTTGACCGCTCCCCTAGCCACTTGGAGAGAAAGTGAACGGGCACTTCCCCATGCGTGAAAACAGTTCCCCCTCCCCCATCCTTCTCTGCTGTTCGTGAAGGAAGCTCGACGGGACACTCACAATGCCCGATGCGTCGACTCGCGTTCCCACGATCTTGATTCGGATCTCGTCGTCCTCTGGGGTGGTGATGTCCTGAGAAGGGAAGGGGGAACAAAACAAACATCGCCGTTAGCACAGTACCAAAAAAGAGGTGGCAGTGTTATTTCAACTACTTTATATCTCTGAAGCACGATGAAAGGGGCAAGGCACGGCGGACACATTTGTGATACTGAACCCTTTGCCTACCGTAGATAAACTGAGCTCGTCCACACGGGGTCTACCACTCCCATTGAAGACAATGATTGATTGAAGGGTTTAACGCGCTGATGCAACGCAGGTGATGAGGTGCACCGTAGTGGAGGGCTCCAGATTAATTTTGACCACCTGGGCATCTTCAACGTACGCCGAAATCTCATACACACGGGCATGTTTGCTTTTTGCCTCCATCAAAAAAGCGGCTGCCGTGGCCACGATTCGAAGCCGTGACCTCGTGCTCAGCAGCGCAACGCCTTAGCCACTGAGCCACCGCGGCTGGTACAACCGAAGACAAGCTACGCTCATCCACGCTAAAACAGCGCTGGCACGCTACCTCAGTCGAGCTACTTTGAAATATGTGTTTATTCATGCTGTTAGTAACATTTATTGTGTTGTTTATCAAGTTATTTTATTGTGAACCAGTTTTATCCATGATGTACTTGTTTTTTGACCGTCGTTTGACAACTGGACGACAGGAGATGCCGACATCTCCTGTCGCTTGAAGGCAGCAGACGCCAACAGCCCAAGCCCTTAACGTGCTTCACCCCTCAAAAACTCCGTTCAGCCCTTCCACTCTCGTTGAAGAGTATAGTTGTCATGAGATTTTGTACAAAAATGGCCGAAGACGAGTACAGTCGTCATCAGTCATTTTGGAGGGCGCTTTTTTGCAAGACGCCGGGGCCATGCAGTGAAGTCATCTTCGAGCATTTTTTTTTTACATGAAGGAACGTTTTTGTATCGAAATAATGGTGCCGTGCGAAGCCATTTTTGACCAATTTCTTTTACACAGTTTGAGAAATAAAGGCACATTATCTCATCGAAATAATGGTGCTTCTCATTCGGACAAAGAAGCTGTACAAATTTAGCGAAAAACATTTTTTGGTAAATTCGGTGCATTTTTCTTTTTTTCACGGTACGGAAAGGGTCAAAGGCTAATTGCGCTCAAATTTAACCTTGGCCAAATTCATGTTGAGTGTGCAGCACGCACCACAAAACCAACTGGCACATGACTGGTAGCCCAGTGAAATGTATTGCTAATCAGTTCAAAACGTTTAACATAGCCCCGTCAAAGACGACGCGACACCTGCTGGTGGATTGTGCGAACAGGCACGCAGTGCAAGTGACACGCCGGCCACCCAGGACATCTCTTTGAGCTCTGCTGAGCACACTTCAGCCTGGCTGTAACGGCTGCGCTCTTCTCAATTTTAGTTTTAAAACTGGCTATTTCTGCAGGGCGTTCACGCTGTACATGCGCGCATTTTAGGTGTTATATTTTGTATCTTGCAGCCTTTATGTGCAGACTATGTGGAGACGGGGATCTCAAGAAGTAGAAATTTTCGCTGCAGTTGGTCAATGCCGCACGGAATTTGGCTCCATGCAGGATTTGAACTCTGGCCACCAGAGCAGCAGCCAAGCGTGGTAACCCAGCACGCTGCAACCCACAACGGACCAAGGAGTAGCCTCGTGCGACAGTGGAACACGAAGGCACGCGAGTTGAGCAGGCGCACGCACGAAGGGGCTCTGAGTGTGGGGGAAGTTGCCGCGTACATTGCCACCGGCCTGTCTGTCGGCCGAAAGGCAAAGGAACGAAAGGGAAGGAAGAGACGCAGACACAATGTAGCAGTAATGAAGCTGGTAATGAGTGTCGCCAGGCCTTCACCTTCAAAGCACGCAAGCAGGCTCAATTAACCGTTTGAGGGTCACAGCTGTACATGTACGACATCGGCAAACACTTTCAAAATGGTCAATGACGTACATGTACGGCATTGCTTGTATCTTTAAAAACCCGCCGTTTTCGCCAACTTCTCTTGCTTGGCATGTGCTGCCACACTTTGCAAATGCGTCAAATTTTTTTCTTGCACCGATGGCTCTTCTTTTTATTATTATTTTTTATGATTTACTTCAGCGGCGCGCCGGCTATCGCTTGCGCATCCAGTAACGAGGGGGCGCGCTGGGTATCGCCCACCGGGCGCCCGGGCGCACCTCGCTTCTTGCGCCTGCCACAGACCAACGTCGCCTGCAAAACTGATGAGGCTCTTTTCTCCTTTTTTCGTATTTTATGACTGGTGCGCCGTCTATGGCTCCCGCATCCGGCCAAGCATGTCCACGCGCACAGTGGCTGGTTTCGGTATCGTTCTCCAAGCGCTTCCCGCTTTTTGCGCCCGCGAAACTGATGTCTATCTGATTTCGATTCACTCAAAAGGTGCCGGCTTGTTACTCTCTCATTTTTATTTAGAATTTTTCTTGTGTTACTCATGAATAAACCACATATATGTAACAACACAAACGATTTTTTGTCACTTTATGGTCACCCTAAAAAAATTACCATAATTTTTCTCGAAACAGATTCATCCGAATAATTTAAATCAGCAATAAAAAAAATCGACCCTGCGGGGTCGCATTTGGCGAAAAAATTCGACCCTCACAGGGTTAAGAACCCTGAGGAATTTTTTTCTTATTTTAAAAGCAGTCTTAATGCGCACCATTCCTTGTCTACTAATACTACCTAGTGGGCAACGAATGGCCCCTTGGTGCGCATTATGGCCTTATATCTCAAAATTAAAAGGGGCCCTGAAAGGCATTTTGAGCACACTAAATGAAGTAGCGCAATCGTTAGATTGGGTCGTCAAGGTCATCTGGGCCAAGTATTACTCTTTTACGCGCAGCGGAAAGCTCACACTTTTGTTGCAAAGTTTGTCGCTTTTTTCTCACCCTTTCCTTCGGGTTTTTGGACGCCGCCATCTTCACATGTCTACATCATCGATTCCCAGATGTTCGTTCATGAGCTAGACATCCTGCTATTGGGCGGCTTTTTCACGCACTTCCGGCAAAGAGATGAGTCGTCTGCTCAGCGTCGACTCGCCGGCTGATCTGCCAGGGGAGTGTCGGAGTGCTTGAACATTTTACGACAAACGAAACACAGTGTAAAAACAAACGCTTACAACCGTTTGTATTTGAATGCAACAACCGGCCATAACACGACATGAATATTCTCTTACTTGAGTACGTTCCATAAAGAAAGCGTTGAAGCCCCGTGGCACTTCTTTCGTGGCAATCGCAGAGAACGCCCCTGAGCCGAATGCCCGGGTTTGGACGGATACATTCCACTTCAAAACAATCCAGAGATGCGTTTCGAACGAAACACAACGTCACAACATGCGTTGCAAGTCTGAACCGCGATTGACAGACGATTGGTTGCCTCCTCCTGCCCCGTCGTAAATTCGGCACTCACCCCGCGCGCGGTTTGCGAGGACGAACAGCAAGTCACTTAACGCGCGCAAGCCGAGATAGCTTTTAGCCACGCACACTGCACATACCCCATGCGAGGTTGAGTCGTACGTCGCTCGAGAAAGATAATCCAGACCATGGGAAGCACTATCCACCCGCAGAAACACAACGTCGCATTTCATCGCGAAACAAAGGCGTCCACAACACACATACCATCGCCTCCTGTAATGCCAAACGCATCTCACACTTCCTAATGAGAGTGAGTGGTACGCCTGCAGTACCCACATGTCGCGAGGTGGGGCCCCGAGCTGAACTGGGATCACGCAAACCGTAACTGACTTCTGGGGTCGGTTTGTGCCTTGTTGCCAAGGCAACCGATGTTTGAGATCGCCAAAGAAAGGCGCTCGCTCCAGCGCTAGAAAGCTCAGAGCCGCGCCGGAGCATGTTTTGCCAACGTTGCCGCTCTCCACCACGCGTCGCCCCAAGCTGAACTGGTCACATGATTGAAGCGTTTTGTGCGCGGGTTCTGTTTCGGTTTAAAATGTCTTTTTCACATGGCGCCGGCAGGAATTACCACCACCGCAAAATAAGTCACGGCACCAGCGGGGCCACATCTGATACGGCGCTTTTTGGATAAACAGTGCGCGGTGCATGAAAGGGACCGAGCGCAAGATCCTCCCCAGCGGCTGCGAATTCGCCGCTGATTAAAAGTCACGTGCTGCACTGCAGCAACGCACACCGCGAAAGGACAAGGCCAGGCCACCGCACACATGCGGCCAGATTTTTCGTTCGCTTATCCATCCTTGAGCGGAGTGCGGAATTCCTGGTGTCAACAAAACTTGCCCGTAGCAGACGGCAGTCGGAGGAGCGTAATGCGGAAGTATGTCACCGCTGACTAGCGCAGCATCATGGGAGGGAGTGCTCGCGCGCCGTCAACAGTTGAAAAGAGGAGGAAACGCGGCGCGACGATAATGCGCGGTTTTGATTTACGATTTCTCAGCTAATACTCATCGCTTTAACAAAATTCTTGCGGGAGGAGATTGCTAATACATTGTCTTATTTGGTTACATGTACATCCATGCATCGGCGGAAGGTATTTCAGGACCCCTTTAAATTTTGGGGTTCACACATGGAAGCTACCCCTTGGCTGCGAGACGCGCTGTAGCGGAGGGTTCAAGATTAATTCTGGCCACCTGGGGATCTTTAGCGGCCTGCAATTGTAAAGACAGATTTTCCTCTAGTGTCTATTTCTGACAGCAGAATAGTCACCAAATAAGGTTGCATACTACTTTCAGGGGAAATAAAGGGTCTTCTATATGAGCCCTTACAACCGGCAAGTACATTGGTTATGTTTGTGGGTGCTAGGAGGAGAATTCCGAGGCAATGAAATTGCAACGTAATGAAGTAAAAAGCATTTTTTCAGCAACTTCATTATACCGAGGCTTATTTGTATTACCCAGAGAACTCAATGGTTTAGAAGAGGAAGAAAATATTCCCAGGCCTTCAAGGCCCTGAATGTTGCACTTTCGGATTTCAAGTGTTTTCAAGGACCTACGCACACCTTTAGGCACCACAGCTGATGCAATGCAGGAGGGGAAGGCCAAGAAATGGACTAACTAACAGTCTGAGCTACGACAAATCCCAGCCCCATACAGAAGCCACCAGCTGCAAAAACAGATTATTAAAACACCCACGATGGCACACAATTGCAGCACCAAATTGCGCCCTTAAAAGGCTGCAGAAAACAGTACAGTTTCCAAACCAGTCAATAGACTTGAAAATCCATCACAATGCTACAGAGACCACTCAGAGATGGCGCTGCATCAGCAGGACTCATTGTTTCGTCAGAACTAATGTTGGTTTCCGCTAGTGCACCGGTGTTGTAGCTGTTTTTCCATTGCCCTATCACTGCCAAATAACGTTATCTTCAAGGAATTTTTATTTCGAAACATCATTAAATGAAGCTGCAAGCCCACAGAGCTTTTTGCAGTTGCCCCTGCCTGCGCCAACCAATTGTGCTAAGAATCGGCACACATTGAGAACGGGAAGTTAGATTCTGAAATGCCACTCTTCTTCCTGTTTTTTTTTTGTCTCGTGTAGCTTATTTTACTACTGTTCGCATTGAAGACTGCCACAAGCGTTACTTAAGCAGACCTGAGAATCTCTGCATACCTGAGAAAGCTCGGCACAAGTACCCTGTTGAGATTGGCATCAGCATGGCCTGTTGAGTGCTGCACAATGCACAGCCGTCCCAAACAGCCGATTTCAGCGCTCCCGTGACGTAGCCAAGGCGCTTTCAGCCGTTGGCACGCACTGCTCTGCCCTGTGCATCACGTCACAGTTTTAGGACTGATGCCAAGCTGCCTGGGCACGTGCCACCACGGCCGGTCTGGACGTGCGTGTCCCAACAGGCCGTGCTGCGATGACGAAATCAACACCGACACGTGGCCACCATGGCAGGACGGCAGTGTCGACCTCACTGTTCTCGTCGCAACATGGCCGGTCTGGACGTGCGTTTTGTCAAAACGGAAACTGACACGATAAACGAGGCTGTAAACGATTATCTACACTGCAGTTGACCATCTAATGTGCCCGACTATGATTAGCGGGCTGCTCGGCACCCATAGCAGTGAATAGAACATAACAGAAAAATTTCGTGTCACTCACCTTCTCCAATCTCATTTTTCCTCCTTTGGAAAAGGTAAAGTTATCGACAATAGTATCTCATTCTTGAGATTAGCATCCCATCCGCAACGTGCAATGCTTCTGCTTCCTTAAGGTAAGTGTTTTGATTGATAATCCCCCAGAGCAGTACACTCATTTTTGGATGGCCTGCTTTAGAAGGGATGCTATCGTCAATGCTCCCTGGTGTGCAGAAAACACCTCCTGCACAACACCATGCATACGCACGATGAAATAAGCTGGCAGTGGAGTTAGAAGTACAGGGAGGGGTTGGCTGGGTTTACAGATGACAGAGCAACCCTCTCGCATCTACCGACCCTGTTAAGTGGGAAGGGCCCGCTGGAGGCAGAGAAACACAGATCACGTGGCAACAGACATCATGGGTGGTGGCAGTGCGGGCGGAGTAATGCCAACGTGGCATTGGCAGGCAAACACCACATGAGTGGCATGACTAGGTAGGACGGTGACAACGGCATACATGTGTACCTTGGCGCATATCGTGAACGAGTGAGTTATGCTGCCATGCTTCACCCAGCCTTTTACGATTCATGGCATAGTCGGGCCGGGTGAATCTTTTGGCGCGTATTGTGTAGGAGGAGGCTTCCCCAGCAAGGTGCATTTGCAAATGCCTCTGCCGGCCACATGTTCTGGCGAAGCGTTTTTTGCATTCCGCACGGCGCACTTTCTGACTTTGCCACTGGCTTTCTCGGTGGCTTCTGGCTCCTTCTTCAGCCCCTCCTGCTGCTCCGCTGGCACGCACTGGCACGCATGTGCCCGGAGGGTCAGCCTTCGACGGAACACTTGGCCACAGTCCAGGCACGCCCAGTGGTGCTGGCTTGTGTGCACTTGTTCATGCAGCACCACCTTTCCTTCCACCTACGAATGCTATTGCACAAAAGAACACCGTTACTGAAAGGGAATGATTCTCTTACCTTCACCACTTTTTAAGAAATTGAAGTAGCCTAATGTGCAATTGTGTGTCCTAATTCTAGACACAAATATTCCGTTTCACCACCACAACTTTCTCCTGTCTGTTGCATTGAATGGCAGTGCAGTTTCTTAAAGGGACCGTTAAGCCCAGCATTAAAGACGCGTACACGAGGAGAGAGTCGACAACACAAATGCTACCTCCCAGTGCATATGTTGTCGACTCTCTCCTCGTGTACACGTCTTTAAGGCTGTGTTTCACCGTTCTTCAAAGTATGTACCAACAGGCCCAACACCAAACTCTTCTACGATATGTTTCTTAGAGGGGCCGGGAAGACAACATACAACTTTGCTCAGTTTGAAAGAACTGGACTTTGGTAGCTCATCTTCCAATCCGGTCACAAGACATTTTACCCCCAAAAAATGCAAGAAATAATAAAAATTTTTCGAATTTACCACTACAGTTGCGTAACAAAGGCAGCAGTTACGTGGTGTGGGCTGATTCTACTCAAGCTATACAGAAGCCACACTCATGTGCATTAAAGGGACCCTGCAACACTCTTCATGCAGTGCAAGTAAACCTGCGCGACGTTTAGATTAGAATTCCAGGAACACCTGAGCCAAATATTACACGCGCACGTGAAGTGGTAAGCGCGTAAATCGCCGTAAAAGACGCGGAAAAACCAACCGCCCTCTCTTCAGTTCTCCTCATTATGCACCCCTGGCATGGCCTCTGCGACGTCAATCGGGCCATGGCTGTCCTGGCTGTCCTATTGGCTGTCGCTGGTTAACTTCGCGGCTAAATTCTGGCATTTGATTTGATTGACTGATTGTAGGGTTTAACGCGCCGACGCAATGCAGGCGATATGGCGCGCCGTAGTGGAGGGCTCCGGATTACTTTAGACCACCTGGGGATCTTTAACGTGCGCCGAAATCTCGTACACACGGGCGTTTTTGCTTTTCGCCTCCATCAGAAAAGCGGCCGCCGCGGCCGGGAATTGAAAAATTCTGGCATTTCCTGTGACGATCAGCCGTCGCCGGCACTGTGTTGAACCTCTTCTATGTCTGAACCTGTCCGCATGCTTTTGGTGTTTCTTTTTTGTTTTGAGTGCGCCCCGAGTTTGAGTGACGAACTAAATATTCCACTTTCAACGAGCCCACTCGACAACAAACGTTTATTGCTCCAAAAACGCCCTACCAGCCTGAGTGCTTGCTTGCGAGCAGGCCACCATGCCTGCTTTTTTTGTGGCACCAGACCGGAAATAGACCCGTCCACGTTGCGGGGAAAAGGGCGAAACTCCCCGGCCTGTGACATATCGAAGGCCGCCAAAATAGAACGCCGCGCGCCGCCCCCCTCTCCGGGAGAAAGCGCGCAGCTTTCGTTGCATTGTCCGCGGTTGAGTTGAGAGGGAACATTTATGCGCGATTTCTCATCGCGCGTAGTTTCGGTGATAGTGAACGGATTTTCATAATCCTTGCGGGAGGATATTGCTGGGACAATAGACTTTACCTCAAAATACATTCCGAGTAGTCGATGGTAAGTGTTGCTGGGTCCCTTTAAGCTGAATAATTTTGGAAGCTTGAAGCTGGAAGTGGCTACCCCCTTTTTCTGTCTCGAATGGAGACGTGCGACACGGGCTCCCATGCCTCTGCCCGTAGGCTCCCATGCTGTCTCCTACAATGACAGGGAACAGAACATTTCTGTCCTCCGTCCCTGTAGAGGACTGCGCTACTAGGGACGACCAAGAACAAGGAAGAAACACAGGTTTGACTATGAACTGGAGGTCATTCACTTAGATTATCCACTGGGGCAACACAAACAAGTACCCAAAACAAAGTGCGGTACAAGTTACTAACGTAGGCATGACGTCATCCCCAGAAATGACGCAGCAAGTGGAAAAGGCAATGCCAAGGGATGCCCCACACAGTGATGACATCAAGTCAATTTCCAATAATGCTGACACCCTTCTCCTCCCTCAAGGCTGTGAACCAGTAAAGCAGTTGCACGGTGTGTGCTTGATGCTCATCAAACAGTACAAGCAGCTTCACCAGCCAATGACATCTTGGACACAATATAGCCCAAAAATTTATCCTCAGCATTCTTTGCGATACACTGTACAGAGGTCCTTGCAGATAGGGCATCTGCACAGCCCCGTGGCATTACCCATTCGGTGCCGAATCCAACTGCGGCGCTTGTTGAGTTAAAATCCAAGCCAGGAACAGACGCACTTCTCCCACTCAGAGCCCACTCAAGATTTGAGCCCAATCAGCAGTAGTGAGCACTGTTCCGATAGTGGTTATTGGTACAGTGTAGACCGCTTATAACGTATGTTGCGGGAGCCACAAAAATCCGTACTGTAAGCGGTTCCGCACTATAACCAAAACATGCACGAATCCAACCACATCGCAACCTACCTCTCAAATCATCCTTTATCATCACTCAAATGCACAGCACTTAAAATCAAAGGCCTGGTCTTTACATCGTATTTTTTTTTATCAGCTACTGCTGCAGGGGCGCATTGAAAGCGCGGTGTTACAAACAGTGAGCATGGCTTTAACTTCCGTTTTGTTTGTGTTTTGGAGGATTGTGGCTGCAATTTTAGCGGCTATGAACAGATGCCGCGAAACGTGATAAGAACGCCAGCGGGATTTTTTTTTTACCCTACCTTGTGTTCATGATGCCGAAGGCGGCTGCTTATCCGCGCCGCCTACTGGTGTGGGGAATCTTCAGCTTTTCGCGGCTCGCTTGTTTGGAAAGGGAAAGAGCGGTAGCTTATCTGCACAACGTTCTAAAGCGTCAACCGCATGGAGCGATTTCTTCTCGCGAAAACATGCAGTGTACGCCGCAGGCGTGGTGATGCCAACCCAGTTACAACTGGCGTGGCGTTCGGCGTGATAAGAGGCGGCAACAGAGCGTCGGCCTGGCCGCGAAGTGGTGCAGGCAGCTCCAGCGACCGCTTCTAACTGCTCGCTGAAATGCCGCACGGGGCACAAGCGAGGACGCTCACGCAAGAAAAGGGCTGATAATAGGCGAAAAGAGGAATATAAACTGCCATCCACATTGCTTGTGAAAGCGCCCATTAAAAAACATCGTGGTGGTAGGCCTAAATATCTTTGGCGTGGCCAGCCAGCTGGTCGGAGCGTTTCGGATCTCCTGCCATTAGGTGCGTCTCTCCATTGGTGCAAGTCGTCAGGCTTGTCCCACTGCCACACGAAGAAGCCATCGCGAGTGCAAAATCGTCCACACGAGTGTGTAAAAGAACTACACGCAACGCTGACGTGCACGAATCGTGTGCGCAAACGGGCCATGCGGTAATAGAAACAAGTTGATAAGCCGCGCGGACGAGGACGGGGGTCGCTATCATCCGAGGTGTGTCAAGCAAGGTCAGTTGTGGTTATCACGTAGGCGTGAACCATTCTTTTCTAGTGTGTCGAAGTTAGAGGAGAGCAAAAGGTGCTTGCTGTGCGTCAGATGGCCGATTTCGTCCTTTCTTTTTTTTCTTTTGCTACCCTAAAATGATGCCTCAGCTGCACTGGTCGATCACCATTCCCGCCAGAAAACCGCACTATAAATGGCATTGTGCTTCGGCCAACCGCATTCTAAGCGGTATGATTATGCATTGAGTTCTATGGGAGGTGAACCGGTGGTCACAAAAACCCGCTTTATATCCGGTCCTGCGCTATAAGCGGTTACATTATAAATGGTCTACACTGTATTTAGGTTGGGTTGCGATGGGTTTGGGCTAGGGTTAGGGCTAGACTAGGCTAGGCTAGGGTAGTCTAGGTATCGTTTGCTAAAACAGCAGGTGTGTAACTAAAGTGCGCGCACCTGAAACGCTGCAAACAAGCCGAGTTCCATGCAAACCCACCCATCGGTGCTGGAGATCCCCACCCACACAGAAGGCCGCACCTTGCCTTTCGAGGCCCTGGCCTTGTCCCTGGATGGTGACCCAGCCGGCGATGTCTGCACGGGAGCCAGCTGCTTCTTGCTGGCAGCAGTGGCCGCCTTCGTGGGCAGAAGTGCCTGGCCTTGACACCGCCGGACAGGGTGGTCGCGCTCGGCAGCAGCAGCTGGGAATGTCAGAGAGAAAAGGCTGCTCCAGTGCTCCTCCTCTGGCCACGAACATTCGCAGGAAACAACCTCACACGGAAAACCTGGCCCTGCTCTCACCACTAAATTACAGTGTTTCCCAACCAGGGACCCTGTAAGGTGAATGGATAAGTCGCGATGGCGATGATGATGATTCGGGGTTTAGTGGCACAAGGCGGACAAAGACAAACAGCCCCACTTTTCTACATGCCTCTCCATACCACCCAATACCAGCATACTTGCTGTGGGTGTGCCCAAAGTGAGCTAGTTGACAGAGCCCACATGTTAAGCTTTTTTCTCCCCCTTTTGTAGCGCAACCATATGCAGAATAAAAATAGCTTGAAACCACTCAAGCGTCATGTAAATCTTGAATCCGTAAATAATCACTAGATTGTATGGTAATCGTCAGTACCAAACTGACCATTACCGAAAGTATTAGTTTACATGGGTCACTGCGTATTTATTTAAAATGGAGACCAGAGCAAGTAGGCCGCCGTGTTTTCGTACAACTTTTGTTTTCAATTTTTTTAAATTCCATAATGAGCAACACACACTTTTGTATGCCTATTACCATGATTGATCTTCCATTACTGATTGACAGCCCATCACTGATGATGAAGTAGTGCAAGAGGAAACATGGTGTAAAGTAGCATATGTGTACGTGCATGTCCTCCAAACTTTCGACAGCAAAGACTAATCATTATATTCAGAGTTGGGGCGACAGCATTCCATCGGAAACGTTTCTTTTCCGACGCCCCTCCCCCTCCCTTGCAGTGCCTTCCTGTGTCGTTTGGCATGCGCTGCTTTGGATATGTAGCGCTCGTTATCCAGCCTTACCCAGCCAGTTTTTCATTGCAAGGTCTCCAAACATCCTGTTACCACCTGCACATGTTACGCACAAGCTCCATAGCCATATCAAACATGTGCAGATTCACAAGTTTCGTAGCTTTGCTATACGCATGGGTAACAAATATTTTGCTTGCATTTCTCTCGAGTATGCAGAGTGAAGATGCTGGTTGACATGCTGCAGCTAAAAGCGTTACCACACGCAGAGTCGACTATACACACTATCCAAAAGAGGTACTCGTATTACGCAGTCATTGGAAGACACATCTCTGGACACAATAACACGAGATTTTGTTGCTTTCATCTTGCTGTGCAACTTGCAAACTTGCTGTGAGGACTACAGAAAAGGCCATATACTTCACAGCTTGTGTGCATCTTTTTGAGTGATTGTAACGTTCGAGAAAACTGGTGCTATCGTGAGCGAGTATGTACTTGCATAGCCCAATATCAGGCGATGTCCTTACGATATGGGAGACAAGGCCACATAAGTCGTCAAGTGATGAACTCAACCATCACAGAAAAGAAGATGACAGCGATTTCAGCACATGCGAGAGACACAAAATGCTCAAAAGGCCATAAGTTAAAATTATCCGTTTCCTCGTATGCATTGGTGAACTGGTTTCTCGAGTGAAATGGAAAGCTTACACTGGGTGAGGTTTTCAGACACCGCACTCAAAGCTAAGTTGCTGTTTCGCCGTAATAAAAATGTCCAGGTCCCTCACAAACAGGGAAAGCAGTGCACTTGTTTTTTGTGTAAAAATTCAACTAGATTCGAAGAGAAGTGTCATTACTCTTCAAGAGTAATCATTTTAATGCAACTACTTTTAGGGTAAGGAATATGGAATATAATTTATTTAGCTCTGAGCATTTCTGAGAAAAGTAATTTGTAGTACCGTATTTGCACTATTCTAACGAGCCCCACAGTGTAACGCGCAGGTGAGTTTAGTCATGAAAATTAAAAAAATATATTTTGAAGCCGATGCTATAGCGCAGATGTAAAAGACCCGACAGCACTTACCTCGCAGAAGACATTTTATTTGACGCATGCAACTGTGGGAGCAAAATCACTTGTGCTTCACACACTTGCTTATCCAGCAGCTGCTGGCACTAAAATGAAAGCAGGCAATATTGAAAGGCTATTTCAGCTTTGAGCCATATTCTAACGCACACGCAAATTTTGAGGTTACTTTCAGCGAAAAGACATGGCATCAGAAGAGTGAAATTACAGTAATGTAATTTACAGCCCTCTCCTGGGGAGCGGAAAACACTTGGAATCAACTGAAATTCCAGTTAAATAAAAAGCACAACAAAAGCATTCTTATTAGTCCGCATCCTGTCGTCCTTCTTGATTTCGAACAGAATCTTGACTGCTGTCTCCAATTCGAGCGTGTGGCACGAGTGGCCTGATAGTTGTGGCCAAAATCGAAGCCTGAGGTGTCTACAAAACCGACTGCTAACATTCCAATGTGCGCAACAAAGAAGGTTCAGGACCTGAAAAGAGAGAGATATGTACGCTGACGCGAATCTCAACGGACCTGCCACATTACCAACCGTGCACTACCTCTGTGGCGATGTCCCGGAAATCAGACCAGAAGACAGCCCTGTTTTTGCGGCTGAAAACAACAAATTTTATTGAGAAATGACAGTCACCTCACTGCTTTTTATTCGTAATGACTTCAAACTACCCAATATAATGGGTTTTATCCCTGAATTACTGGCTAATTTCTTCAAATGAACAGCATGTAAAATTTCTGGGACCAGCACAGCATCTCCAGTTAGCTGAAAATTCCAATTAGGCGACTTCAAATTACCGCAAATCGACGGAACTAATGTTACAAAAGGGATTTTTTTCCATCTACGCTGTCTAGCAGGTGTTTCAGAAGCAAGCAATGCCTCAAAAATGGGTCCACAAGTTATGATAAAGTGGTGTAGACGTTGGATACTTGGGTGCAGAATCAGACAACTGCACAGCCCTAAGCATGCCAGGGTCTTTTGGGTAATAAAAAAAAGCCTCACAGCAATTTTTTGCAGGATAGAAAAAAAAGATGGTGCGACGAAAATCAACATATAAGCACAGCTGCTCCTTAAAAAATTGTAGTTGTATGCAATTAGGACGCAAACCTTGAAAAATGGTTGTCGCCACCCATGTCAGGGCAAATAGTGAACACAATAGAAAAAGGCCCACCGGAACATAGTCAATAAACACTTTCACTCTTGACTTCGTGCCTGGATCAACTCAAACATTCCAGCTTAATGCACGCGGGTTCAGAAATCGCTAGCGGAGGGCGGCACTGTGTGATTTGCCAGTCGCAACAGACACGCCTTGTAGTCTCTGCTTTGCATTCGTTGCGATTTCCTTTAAAGTGGCCACTGAATGCATTTATTCTGCCAACTGAAAGAAGGCCAAACAACGGCCGGAATATGGATCAAGTAACATTGCTCGAGCGCACGAACAATTTTCTGAACGAGAGAGAAAAATCTCTTCGACCAGTTTCAAGGTGATTTGACGTGCATAGACCAGTAATTCTTGGGTTGGTGACTTCGTTCCCTTATGATATAAGCCCCGAACATGCTTGTCGTGCACTCCATGTTTTGAGAAAAGCATTGTGGGGAGTTTAAAGAGGCCGAGGCAAAACGCATGGCAATGCCCCTATGTCAGGGGCAGTAACATTTCTGACCAAGTGTACAGTGGTATAGGTGCCGTTTTGCGGCATCCACGGCTTTAGTTACACAGGCACCCTCAGGTGAGTGGAAAAAGCATTCCCGTAGTACCTGTGACACGCTAATGCAATTGCTGATCAGCGATAGTCCCAATGGCCGTGGAGGTGACAAAAGCTGGATTTTTCAACCACCCGGGGATCTCTAACGCATGCCAAAATCTCACGACACAGGCTTTTCCCCTCCACCTGATAAGCTGCCACCGCAGGTGAGATCAAGCCCGTGTCCTTGGGGCTCAGCAGCATGGCTAGGCCACTGAGCCACTGCGGTGGGCAATTTTCTTTTCACAATTCAATTGCTTTACTTCATTTACATATACAAATACAGCATCAGTGTGAGCATTGCAAGCCTAGTTTTTTAAGTGCGGATGCACTTTATAAGCGACCCCAAACCATCCACCGCCGCCGGCGGCGGCGGCGTCCGCAGTGCTCCTCTATATTTGAAAAAGAAACAGCATCCGGCCGCCAGGTTTCGATCCGAGGACTTTGCGGCCGCAGCGCGACGCTCTACCGACTAAGCCACGGACGCCACGCTGATATCAGTGTGAGTAACGCGCCTTATATCTTAACGCATTCAAACCTCGGCCTCAGCCGCCTGCGTTGGCGAACTCAGCGGCGTTATAGCGGCTTGATAACTGCGTGGTGTACACGTGATACTACAAACCCGATGGAAGAGATGGAAGAGAAGGCGGCGAGGCGGTGGGCTGCGGGGGCCGAGCGCAAGCGCCGCAAGCGGGCCGACAACCGTGCATTCGCACTTTCACATTCTCCCCCTCGGGGAAATGCCGGGGAATTTTTTTTAGTTTTCTGCGCTGTCGGCCATTTTGTTTGCCATTCCTCAATTACGCTACCACCGATGGGTGTTCAACCTACTCGGACATTCAGTGCCCTCACATTAAAATGGAACGCAACACACTCATTCACACTTTGTCCAGCCGATAACGTAGAAGCAAGCATTATAAGCTGCTACAACAGTGTTATGCACTCAAGCCTACTCTTGTCAAGATTTGCCCTTTCTTGCTGCTTCCAGTTCCTTGCATTGTGTCCATCCTTTTTCTTACATTGTGCACATTCGTCTAACTGTCCCGATTCCTCCAATTTGTTGCTGCACCTGCGCACTATTTTCTTTAGACTCTGCACACTTCCAGTATTTTTGTGCTCATATAAGTGTACACTTACTGCTTGGGCTTCCAAAAAACTAAAAAAAAAACAAGAGTCACCAATTACTGCTCGAACGTAATTGCTCAAGATAATCTGAAAAAAAAAATCTACATGTTTGGCACTTTTGTACTAAAAATAGCGGCATTAGTACAGCCAAAGAGCCTCAACAGACACACACTTCCTAGCCTCCTCACTGCACCTTCTACACCTATTCAACCACTGTCTGCCTCTCGAAAAGGTCCCCCTCCCAAAAAACACCCTCACTACCCTGCATGGCAGCAGCCTTCAGACATGCCCCAAGATATCGACCCGTGGAGCTAACCTACAGGGCCCCATTTCCGCACTGCGAAACAAACCCAGCCACACTGAGCTCTGTGCTCGGTTCGCACAATGCGAGGATCTCACCGTATTTACTCGATTGTAACGCGACCACGATTGTAACGCGAGGGGTGACTTTCACCGAGCCAAAAAAAAGAAAACACGAATGTAACGCGAGCAACGAGAGGAAAAAAAAGTACCTTTATTTACTGCGAGTTTTGCTCACTCGTCGCTTTAGCCATCGGTGATCAATACCCCCGTATTTCACTCGCTTTCATCCCCATCGTCGTCGGTGGTCGAGCCCTCCTTGTCGCGGTCCTCCTCCCATATGCAGTCATCCTCGGTGCCATCCAGTTCATTGGATATGGAGCACTTCTTAAAAGCGCGAACCACCATGTCATGTGGGAGGCTGTACCACGAGGCGGACACCCACTCGGCTATCTTCGCGGCGCTTGGTCACTTTATTCTGCCCGAAGGCGTCAGAGCCCGATCTTCTCGCATCCAATCTTCGTAGAGCTTCCGCATCCCATCCTTGAATGGTTTATTTAGGCAGACATCCAATGGCTGCAGCACGGACGTCATACCTCCGGGAATGACAGCGAGCTGCGTCCGAGATTCCTCCATCTTCTTCTTCACTTCAGGGGTCAGGTGACCGCGAAATGAGTCGAGAACTAAGATGGAGGCAGGGTGGAGGAGCGCACCTGGCCGTCGGCACCACACAGTCTTGACTCAGTCAAGCATAAGCGCAGTGTCCATCCAACCTTTCTTTCTCTTGGCAGCGGACAATCACGTTGCTGGGGGACGGTTCCTTCGGGATGGTTTGGCGCCGGAAAATGATGTACGGTGGCAACTTGTGCCCATCCGCCAAGCAGGCCAGCATCACGGTTAGCCGTGTCTTTTCGTTCCCTGTTGTCCTTATGCGGACTTGGGGGACACCTGCTTCGTTAACAGTCCTGGACATAGGCATGTCCAGGATAAACGGGAGTCTGATCCGCGTTGCCGATGTGCCCCAACGGCATTTGCGACGAGCGGCGCAGGTCGATCACGCAGAGCTGAAACTCTAGTAGCTTCGCTTCGTAATCCGATGGCAGCTTCTGTCTAATCGACGTAGTTCGCCGGAGGGAGAATCCATTCCTTCGCATGAACTTTTGCGCCCATCCACGTGAAGCCTTGAAACTCTCCCTGGGTATCCCCATCTCTCTGGCTACGTCTCGGGCTTTCCATTGGATCAGCTCGACGCTGACCCCCAAGAGCCGGTTTCGCTGCTCAATTACAAATTCCGCCACTTTTTTTTCGAGTTCAGTGTGACGGCCACAACGAGGTCCGCGGAAGCCTTTTTGGCCGGGCTCACACTTGAAAAGCGCTTCACGCTGGAGCCTCCATCCACGGATAGTTGATTCTGACAAATCTAGCCGCCGAGCCGCGGCAGAGTTTCCGATTTCCTCAGCTACCAGAATTGCATTCCTTTTAAAACGGGCATCGTACTGAGCTCGTCGCGTTGCCATTTGCTCGGGAAAGTCGCAGAAGCACAAAACGGCAGCTTACGAAACACAGGCGCAATCATGGAGAAAAGTCACAAACAAAAATAGGATTGGATTGGATTGGATGTTGGGAGCGTGTAGACGTTGCCAGCATAAAATTGAAAGATCGCTAGATCTGTCGTAGCCATTTTAAAAGCCTGTGCCGCGACTTTGCCAAGGCAAATTTTGAGGCGATTCGATGGTAACGCGAACCCCCTAATTAGGTCAGAAAAACTCTGAAAAAAACTCGCGTTACATTCGAGTAAATACGGTACTTCAGCAGTGCTGCCGACAGCACGTTCCCGTTCCACACAAAACCACTGATCGGAGCTTGGAAGGCCGCACCTTGCCTTTGGAGGCCCTGGCCTTGTATTTGGAGGGCGATCCTGCTGGTGATGTCGACACTGGGCCCAGCCACTTCTTGCTCGCAGCCTGCTTGACCTTGAGCTTCGCAGGAGAAGCCACGACTGGCGACAGTGGGAGAGGGGAACACCCGAGATGATCTTGCCGCCCTTCTTGCGGATGGGCAGCTCGGGCCGTCCCGCCATGTATCAACTGGGCACGTCAGGAACAGGACAATGCTCCAGTGCTCCGCTGGCCAGGAAAATGTGCATAAAACAAGCTCGCAGTGCAAACCTGGCCCTGCTTTCACCCCTGAACAGTGTTTCCCAGTCACGGGCCCTTTGTGAATGGGGAAGTCATGATGGCGATCATGGTGATTCCGAGGTTTGTGGCACAGGGCCGACAAAGGCGAAGAGCACTGCGACTATAATGAAACATCGATATGGAATGTTAAATTGGGATGTGTGAGAATAAGTGGCCTATCTTAAAAAATTTAACTACGGAGGTTGGCGTATAGGGCCACAACATTTAGCAGAGGTGCAACAACCCAAACAGCACTTGGAGCCATTTTCGGAGTGGTTACCCGCCGCGGTGCCTCAGTGGCTAAGGCATTGCGCTGCTTAGCACAAGGTCGTGCGTTCGATTCCTGGCCGCGGCGGCCGCCTTTCTGATGGAGGTGAAAAGCAAAAACGCCCGTGTGTAGGAGATTTCGGCCCACGTTAAAGATCCCCTGCAGGTGGTCAAAATTAATCCGGAGCCCTACACTACGGTGCACCTCATCGCCTGCGTTGCGTCGGCATGTTAAACCCTACGATCAAAGTCAAATCAAAATCATAATTTTCGGAGTGGGAAAATCTTTGTTTTAGAGCAGGAGAATCCAAATTCGAAGCAGGTAATGGCAAAAAGATTTCTTCATTTTGGAGGGCACTCGCGTCAGATGGCTGAATCTATCTTTCTTTCTTTCTCTCTTTTTTGCGACCCTACAACAATGCCCCAGCTGCACCAGTTGATCAGCGGACCCGCCAAACAACCACACAATAAATGGTACTGTTCCTCGGGCAACCGCATTCTAAGTGGTACGCTTATGCACTGAGTTCTATGGGAGGCCTACCAGTGGCCACGAAAACCCTTGTTACAGTTAAACCTCGATGTAACGAACTTCAATGTAACGAAACCCTCAGTGTAACGAACCATGGAATTTTTCGTAACTTCAAGTGTATGCACACCATGTATTTTCACCCTCTGTGTAACGAAGTCCCGTTTGCCGGAATTTCAATGTAACGAAGTTTCATGGAGAACTAGGCATGAAATTTAAGTTGTAGAGGTATATTTTGGGAGATGCAAGCGCCGAAATGGGGTCTCAATAAAAGGCGAACGGCAACACGGGCCGCCCATACCGCGGATGCAGCGAGCCACGGGCCTGTGAGTGAGCCCCTTGCCTACAAACTGCCTGGCGTGCATACACGGCTGGCGCACTTTTTCTGTTTCTGTCAGAGCTTAATCGTCTACGAGGGCATCAGCGTGAACCGCATGGAGCGTTTTTTCCCCGCAAAAACTCAAAACGCGCCCCGCAAGCCACAGGCGCGCTGACGCAGCCGCGGAGACCACCCCGCGCTATGTGGATAGCTCCAGCGACCGCTTCCAACCGCTCGCTGAAACGCAACTCGAGGGGCAAATGAGAGGAGCACGCGAGAAAAAAAAAAAGCGGATAACGTGAGCGAAATTTTCACAGTAAAATGTCATGCGCGCCGCTTACGAAAGCGCGCATCAAACATCCTCCGCGGTGATAAGCCTAATCGCCTCTTGCGGGGCCGCCGCCGCCGTATGCCGCCGTTTTCCCCTTCGGTCGAGTTCGCTCATGCTTGTTGGGTTTCATCGTTCCAGCAGGCATTTGACAATCTTTATGAGCCTTGTGCGCGCATTTTTTTCACACTCATGTCCGCGATTGCACGCCGGCGGCGGCTTCTGCACCAGGAAGTGACTCGCGCTGCACGCGGCAGTGGGAGGAGCCTGACCACTTTCGCCAATGGGGAGGCGCGCAACCTATGGCGGGAGCTTCGAAGCGCTCGGGCATGCCGAGGATTTTTGATGGACGCTTTCGTAAGCGGCGCGTATGGCGCTTTACAGTGAAAATTTCGCCCACGTAACCCGCTTTTTTTTCTCGCATGCCCCTCTCGTTTGCCCCACGAGTTGCGTTTCAGCGAGCGGAAGCGGTCGCCGGAGCTACTCACATCGCGCGGGTTGTCTCCGCGGCTGCGTCAGCGCGCCTGTGGCTTGCGGGGCGCGCTTTTGCGGGGAGAAAACGCTCCATGAGGTTCACTCTAATGCCCGCGTAGACGATTAAGCTCCGATAGAAACAGAAAGAGTGCGCCAGCCGTGTATGCGCGCCACGTTTTCTTTTGCGGGAAACGCACCGCGAATTTCAATGTAGCGAAATTTCAATGTAACGAAGTAAATTACGAATTTTACCGACTTCGTTACATCGAGGTTTAACTGCATATCCGGTCCCGCACTATAAGCGGTTACGTTATAAATGGTCTACACTGTAGCCCTTCCACTCGGGCAGCATGTGGGTACGCTAGATACAAATTGAGACGAAACTGTTGTTCAATAGTACCACCAGAAGATACACGACTAGTGCAGACGTCATTGGTACGACATCAGTGCTCTGCTCCTGACCTTTCCGAGTTCGCTTCGCTATTGGAAAGTCCCCTCAAGGCTTCCCATCACTTGGTTTGGTGCAGCTTGTGGCCTACACTAAGCTCACGCGGTCACAGCGGGGGCGCTTGCTGCATGTACCACACCAATGTGTTTGCCACAGGATATTTAGTGCACCTGCAGTTATGGCTGACCGAAAGGGCGAAGTCGGCAGGTAGAACCAACGGAGTCCTAGACTAAGGACCCTGCCCACCAACCAGCTCTTCAGTTTAAGTTTTCCTCCTCCTCCTCCTCCACTGGCGAATGTGTGCACGGATATGGCGATCTGCTTTCGTTACCGCAAGGAACACGCAGTCTGTAATGGCTGTCCAATTGGCCGTTGCTCTCCAGCGGCACGGTTTATATCTTACATTTCCGCTAACAATCCACCATCTTTGGCACTGCCAGGGGTGGAACATGGTGCATGGGCTCGGGAGCCGTCCTGGGAGCAGGCCACAGTGCCTTTTGTAGCAGGCTCAGAGCAGCCAGAAAGGCCTTTTGGAGCAGTGAGAAATAAAATTAGGAGCAGATGTAACACCCTCTCACAGCATTATGGTGCCTCCCAAACCTTCGTGCTGGCCGCTGTGCCAGCCCCACTCAACTATTCAAATGTTCTACCGTTTACTAGAACCTCCAAGAACTATAACACAACTTAGAACAACGTGTGCAAAGGCAACAAAACTGCCTAAAATCATAAAGTAGCTTTGCAAATCGACACTGCTTGACATTTTCAGACGATTTCAGGGATTATTACTGTCAGACTGCAAACCTGATGATCGAAAATCACCGTAAAAACCAGCGTATAACACGGACCCGCGTATAATACGAGGTGTAATTCGGGGACAGCAAAATCAGAAAAAAAGTTTTTCATCCGCATATAATACGAGGTAAAGAGCACAGAAAACATTTATTTGTACTGCAGTTACCCTTCAGTCATTGTCAGTTTTCGCTGGCACTGTTTCACGACGTCCGTTCAGTCATCGTCAGGTTCGCTGCCGCTGTCTCCTGAAGTCTCTTGTTGGAAATGTCTTCCCCACAGAACAGAAAGTGGTCCTCAGTGCCATCAAGGGCGTTCGAGATGCCGCATTTCTTAAAAGAGCGACTGGCGAGCTCCTCTGGGATGCTGGCCCACGCATCCGCGATCCAGCCACAAAGCACCGCTGGAGGAGCCCTCGTCAGCCATCCGGTAGCTGTCACTTACGGGTCTCCTGACCTCATCCACTCTTGGTAGCAGGACCTGATGCAGTCTTTGAAAGGCTTGTTGATGCAAACGTCTAGCGGTTGCAGCTGGAATGTCATTCCTCCTGGAATGACAATGAGTTCGGTGCGGGGTTCACGCAACAACTTCTTCACCGAATCGGCCAGCTGGCAGCGAAAGGTGTCCAACACGAGCACTGACGGGAACCCCCAACAGTGCTCCAGGCCGCCGACACCACACAGGCTTTATCCAGTCAAGCACCAGTTGCTTTCTCCACCCACGAAAGCTGCCTTCGGTGACGCCGAACTGCCTTCCGGCGGCACAATTCCTGATGGTCTCGACATATAAAATAACTTTTCTTTTAATTACCGCTGAATACTGCCTTCGTGCACCCGACATCGTGATAGACTTACGGTGAACGTGCCGATCCTTCGCGTGGTCATAACGATCAAAATGGCGCCGGCTGAGAGACGCAGCAGCCAGCTAACGCCACCGCAAGATAGCCCACCCTCCGCTGAAACCGAAACCGAAAGTGCAAATGTTCGGCTGAAAACTTTGGGACCCACATATAATACGAGGCACAAATTTTACATACAAAAATTTGGAAAAAAACATCGTATTATCGCGGGTTTTTACGGCATTTTCACATTCACCATTCGTGCCCCGATAACAAAAACCAAATGCTGGTGCAGAGTGATTGCGAGGGGACGCATTTTTTTGTTGGAAGCAGTGAGGCACGATGACCACGCCCATTTTTGACACCCAGGTGATGCAAACGCGCGTTGAAAAACACGTTTTTGTTGCGAAAATGATAACAATACTGAATTTGAAAGGGCATTTTTTGAGCTACCTCAAAAGAGCTTTACTTGTTCCATCAACGCCTGGAACACTATGAAAAAGGGCTACCAAGGTAACATTCAAATTGAACGATTTTAGAAATAGGCATGGTCACGAAAGAGTTAATTTTGACTGCTTGGGGACCTTTAACGTGCGCCGAAATCTCGAACACATTGGCGTCTTTTCGCCTCCATCAGAAAAGCAGCCGCCGCGGCCGGGAATCGACCCCACATCCCCGTGCTCAGCAGCACAACACCTTAGCCACTGAGCCTCAGTCACTTGCCATGGTGGCTCAGCCACCACGGCGGGTGGCTGAGCCACATTGCGATACAGAACAATACATATGTCATCATGGGGCCCTCCATCACGTCTGCAATCCCGGAAGTGGCCCTCAACACATTCATGGTTGGAACCCGTGATCTATACTAGCCTATGAGAGCAGGCCTCCACCTTGGGCAGTGTAACCCTCACCCCCCCCCCCCCCCCCTCTTAGGTCTTACTCTGTCCAGGGATGGCACCGCACGGGACCGACGGTGTTGCCTCGACCCCTGCAGCAGCATCGAGGACGCTATCTGGCTAGAGCTTCAGGCTGCAAGGCAAACAAGCGGAAGCACATGCTGTAACAAAACTTGCTGGTCAACGAGTTGGTACACACCCATAAAGAAAAAAAAAAGTAAAATGTGGCGCTAACCAGATGCGGACAAAGAAGACGCGAAACGGCAGACACAGACGGCAACTTCCAACTGTTTATTCAAAGGAAACCATGCTAATTTATCCACGACTTATCAACAGCAACAAAACCGAACCAAGGTTTAACCAAAGTAACAAGTGCAAAAGGTGGTGACAATTGCTCTTGTGCACGAGCACAGCGTTGCTGATAGTATAACAACATACCTCCGTCGGCCTGAAGTTGTTATACTATCAGCAATGAAGTACAGTTGCGAGTGTGCGCCTGTCCTGCCTCACGTCATAGGGCTGTCCTGTACGCGCAGCTTTTATAGCCCGACAACATGCTGCACTGAGGAGTAAGCAATCCCCAAGCCCCCACAAATATTTGATCGCCAGTGACTGCCATCGCAAATGCGTGATCGTGAAGGGGGGCGGCAGTCTGCCAGTTCGCCTTGTGGCAAGAGTGCCTCTCGTACCCGAGTTTATGCTTCACGACAAAACCTGCAGTTAAAGTTAACTCCTTATCAGCTAAATTAACTTCACCGGCTCCTCTTAACTGTCCTTACATTTTACACAGGCATATACAGCTTACGACTGTAGCGAAGCAAAGTTGCAGCACACACACGCACACACTAACCGTACCCTGCTTGCCTCCCTTTCGGCCCGCCAAGCACGGAAAAGGCAGCCTCCAAGCGAAATTCCTAGCGTCGCTCATGTTCCACACTCACCTGGAAGGAAGTCTCCGCCACTGGGTTCGTCGTGCGGGCACTCCTGCAGGACTGACTGCCGCCACCCGAAGCAGCCGTGGCAAGACCAAGGGAAAGGCAGCTCCATGGCCCGTGTTCCTGTTTTGGCATCGGAGGCCTGACAGGAAGACGTGCAACAGTCAATAAACGAGCATGACGACTCCGAATGGCAGCACAGTGGAATTCAAATGGCGCAAGCGTGCGTACTTCCAGCCATCACGTTAAAAGCATAGTAATCTTGTTGGAAAAGTGCGCAACTTGGTTTTTATTTATTCTTCAATTTGAAACGTTATCTCCATTTACGCTAGTGTAACGGTTAATGTAAAGGTCAGAGGCCACAGTAAAAAATTACTTGCTTAAATGCCAAGCAAGGATTTCGTTTCCATTCCTACTGCTGTTGAATGAATATGCATTACATTTAAGCACAAATAGCTCGTTCCCCATGCTTATAAGCCCTGCCTAATTCACGTTTGCTGGTCTCAGCCAGTCGCACAGCTGGGCATATGACATTATAGGTTCTGTTGCGGGAAATGAGCTAGTGGGTAGCATGGCCACTCCACTTTTTTCCTAGTTATATATAGCTCATTTGAACGAAGTGTGTGTTAAAAGTGGTGTCAGAATGATTCCAACGAGCCAATCTTTCGAATGAACCAAACTTGTGTTTTTGTCTGCGTGGACCATTTAAACTTTTCCAAATACGCAGTTTCGTGCGAATGTGGGGAGCTACACAGGTGATCCAATTCATTGTTTGTTTATTCCTGTTTCTGTCATCTTTTCCCAGACCATTTCATTATTGCCTTCGTTTCGAGGGGGAGATGTACAAGATATGTATTCTAGGTTTTGTCAGTTTGCAATTATCACTTTTTTGCTATTTTTGTTCCTTTCGCTGAATTGACCATCTCAATTCACGCTGTATTAAAGAACGTGTTAACTCTGCCAATTATGATATTGTGCCAAATGCAGGGTGATACACAGTCTGTTTTCAGTTTTTTTTTATACCCACTTCTGTAGTGTTTTTTTCTCTGTTTTGTGGGGGCAAGCACGTAAGATCTATATTTTTTACTTTGTAAGCTTACGTTCAAAATTTGTTGATTGTTGCTACTTTTTTGTATTTCTTGGTTTTTAAAATTTTGTTCAACCAATTATCTCCGTTGGTTCGACCAATTGTTTCCATATGACGATTAAACGAGTTAATTAAGCCAGCAATGCCTTTTGTGTAAATGCAAGGCACAGTTGGTGCATTTTCCCAATTTCTTTAGTCGTGTTTCTGTTGCTTCGGGAAATTTTTTTTGTCTTTATTTTATGAAGGTGGTGCATAAATTCTTATCGTCTGCTATTTCAGGTCAGCTTTTATAGTTTTAAATTTCTTGCACTATTTTTAATCGCCTGTGCTCAACTATCCCCATTTATGCCATTAAGGCAATTAAATATGTTACTTCCCTAATTTAGGCACTCTTGTACGAATTCAGGGGACCAAATAGTTCGTTTTCCCCATTTTTTAATTCGTATTCGGTGCATTGTGAATGCCACCTATAGGGCTGCTGTCCACTCAGCTTGAGGGGGCACCATCTGCAGAAGGTAGCTGCTGTCATGCCGGCGTGAACGACAGAGGTGGCGGATGTGACATACCGCCAGTGGGAGTGTTGTGTGCCAAGCCCGAGGTGGCACTGGTGGCCGGCGCTTGTTGTGGCTCACTGGATGCTTCTACGGCATCCTGTCTGCTGTGTCGCTGTTGGGGTGTTTGTCCAGCCCCCTTTGGGACGGGAACAGGGCTGGACAAGTAGCCTTGGGTTGGGGCTGCCGTCAGGTTGCCCCCCGCCAAGCAGGGGTGGCCGTGCCTCAATGCCAACACGAGTGCATGCAGTGTTCGCCGGATCCAGATGCCATGGTCTGCCCCCAGGTGGCGTTCGAGTGGCCGTCGCCGACTCGCCTACACAGCAGGCGAGTAGCTCGCACGGCAGCCCTCCTCGGTGCAGCAGAATGTTGATGGTGCGGAGCAGGTCATCTCAAGAGACTCCGCCTCGTGCTGCAGCTGTAGCCTGTCAAGTGGTGTTGGGGGTGACCTGGGTGCAATGGGACAGAATGCACAGCTTTTAACTGTGTTTATTTTTTTGTCTTTTCATCTTTTCTTTCTTTTTCCCAATTCTGTGCAACCAATTATGTTCCTTAACGTTATTACAACAAAGAATGTGTTCACTGCGCAAACTGTGTATTTTGGGTGCAAAGACAGGGCATTACACGATCGGGGCTACGAGAGTAATTGGCAAAGAAAGCTACCCATTAAAATTCGGGAAGCTTTGCGGGGCAAATCTGACTTTCGAATGATTCTTAAGCAGCACCACGTTTTAACCAGATTTTTTTTTCAGAGTTGCACGTGGATGCACATACTAAGAGTTATTGTGATAGCTAAGCGATAACTAAGTGTTTTCTCGAGGTTAGAACCCTTCGAAAAGTACCCGCCGACACGACCCCAAGGAGCCGTCAGCTGATACCTACGAAGGGCACGATACCCAAACTACAACGGACGCTTTGGATGTCTAGTGCGCTTTCTGGGCTAAATCTGTTAGCTAAAATGGTTAAATGTTGCATTTTTATTATTTAATACGTGGGAAATCAAAATCGAAGCAGAAGTCAACCGGTGACACGCTGAAGACGCACCTACGAGACGCCCCCTCCCGGCAACGTTGCCGGTTCGGTACGAAGCGCGACGACACTGTAAACGCAACAAGTAGCATTTTGGTTTGTTGAAACAAAAACGCAACCCTCTGATCCAACGTTTATAGATAAACGTAGCTCTGATCATAGCTCGAAACGAGGCAGATCACTTTCAGATACATTTAAAACATCCCTAATGTCACCAGTTGGTCCCACCTTCGCGAAGTCCGGACGGGAACACATCGTCGCCAACGTCTGAGGTGCGTAATTTCCGCTTAATTCATTTACAAAGCAGCTAATCTGCAACAACATCGCTTGAAGCAATATCGACAACGCGTGCGTAACAGCAACTTTGTTCGAAAGCTAAATTACTTGTAGATCACTGTGCCAAGTCGCTTTTTATACGCATCACACTCAGCGATCTCTCTGTCCCCGCCGCATAGCCGAAGACATCGCACCATATTTCTAACCAGGTTCTAATTTTGAATGAAACACGAATGTGTGCTAACATGAACAAACTGAGATCCGCAAGTTGAATAAAGTGCTGTAACTGGCGCCCACTCGAACGCCAAAATACGCGCTTGTAGGTACCAATCACTAGAATTGCTGTCCCCAGCCACCGTTTTCACGTCTAAAACTTCAATATTACAATCGTAAGGCGTTTATGTCGCGTCTGTAACCAGGGAGCGAAACTTGCCGCCGAAGCAGCACCTCGGTCTCTCGCCGCGAAAGGTAGATGGCGCCATGGTGCAAGCAGGACGGGAAAAACACACATGTAAAGTGACAAGGGAGCGTAATGTGAAACGGTGAAAGCTCTGAAAGTCTCTGCGAGCGACAGCACGGTCGAGATCGTTAACAATGGTTGCTACTCTTCGCTGACACGACCGAACAAGAACGAAATGTGCCTCGGGTGTGCGAACAGTGGTCGAACGTGACAACCATTACGTGCATTATTTCGCCGTCGCTCATGTCGCATCTTCGTGAAAGCATAAATAAACAAATAACGCACTGTACACGTTAACAACTGCCAAAGATACAGCGAATAGTTACCAGCAAGATGTTACTGTCACTTCGCATTGCCAAATCTCGGCAATGTGTGGCAGTATGGCACAAACGACGGCACAACAGACAGGCAACGTATCTGAAGTTACGAACACGTCGCTCAACTTAATAGTATTTTCGAGAAATAAAAAATGAAGCGGTGCACGTCACACTGACAGTGCGGCGTTCGAGATTCCAATCTTCAAGGCAGTGAAAGCTGGCACTGTCCAGAACAGAATTACTTGGCCTCGCAACGCACCTGTTGCAGCGCGCGGGCAAACGAGTCGGAGCGGCCCACGGCGCATTCTGTAAGAGTTATCCGATACGTCGAAGCGACAAGCGACAATTCACAACCGCAGAAACACCTCGTACACACTGCGAAGCGCCACACGCTTCAACGCCGGACACAAAGCAAGTCGGACTCTCTAGCCGGACTGCGGGCAGCTGCGGGTTTGACAGTTTGTTGCCAGCGTGCGCATTCCCCCTGGCGTCGACGACGTGATTGCGAGGAGGTTAAAATCACTGATACTACTATTCGCCGCGAGCTCGACATGTAGGTGGCGACAGCGTCGCGCTGCTAGTGTGGATGCTCCGCTGAGCGGCCCGTAAGAATGTACACTGTGGGCGCGCTTCGTGCCTTTTTCCCGCCGTATGTGCGCACGAAAGGTGCAAACAAGAGTGGTACGCTGCAGTTCGGTTCCTCAACGTTCAATGTATAGCATGGAAGCGGCAGTCAGTTTTCATTACTACGCCAAAAAAAGCGACGACTCATCGGGAATCTCAGAATGGCCGTAATTGTGACAATGAACTTGTACGCTGTGGCTCGTAGCAAGCCCGATCTTTCCTGACTATGGCTTTGAGCCCTTCAATAAAAGCATAAATAGAAACAAATCAGGAAGCCTCGATCTCTGAAATTCAATTTACAACGGCAATCTCAATCGCTTTCACTGGTAGCATGACGCATTCTTGCATCTGTGGGATTCCCTGAAATGGTAACACTACTTAACTGCCCCAAAATTCTTTCTTAGAGCTTACGATATTTTTTGTGTGTTCAAAAGGCAACATAAAATTACTGAATTTCCATCAGCGCAAAGATATAAATGTAACCACTCTAAAGGGTCTTTTAAAGAAATTATAACTACTCTGAAGGAAGGTTTGATGAATAACGGTTTCGGATCAGTTATTTACGGCTTTCGTCGCAAGTCAACGTGCGAATTGAATTGTCAACGAACGCACTACAATCAACATCTCATGTTTAGCTAGGTTTTCGCAAAGTGACAAGCAGGTTTACGGTGTGCAAACCAAGCTTCTGGGACCTCACAGTGAGCACAAATTTTCTGTTACGGCTGCTCTGCTGACCATTTGCGTACCTTTTAAAATCTCAGGTGCCTGCAACAGCGAGATGTGTTTGTATCTTGCGTATAAGGTCGCTTACGAACCCTAAAGATGGCAATAAATAAAGTTGCGGTGTTGCAGATGTAGTAAAACATTTCCTTTTTCTTTCTCGTTTCTAATCAGCGCAACGGCTTCCCGGTAACTACTTTGTGTTGTAAACTGAATATCGCCTTTGTCTTGGCATTTAATTCTTGAGGATTGGTTAAAAAATGAAATTCTGTGCATTTAGTTTTTTTTTCGAAAAGGGGGGGTCCTGCCAACGTTGCAAGAGCAGCGAGAACGCATGTAATGCGAAAAGCCAAACTATGGTTATCAGTATTACTTACAATCGAAACTACACTAGGCGTCATGTTCTGTAGCGGTGGAAAAGCAGTACGTATTTTCAAAACTGATTAACCCCCCTTTGGTCAGGGATTGTCCAGGAATTGTTGCTCGCCTTTTTCAAAATTGTATTGAAAGGAAGCATTGTGGGAAAAAATTAAAAAAAAAAACAGCGAGTCACGGCACACACCCCTCACACATGTGGGCAATAACGTGCATGATATTACGCGTTTTCTCCTATTTCTTTAAACTTAGGTCTACCTTAAAAGGTTAAGACGTTATCATATTAGGCATTTGGTTATGCTGAGTGAGACACGTTTCTGGACAAGGTGATTCATGTTGGATTTGAAAATGATATATATGACAATGACACACGAAATGCCACATGACAGACGCAAACTCACAACTGCTTAATTTTACCTAAAAATCCCCCCTAAATACTCTTGCGCATCCATAGAAACGCATTTTAAATAATACGTAAAATTAGCAACTCGATACAGTTGAATAAATGTTTATTCCTCCTCCTCAGTATAAACAACGACTGTCCAAAAATTGTATTTATTTTAGAAAAGATACGGGAAGGACACGATCACACAGGCGCTTGCGGGTGTAAAATACGTGTCCGGTAATGAATGGGCGATAGCGCACGGGTCGTGTACAGTGTAAATATTTTTGCTTGTTTATTCTTTCTATAAGGACACAGCGAAATTTTACAAGGGTGTGGAATGTGCATGCGTATGTACAGGTCTTGTCGCTTCTTACCAGTTTCGCGTACTAAACTTTTATCCTTTAAATAATCACCACGCCACCTTCGAAACGCACCCTTCGACGTTCCCGAAACGGCAGACTACTGCACTCAACAATACGAAAAGTGCAATGGGTGGAAGCAATGTTTATAACACGTTTCACACTCAAGCGGTGACCACGGCGAAGATGTTTCGTGGAATTAAACCACCGTATTAACCCGCAACGGCCGCTGATTATTGCGTTTTTAGAGGAAATGCGCAAGCCGAGGTACCTATGTCATTGCTTACTGCCAAACGAGCACACATATTGGTTGTTTTGTCGTGTGCAGCACGCGTCTTGCGCCGCACGCAACGTGAAAAAGCAGACGACGCGAGAGCGCCATCCACACTAGGAGCGGTTCGTCCCGCCGCCGCCAGGGGCCGACTGTGTTCGCGCTCGGGGCGAATAGTGCCTAGAATATTCTAGGCACTATAATACTAGTTACTTCTTGCCTAAATATTTAGCGCGGTGCAAATTGCATTTTACCTTGATTCTAACTCTACTCTGTAGATGGCGCCACCGACATGTTTCTTTTTAGAGCCCTACAGGTGGTGGGAACGCTTCACCCGAAAGTGAAATATTCGAGCTACTTTCAACGAAAGCAAATAGATACGAGCCATATTATCTCTATGATATGAGCAACCAAAAGGCGAAGGCTGCTGCACCCCGGGGATCCTTTCCTCCGGGGTGCTCCAGCCTCGCCCGATCGCGGCTGGCTGGAGCGCCCCACGGAAGTGACGTCAGCTGTTTTTTGTTATTATTTCTTGGATTTGGTCGTTCTTGTTGAACTTGATCGCCGAAACTAGTACCAAGTACCATGCCGGCCGTGCAAAGTGGCCGTGCCGGCACTCATGTTTAGGTTGGCTGTGCTTTTCATTGTTTACGCGCCGTAAGCGCAGGCTGATAACTCTCCTTGGTACATCGGCTGTCGTTCAGTGTTGTGTTATCTACGGCGCACCTGCGGGCAAAGCAAAACCACTCCGAGTGGAGGATTCGGAGGATTGCGTTGTATGTTTAAGTTCGCCGGCTTTTGTAACCGTACTTCTTTCTTTCTTTTTATTTTGAAAGGTGTGTGCGCGCGCCATTAGGTTTGATTTGCTGTGGCTAATAGGGAAGAATGGGTCTGTGTCCTCAAACGTGGGCACTGGCTGAAGAGCTAGGCTGCCGGCAAAGGTCTAAATGGTGTTGCACGAAGGCTGCTTGCGCTCCCATCTAGATGATAGAATCTGTGGCTTTTGTGGGGAGAAGAATAGGCGGAAGGAATACCTTTAAAGGCCCTCATTTGACAAGAGTTTTCTTGGGCCTAGATTACTGGTGCCCACTGGATCTTCCACTAAATAAGCTTATTTAGTGGCTCTTGTGCACTCTAGTACGCGCCGCTGGACACCAGCGTTTTTGTCCGTATAGTTTTGGCGCAGAAGCCTGAAATGTTTTGCGACGTACCTCACCATACTTTCTGTGCAAAGAAAGACCAGCAGGTGCCTTATTTTGTGTGTGTGTGCGGGGGGGGGGGGGGGTGAAATCAGCACAGCTGGTACAAAAGAGGCCTGAATTAAAGTTTATTGGATGTGACAAACAGACGTTTGGAGTAAACACTGTTAATGCCTCTTTTCGTCGTGCCTACAACTCTGTATATTTGGTCATGTTGTACCAACTTTTCCGAGCTTCCAATGTTGCAAGGGATACACTGCAGTGCTACAAATACTGATCACAAAGTGTAAAAAAAAATTGGCTTTTGGCTTCCCATTGCCACCCTTGTTAGTGATGGCCTGGGAAGAACCACGCCGAAGCAGGAAGCACCGACCAATCGAGGAGATACACTGTACTTCATTTCACCAACTTCACACACCGTTGTAAAAATTGTGCTCGTAATCAATAAACAACGAGAGCACAGCTCTGTACCACACGCTGGTAAGGGCAGCAAATGTAGCGCCAACAATGGTCTTTCACATAAACTGTGCCCACAGCTCGATCCTGTCAACACCAAATTGATAACAGCGTTGTTGCACATAATTACGTATACAAACGTCATGTAAGCAATTGCTTCTGGTCATAGCAGAAGCTGTCCAACAGCCCACCAGTGCAAGTGCTGAAGAACCGGCCAACCATGTGACGTTTGCTGTCCAAAAAGAAAGAAGCACTCAGGCCTTCGTTTTCTGACAAGCAGACTGGATGCTCATCACGCTGAAGTTCCGTTTACGCGTATACGTGCTGCCACGTGCACCTGGCAGCACGTGGCAGCAAGGTTCCATTCAGCCAAGGTGCCGGTTTATCGCCGTGGTGAGAGGATTTGGCTGCTGCTCTGGCGAAATGAGTTCAAGTCGTACACCAGTCCATACAGCGGTGGCCCCACCGACGGCCACGTATATATACGGTCACTTTTTGCGTTTGATGTTACACCTTCGTCTTTAAAATTGGTGAAACTGACACAAGGCGAAGCTGGAGGATTTCTTTTTATGTAAGCACTGAATGACACCAATTTATTCACGTGTTCCGTCGTCGCTTCTCACTGTGGCAGTAGTAGTCATCGTCATATCCATCTATCTTCCGCATGCATGACTGGCTGACCCGGATAGTTTTGTCCGCAGGCTTTCCCATTCCTCCAAGAGTGGAACGCGTCGGCACGCGCTGGAACCGGCTTCGCGAGCTGGGCGTCTGCGAGCTGTCTTGTGCTCTTCCTTGTGCCGCGGACGCACGTGACTGTTTTCTTGGTATTTTTGCGAACGCCACGCGCAAACCAGGACGATGCCGGACGCTCATCGCAAAACGCGTGCGCGGTAAACGGCGGGAGTAACTATGACATGTTGTTTTCTGATGACGCCGCACACATTACGGCCAGCAACAACAGCTCTGCTGTTGTTGCTGGCCTTTAATTTATGCACACGGAAGGGCACTCGTAAAAACTTATGCGGAATTTAAGAGCATTAAATGTATTTAATGTCAACACAAACACCAATCCAAAGTAGCAGCCCATGGGCTGAGGTGTTGCACTACTGAACACGAGGCAGCAGGTTTCCTGGGCATACCAGTTTTTGTGAAGGAGGCGGAAAACACAGCTGTCCGTGAGTAAGTGATCTTGCTGTTGATTGAACACTTCCAGGTGGTATAAGTTTATTCATTGTCCTCCACCATGGCATGCCTCATATTGCCGCGAACCATACATTGGGTTTTGTTTATTTGTGTTTTGCTTTTTACCGCCCGGCTGCGCTGGTCTGTGTTATCTCTGCGCCAAGGGAAGCGCGTGTTCCATTCTTTCTTTCTGTGCCGCATGTGTTATCTGTTGTGATAGGGAGAGCATTCCGATCTAACGTGAACAGCCCAGAATAATCTTCTTGGATCTACTATGTTCTCGATGCGAATCGACGTTTCGAGAACCACGCGCGCCAAAAGATAAAAAGCCTGCAGTGCGGACGCCGGGGCATTCGATTCGACGACACTCGCCTGTGCAAGTCACTTTGTTGACCGCTGCTTCGCCGCCTCTGTATTCTTTTGAGTTGTTAGGGGAGCACAAGTTCGCTCCAATAAACGTGTTTCTCATTCAACACCACTGCATCGTCCTTGTCTTCGTGACATCTGGTGGAGGTGCTGGGTACGCACCCTTCATGCCCACTACAACCTCGAAAGCCGCCAAGCCAGTCCAACAAGAGCCAGCCCCCGCCTGCAAGATTTACCGCCCGAGTTCGGTCTTCTGCCAGAAGGGCCCAAGAGAAGGAACGCTGCAACCAACACCATGGTGCAAGAAACAACGTCGCCAATCATCCTGCAGCAGCCCCGAGAACCGCCATCGTTCCGGGGAGCCCCCGCTGAAGACCCCGAAGAATGGTTGGAGAAGTTGGAGCGCGTCCGCATCTTCAACAGGTGGGACGATGAAGAAACTTTCCGGCATGTCTTCTTTTACTTAGAAGATGCTGCTCGAACTTGGTTCGAGAACCATGAGAGCTCTTTGACCGACTGGACTCAATTCAAGAGGGAGTTCCTTAAGACCTTCACTACCGTGGTGAGAAAAGAGCGAGCTGCGCTTTTGCTTGAAACTCGAACGCAGCACCCCAACGAAGGAGTCGTGATTTTCGTTGAGGAGATGAAGCGACTTTTCGTCGTGCGGACCCTGAAATGACCGAGGAAAAGAAGCTCAGGTTTCTAATGCGAGGAGTGAAGCAAGAGCTTTTTGCTTGTCTAGTCCGTAACCCTCCGAAGACAGTGGCCGAATTCGCGTCTGAGGCGGCCGCGATGGAGAAGACGCTAGAAATTCGAACCAGGCAGTACGACCGCCCTGTCAACGCGCTGTTCTCGGAGACCATCGGTGCTGCAAATGGAAGCTCCGATACATTGCGAGAGACCATCCGAGCAGTGGTCAGGGAGGAGCTTCGGAAGCTTTTTCCAACGACGCCGCAACCTCAAGTGGCTTCCCTGACCGACGTAATCCGAGAAGAAGTCCAAAACGCACTGGGAACTTCTACGCCGTCGGAAGCACCCGCGAACCACAAGCCATGACCTACTCCTCGGCTGTTCGTCAACCCCGCCCTGCTCCAACCCGTCGTCAAGAGGCTGAGCCATACCGCCGTCCAACGCCGCCCCGCCCGACGCCCTGTAGACCAATACCAGACGCCAAGGAAGACCGACGTGTGGCGAACGCCCGATAATCGCCCGCTGTGCTACCACTGCGGAGAGGCCGACCACATCTACCGTCGCTGTCCCTACAAGAGGCTCGGTTTGCGAGGGTTCTCCGTCGACGCCCCACGCCCCCGATACGGCCAGCGCCCTGCTGAGATCGAAGAATACCTCTCCAACACCAACCGAGGACCAGCCCGCTTCAACCGTTCACCGTCGCCCTACCCGTCTCAGTCACCAAACCGCCGCAGCACTGCTGACTTCTCACGTGGAAGGTCCCCCAGCCCACGCGGGGGAAACTAAAAGCAGCAACTTCGGGAGGTAAAGTTGCACAACGGCGGAAAAATGAAAACCCTCCAACGACGCAGCGGCTCGCTGAAGACCATCATTCACGACATGCCCTCATCCCGACGACCCGACCTAGCCCTAACGAGACTCCTGAACACGACGACAGCTACACGGCGCGACGCGTACCCGACCTGACCAAGACGTCCGTTGAGAAGAAGACGACAACGACGATGCACAGTGCCCGACCATCAACACGTACAAGCAGAGATACGACGCCCCGACGAACCCGCAACTCGAGGACGACTGCATCTGACGTCAAGGTGTCCATCGACGGCTTTGACGTAGTCGCCCTCGTAGACACGGGAGCTGACTATTCGGTAATGAGCGGACCATTTGCGTCTAAACTGAAGAAAGTTATGACCAGATGGGACGGTCCGCACATACGCACAGCAGGAGGCCACCTCGTGACGCCAAGTGGAACGTGCACATCGCGCGTCACCATAGACCGGCACAACGTACCCTGCGGCGTTCGTCGTTCTGCCTAACTGCTCCCGCGACGTGATTCTCGGAATGGACTTTTTGACGGACAACGGCGCAATAATTGATCTGCAGACCAAGTCGATAACATTTTCCTCCAATCACTCCACGACGCCGCAGCCGAACCCCGATCACCGTGCTGCTGTCAGGATCGCCGACGATCACATCACCCTGCCACCCCCGCGCAAGCTTGATGATCGCCGTCTACTGTGAGGATGCTGCTTCTGACATCGACGCTATCGTAGAGAGTGATCGAAGGTTGCTTCTCGACCGCGGTGTCTCCGTCGCAAGAGGCATTGCGCACTTTAAGCAACGCCAATCTCACGTTTTGGTCACTAATTTCACCGAAGAGTACCAGCATTTAAACAAGGGAGCTGCAATTGCGTTCCTCGAAGAAACGCAAGAAGCAAGTGATGTGATCGCAGTCGCCGACTTTGAACGCACACCCGTAGAAAACATTCAAGCTCCCGCAGCCATTCGACGTGAATCCGGCGCTACCGCAAGAAACAACGGAAAAAATTATTGGCTTTGCTGCGTCGCTATAGCGAATGTTTTTCGTCGAGCGCAAAACTACGTCAGACCCCTCTAGCGAAGCACCGAATAATAACCGAAGATGGAGCCCGACCTACCCGACAGTCACCGTACCGCGTCTCTTCACACGAACGGGAAGCCATCCGGACTCAAGTCGACGACATGCTGAGCGATGACATTATACAGCCATCGAAAAGCCCCTGGGCTGCGCCCGTCGTACTCGTAAAGAAAAAAGACGGCACATTAAGGTTTTGCGTTGACTACCGGCGACTGAACAAAATCACGAAAAAGGACGTGTACCCCCTCCCCCGAATCGACGACGCCCTCGACCACCTCTGCCACGCGAAGTACTTCTCATCGATGGACCTGAAGACCGGCTACTGGCAAATTGAAGTGGACGAGAGAGACCGAGAGAAGACTGCATTTATAACCCCAGACGGCCTATACGAGTTCAAGGTGATGCCGTTTGGGCTGTGCACAGCACCAGCGACGTTTCAAAGAGTCATGGACACTGTGCTAGCTGGCCTTAAGTGGCACACCTGCCTCGTATACCTCGACGACGTAGTGGTATTCGCCCGGACTTTCGACGAACACCTTGCAAGGTTGGAGTCTGTACTCGAGGCCATTCGTACGTCGGGGTTGACGCTGAAGCCTGAAAAGTGCCGTTTCGCATACGGGGAACTCAAGTTCTTGGGCCACGTCGTCAACGCCGCGGGAGTCCTACCTGACCCGGCAAAAACTTCAGCCATTGCGAACTTCCCAAGGCCAAAAGACAAGAAGGGCGTGCGGAGATTTCTCGGGCTGTGCGCATACTACCGGCGCTTCGTCGCAAACTTCGCACGCATTGCAGAGCCACTCACGCGCTTGACGAAAGATTGCACCCCTTTCAGCTGGGAAAACGACCAAGAAAAAGCATTCGGCGAGCTGCAAAAACGCCTGCAAAGCCCGCCCGTGCTCGCTCATTTCGACGGAAATGCCGAAACGGAAATGCATACGGACGCCAGTGATATAGGCTTGGGTGCCGTCCTTGTCCAAAAGCAAAGCGGCTGCGAAAGGGTAATCGCCTATGCTAGCCGTGGTCTGTCGAAGGAGGAGAAAAACTATTCTGCCTCTGAGAAAGAGTGCCTGGCTATTATATGGGCGATTTCAAAATTTCGCCCATACGTGTATGGAAGGCCATTCAAGGTTGTAACAGACCACCATGCGCTGTGTTGGCTCGCCAATTTGAAGGACCCCTCTGGCCGTCTTGGGCGGTGGAGCTTGCGCCTGCAGGAGTTCGACGTTACAGTCGTTTATAAATCCGGCAGGAAACACTCCGACGCCGACTGCCTGTCCCGCGCCCCCGTCGACCCACCACCACAAGACTCTGATGAAGACAGCGCGTTCTTCGGGATCGTGACGGAGAGCGACCTAGCCGCCCAGCAGCGTGCCGACCCCGACTTACGCGTCATAATCGAGTACCTCGAGGGATGCAACGTTGCCGTTCCTAGGACCTTCAAACGCAGTTTACCAGCATTCAGCCTGAGAAACTCCGTCCTTGTGAAGAAGAATTTCAGCCCCGGAACAAGAGCGAATTACCTTCTCGTCATCCCCGCGGACCTTCGTGACGAAATTTTGGAAGCGTGCCACGACGACCCGTCTTCCGGACATCTGGGCACAGCCCGCACTATTGGAAAAATCAAGGCGAGGTACTACTGGCCCGGCCTTACCTCTGACGTCACCCACTACGTCCGGAGCTGCCGTGACTGCCAGCGACGAAAAACGCCGCCGACAAGACCCGCCGGACTTCTGCAACCGATCGCCGTCCCATCGAGACCATTTCAACAGATTGGAATGGACCTTTTAGGCCCGTTCCCTACGTCACGATCACAGAACAAGTGGATTGTCGTAGCGACAGACTACATGACGCGCTACGCAGAGACCGCCGCTCTTCCGAGGGGGACTGCACAAGAAGTGGCGAAGTTCTTTATAAGCCAAGTTGTGCTGCGACATGGAGCCCCGGAAGTACTAATCACAGACCGCGGAACGGCATTTACTGCGGAGCTGATGCAAGGAGTATTACGCTACAGCAACACGGATCACCGAAGAACGACGGCGTACCACCCCCAAACGAACGGACTAACAGAACGTCTGAACAAGACAATCGCAGATATGCTGTCAATGTACGTTGACGTTGAACATAAGACTTGGGACGAAGTGCTCCCGTATGTCACGTTTGCGTACAACACGGCTATCCAGGAGACGACACAGCTGACGCCGTTCGAGCTTGTCTACGGTAGAAGGCCGACTACGATGCTCGACGCCATGCTTCCGCACGTAGAAGACGACGACCTCAACGCCGACGTCCACGGATATCTTCAACGTGCGGAGGAGGCCCGCCAGCTCGCTCGAGTTCGTATAACGGACCAGCAGCTGGTGGATGCGGGCCGCTACAACCTCCGACGCCGAGACGCCGAGTACCAACCAGGGGATCGTGTGTGGGTTTGGACTCCCATCCGACGACGCGGACTCAGTGAGAAGCTCCTGCGACGGTATTTCGGACCCTACCAGATTCTACGACGTGTTGGCCAACTTACCTACGAAGTGATCCCCGATGGTGACTCCGGCACATCACGACGACGCACGCGGCCTGAAGTCGTCCACGTGGTTCGCTTAAAACCTTTCTACGGACGATGACGAACTTTTATTTTCATTTGTTCGGACTGTCGCTTATGTTAGCATCGGGTCGATGCACTCTTAGAGGGGGGGGTAATGCCGCGAACCATACATTGGGTTTGTTTATTTGTGTTTTGCTTTTACCGCCCGGCTGCGCCGGTCTGTGTTATCTCTGCGCCAAGGGAAGCGCGTGTTCCATTCTTTCTTTCTGTGCCGCATGTGTTATCTGTTGTGATAGGGAGAGCATTCCGATCTAACGTGAACAGCCCAGAATAATCTTCTTGGATCTACTATGTTCTCGATGCGAATCGACGTTTCGAGAACCACGCGCGCCAAAAGATAAAAAGCCTGCAGTGCGGACGCCGGGGCATTCGATTCGACGACACTCGCCTGTGCAAGTCACTTGGTTGACCGCTGCTTCGCCGCCTCTGTATTCTTTTGAGTTGTTAGGGGAGCACAAGTTCGCTCCAATAAACGTGTTTCTCATTCAACACCACTGCATCGTCCTTGTCTTCGTGACAATATTCATGGTGCTGCTTCAGAACGCTATACTACAAACTTATCCTTTGGGTCTTAACACTAGCAACATTTAAATCAAAACATCTTGGACATTGCATAACTTTTCTTGAATAATTATTCATTTTATAATGAGCACAATAGCAGTATTGTCGTAAAAAAGAACTGCAGCTAAATTATAAATCATAATTGTTGTATGCTAGTAACATGTTGAAAGAAAATCGAAAATGTAATAGTTATATCCGTTCGCTCACCAGCTGTACAAGTTGTACCTGTCCCATGAACCTTCAAATGCTGATTAGTCTCATGGCCAACACATTAACCATACATTCCCTTCTGTTCCCAAAAGGACTAAGCAGACACACAACCTCCAAAAAAACACATCAGGCATTGGGAAGAAACATTTAAAATTGACTCACTTTATTTGGTCGACAACCAGTACATTTTGCTTTTATAGCCCACAAAAGACTATTGCCAGCACTGCATTAGGGCTTAAGAACTTTTCTGCAGTTGGCTCTGGCAACAAGCAGAATGCACCATTATGTACTGGAAACACGTATGACAAGCCACAGCTTTGACCAGCCCATTGGTTGCACTGGGTGTCAAGAGATAAAAAGGAAGAACCACACCAAATGCTTTAATGTATGCACGTTGATCAAACATTAATTCAGAGTGTAGAAAACATCCCTTCCAGCATGTTCAGCTGATCAACCAATTTGTGACAGCCTTATCGAAGTGAGGGCAAGAACGAGTACATGGCAAGATTTCAATGTGGGCTTTAAGAACTGTAGGTCTGCAGTCATAATTACTATTGTGTGCCAAACACCCTAGTACACTGAGTGCAGTGAACTTCAGCAATGAAAGTAGTCATAAGTAATTTTTATCATATGTTGACCGCTGCGAATCCTAGTAAACCGTTACAAGCACCTGGCATGCTGGCAAGAGAGAGGAAGAGAAAGTAAAAGATTTTTGAAAGGAGAAGAGGCCAGCCTGAGAAACTGAACTTGGGCCTGCTACTTAAAGGGGCCCTGAAAGGCGTTTTGAGCACACTAAATTGACTAGCGCAATCGTTAGATTGGGTCGTCAACATCATCTGTGCCAAGTATTACTCTTTTACGCGCAGCGGAAAGCTCACACTTTTGTTGCAAAGTTTGTCGCTTTTTTCTCACCCTTTCCTTCGTGTTTTTGGACGCCGCCATCTTCACATGTCTACATCATCGATTCCCAGATGTTCGTCATGAGCTAGACATCCTGCTATTGGGCGGCTTTTTCACGCACTTCCGGCAAAGAGATGAGTTGTCTGCTCAGCGTCGGCTCGCCGGCTGATCTGCCAGCGGAGTGCCGGAGTGCTTGGACATTTTACGACGAACGAAACAAGTGTAAACAAACGCTTAACCGTTTGTATTGAATGCAACAGGGCCATAACACGACATGAATATTCTCTTACTTGAGTACGTTCCATAAAGACATTTTATTCAACTTCCAAACAATCCAGAGATGCGTTTCGAACGAACACAACGTCACAACATGCGTTGCAAGTCCGAACCGCGATTGACAGACGATGGGTTGCCTCCTCCTGCCCCTCGTAAATTCGGCACTCACCTCGCGCGCGGTTTGCGGGGACGAACAGCAAGTCACTTCACTCTGGCGCACAAGCCGAGATGGCTTTTAGCCACGCACACTGCACATACCCCAAGCGAGGTTGAGTCGTACGCCGCTTGAGAAAGATAATCCAGACCATGGGAAGCACTATCCACACGCAGAAGCACAACGTCGCATTTCATCGCGAAACAAAGGCGTCTACAACACACACACCATCGCCTCCTGTAATGCCAAACGCATCTCGCACTTCCAAATGGGAGTGAGTAGTATGCCTGCAGTGCTCATATGCCGCGAGGTGGGGCCCCAAGCTGAACCGGGATCACGCAACCGTAACTGACTTCTAGAGCGGCTTGTGCCTTGTTTCCAGGGCAACCGATGTTTGATATTGTTAAAGAAATGGTGCTCGCTCCAGCGCTAGAAAGCTCAGAGACGCGGAGGAGCATGTTTTGCCAACGTTGCCGCTCTCCACCAGGCGTCGCCCCAAGCTGAACTGGCGTTTTGTGCACGGGTTCTGTATCGGTTTAAAATGTCTTTTTCACATGCCGCCGCCAGGAATTACCACCGCCACAAAATAAGACCCGGCACCAGCGGGGCCACATCTGATACGGCGCTTTTTGTATAAACAGTGCGCTGTGCATCCAAGGGAGCGAGCGCAGGATCCTCCCCGTGCGGCTGTGAGTTCGCTGCCGATAAAGAGTCGCGTGCCGCCGATAGCAAAGTTCTGCAGCAACGTACACCGCGAAAGGGCAAGGCCAGGCCGCCGCACGCATGCGGCCAGATTTTTCGTTCGCTTTTCCAGCCTTGAGCGGAGAGCGGGATTCATGGTGTCAACAAAGCTTGCCCGTAGCAGACGGCTGTGTGAGCAGCGCAATAGCGGAAGTACGTCCCCGCCGAGGAGCGCAGCATCATGGGAGGGAAGGCTCGCTCGCCGTCAACAGCGGAGAGTAAGTTGAAAGGAGGAGGAAACGCGGCGCGACGATAATACGCTGTTTTTGATTTATGATTTCTCAGCTAATACTCATCGCTTCAAACAAAATTATTGCGGGAGGAGATTGCTAAACACATTGCTTTATTTGGTTACATGTACATCCCACGCAATCGGCGGAAGGTATTTCAGGACCCCTTTAAATCCCGCTGGGGCAAGGAAGGTACTGAATACTGACGGTATGAGAAATTACAGTGAAATCTACCAATGAACTTTGTACACTTAAAGCATGTATAACATGCAATGGGGCGCAGAAACAGACTAATCACTGTATAATTTCCATAACATATTTACGTACCATAGAAAAAAAGTTTCGCAGTTTGTGAAATTTCACCAACTAGACCCAAAAGTTCAGACAGGACAAGCAGCGATTTGACCGCTCGATCTTGCTTCTTCATGTCAGCCCACGTGCCCAAAATCTTTCGTTCAGACAGAGGGTAAGCATTCAAGCGTAGTAAGGCTGCTTCAAGGTCTTTTCACCCACTAATATACCTTGCTCAAACACTATGCAAATGATCAATTGTCTCTGTACAGCCTTACACAGAAGGCAGTCTGGGCTGTCCTCACAGCCAATTGTGTGCAGATACTTTCAGGTCAATGCTACTTCAAGCCACAGCCTGTGTAGCAAGGTTTCATTGACTTCTGTGAAGTTGAGGGGCATGAGCAAGCCAGAACCTTTGCTCGGAATCAGACCTGGGGAGCTGTTCCTGTCAATTTTGTGGGTCAGACCAATGCAAGACAGCAGCTCGTACACGGGCTCTGTAGAGTATTGCGTTGCTATCTTGTCATATGATGGGTGTAGCCAAAAGAGGGTATATCATTTAGCAGGCACAAGGCAGCATTTCCTTCCCAGAAAATTAGTTCTATAATTGTAATTACACTAGCTAGTTTCGAATAATTCTTGCAAACAAAGAGCACGACTACCAAGTGTAACAAAGGGAAGAGACAGCAACGACTTCCAACTAGTGCCTTGTTTGAAACCTATGACCCATATTGTGGGGATCCTGACGCCCAAGCCATTGCGCGATCACTGGGTTTGTGGCGTTGCGCGGCGCCTTTACCCTCTCTCCCCGAAATGCCGGCTCGTCTCGGCGCCACTGTGCACAGCCGAGCCGTCGTCTCAAACTCCTGCCTGAGGTGAAGCCTGCAGAGACCATTGCGGCGATAAAACACTGTCACGCAGCGGGCGCTCCGCCCTGGTAGCGGAGCTAACCTCACCTCATTGGTCCGTTTGAACGATGCCCGAACCCGACTCTCGCCGGGACGCGAACGCGCGCCCTGCGTGGGGGGTCCGTTCGGGGGGACGCTTCCAGGACGCCGAAGGCGTTGGCCGAAGGTATGTGACGCTTTCTTTACCAGCCGGCTGCAACTCTGTTGCGCCGGCGAAAGCCCTGGGCATATTCCTTTGTCGCTCCCTTCTCCACCTGCCCAACAGAGGCGGTGTCAAGTTGGCGCGACGGCGTTTCAGTATCGTGAGCGTGCTCAACTAGCTCGAACGCACGGTGGTTCCTTGCAGTGTGCATGAATGCCTGCCTTGTGCAATGCTAGGGTTATGCATATTGTGAGGTAGAGAGACCAGAAACTGGCGCCCAACGTGGGGCGCCAGTTTGTGGTCTCTACCTCACAATATGCACCACCCTAGCATTGCATAAGGCATGCACTCATGCACATTGCGAGGAGCCACCGCGGGTTCGAGCTATTTGAGAACGCTCACGGAACTGAGACGCCGTCGCGCCAGCTCAACACCGCCTCTGTTGGGCAGGTGGAGTAGGGGGCGACAAAGGAATAAACCCAGTGTAGTACATCAGAAGGCGTTTATTCGCGCCAACCCCTTCAGTTACATTTCAACATCCCCGTGGGTGAAAAGGGGTGATGGGCGATCTGGCGCCACGCGCAAGTGTGCGAGTCCTCGGCGCGCTGAACCGGGGGGCTCAGCAATAAGGGCAAAATCTGGGGTGCTGGCCGATGGGCTCGCAATAGAAAGACACTGTCCTTCCGTTCCCAGGCGCGTACCGCACGGCGCGATCGTCGAGTGTCAGGTACGGATAATATGTGAGTGAACGGACTGAGGATCAACCGAAGGCACGGGCCGGCAGCCGGAAGGGCTAGCGGGCTTAGAGCCGGCGCAAAAGAGCTGCGACCGGGCGGTGAGGAAAATAGTTACGCACCTTCGGCTGTCCTCCTGAGCGTCTCTCCCAACTGGCCCCCGCGCAGGGCGTGCGTTCGCGTCCCGGCGAGGGTGGTGTTCGGGAATCGTTCAAACGGGCCAATGAGGTGAGGTTAGCTCCAACACCAGGGCGGAGCCCCCCCGCTGCGTGACAGTGTTTTATCGCCGCAACGGTTGCAGGAGTTTTAGAAGACGGCTCGGCTCTACACAGTGGCGCCGAGACGAGCCGGCAACTCGAAGGAGAGAGGGGGAAAAGAGCCGCGCAATGACAGAAACCTAGCGATCGCGCAATGGCTCGGGCGCCAGGATCCCCACAATACAAATACCACATGCGCTTTATAACATCAATATAGCAAAAACAGCACAACACCATTCTGAAACTTTTCTACTACGACCACCATGAGCACTGCCAGCTTTCAGGTCCGCAACCTCGTTAAACTCAGTTTCCCCTTGAGAACATGATTTTAGCGCTAAAGACGACAGACACACTTTACTGGTGCTTGCATCTGTCAAACACCAGCAAACATCAGTTAATTTGAAATGATACGGGGTAAACTTGGAAGCTGGCACAACTCAGTGGGATGGGAGTGGCAACAAACAATCTGTGCACACCCTGTTGCGGCATTTTTCAGCATGGCGACAGTTGTCACACCGCCCTTGTTAACCTATATTCGAATCTCCTGATACAATGGAGAGACTTGTTGCATCGGTGGCACAGTGGAATTACCACTGTGTCGAACCATGGAGCCTGCCAGTTGCCATTCGAAGTATGCGAGTCTGCCGATAGAAATTTTTTCTGGCGACTGTTTCCTGCTGGCACAGCCATTCCATTCTACGCAGACAAACAAAATGCGCGCAGGCCGCATGCAACAGGCATGTGTTTGCGTTGTTGTGTGGGAAGCAGGTTTGCCAACGGGTACCAGTCGGCTGCACAGTAGCACCCAGTGTATGCTTAGATGCAGATACCTAGCGGGTCCACCTTGGTTCATTCCACAGAGGCAAAAGCAACGCTTTCTCGTGTTTCTCTGATGGTGCTTTTTAATGGCGTCAAGTATGCATTGCACTGAACAAATAGACAGAGAAATATTTTCTGGATTTGCGAGCAGAAGGATGCTAGGGCTTGTACCCCGTGAGAGCCGTTCTTAGTCCAAGCGCACTGAAACCCACAAGCGCCGTCAAAGTCGCCCACCCCGGACTTCCACTACAGCCTTCACCATCCCTAGCGTTACATCTGTATTTTTGAAATTTGAAGTAACGATTAATTATTAACAGTGACTCTTCACGGCTAGTCACTGAGTGGAAGCATTTTGGTTTGTTTGGTAAAAATCAGAACAGACTGCTTTCACCATATGTTGTGAAGTGGGCGTGACAGTGACTCTGGCTCGTCAGTGAGCAGAAGTGGTTTTGCCGGTTGGGTAAAAATCAAGCATGACTGCGTTGAGGGGCAGACGAAGAGTGTGGAGCACGTTAGACATACTTTTAGCCTGTGCGATCAGTGTACGTGCTTTGTGCCATTGAGAAATTTAGCAGGTATATCCGGTGTATTACGTTTTTTGCAAGTTTGTCCAACATATCTTTGGACGCAGCGATAAATCATCAATTCCTTTTAAAACCAACACGAAGCCAGCAGGTGAGAAAGAAAGAGGTATGTTACTAATACTAAAGGAAATTCAGGCCGTTAGCAATGGTTCAGGACGACATGTAAACAATCTTTGCTAGCATGCACAGTAGTTGACGAAATACTGCAGGGTAACAGTAGCACATGCACACGTGATTGCAAAGAGGGTTATGGCATGTACGGGTAAGTGTGTAAGGTTGATTTAGTGCGAATATACTGCATGCACACGTAAATAAAAAATACCCTGCAAAAAAGATGAACAAGGCAAATGAGGTTAGAGCAAATAGAAACAGCAACTACGCAGAGTCATCTAGATGGTATACTTAGAATGTAGATATAACAGTTCAACACAGCACGTAGCACCTGTTATTGCTGAAGCCACTGACGCATCACCCAGCCTATCATAAATGGGCACGATCACGTACGTTTGGCGACATCGTAAATTTTGGAGCACACGAACCCAACACACACGGAACATGCCACAGTAAATCACGACAGATATCCCGCGCATTTTTTGGCCACGCTTGTAACGACAGGGATCACGGCAAGTTGAAGCGCACGAACGAGAACTCGCTGTCACTGGGACGCACCATTGCTAACTGATGGGGCTCTAGATTATTCACGTATACACTCCTGCTGCGACACGAATCTGGACACTTGCAAGTCGAGTACGGAGCAGTATCAAAATATTTGCCTCGCGTTGTGATACCGACACAACACCGTATATAACGATGACTGTGATGATAGCATCGATGACTGTGGCACCAGCAGCTTCACACAAACAATAAACCTCTGGAAAACTACGATGCACCACACACATCGGTCACGTTTTGAAGGCAACACGGTGCTTCGTACCTTGCTGCCCATTTTGGGGCAACATTTGGTTCTGATACGTAACTGTACGTATTTGATATGAAATCATTGTTCTCTGCGCAAGCGCTGACCAGCACTTCGCGTTGCTGCCACGAATAGTCATCGGATTTTGACGACTGTGAATTACTGCAGAAGATACACAGGCTTGGAGTTGAACACCTCATATGAAACGAAAACACAGCGCAGCACCGCACCACTCGTGAGCGAGTCCGTACAACGCCGACGCTCGTACATTCTTGCTTGCCTCGGCACCGCGCGAAGCCGGAATATTTGAAACAGGCCAACGGAACAAACTCGGAACAGACGTACCACGGAACAGACAAGCCCGCACTAGAGTGAACTCTCCCCGTACGGAGCCAGTACGGGGCCAAAACGCCAAAATTCGCTCTTCGATCGAATTCGGCCTCTTCTCCATGCCGCTCGTCCGTAGGTCATCCGTAAAACCTGTTGTAAATCTATAAAAAAGTGCTTTGTTTCCACAACTTCTTCTACGCGAGCGTCAAAAACAATAACAAACTCGAGTTTAGCAGAGAAAAGTATAATGCAAACATCTACAAAGCATGTCTATGACGTCATGGTGACTAGGTGACGTCATATTAAAATACAATAAACTCAGGCTAAAAATAAATCTTGATATTGTAATATTAATGTGTCACTGCCAAAATATATGCAATTACGCAATTTTTTTTGTTGACGTACGTCACTTCCGTGGGGCGCAGCAGCCAGTTCGGGGGGAATCGGCTCGGAAGCCCCGGGTTGCAGCAGACGCAGCCGCAACAAAATTACGCGTGATTTGCTTTGAGACTAATTCAGCAAATGTCGCTACCTGCGCCACCGTTTTCAGCGGTAAAAGGAAACTCCGGCTTCCGGTAACACCGTAAACGGTAACGCAAACACGTAACGACATGCTGAAACTCCCTATGCTCGGCGTACCCGTGTTTGCCTCGTCGACGCCGCTGCCATCCTTAGAGATTTAAAACCCCAAAATAGTGGCCCAGCACCCACCGCAGCCTTGCCGCAGCCTTGGCGCAGCCTTGGGTAGTGTATCTCTCTGCCTCTGCCAATTCAGGCTGCGGGAGGTAGCGGGTTCGAATCCCGTGGTCGCTGGGCACCCACCGGTAAAAAAGGGCACAGGCTAGTTTCCCCCGAGCCTGCAGTGCAAGGCTTCGTGTAGGGGAACGAAGACGTCTGGGAAAGGCAGCTCGGGGCATCAAAAAACTAATTCCCGTATCCCATCGTGAGCCCACGCAGGGGTTTGATGACCTACCAACGCGGGTGCACAGACGCCGTACGCACACCGTCGATGCCCTCACAACCGGTAGCATGAGTGTCGCACTCGCAACCCTCCGAGTCAAGCTTGATCACGCGAGCCTGCTCGCAGCCGCGTAGACGACTCATCCGACAAATGAAGTCTGCCTGTTCAGTGACGGGTTGGCAGGCACTGGGGTTCCTTTTTTTTCTTTTCTTCTTCGGCCTGTCCTACCAACCACCCATTGTGAGATATATGAAGGCAGTCGCATTTTGATTAATCACACCGCATGAGTTCGGTGCGTTGTTATAGAAGCACGTTCATGCATACGGGAGCGCATACGTGCTACTATAAATATCGCGAATGACACGCAAAAAATTACGCACAACGCAAGATATGAAGTTTGAGTCGGGGGTAAAGCGCTAGACACATGGATGACTGGTGCATGCGATTCGCATGCGACTGATCCGCCAAAATCGGTCCTAACAATTAGTCGTTACGATCAGTCGCATGCGAATCGCGTGCACCAGTCGTCCACGTGTCTAGCGCTTAAATCCGCATCCAGTAAATAAAAGGAACGAACGAAGAGCCGTACAGGAAGGTGGATACACTAGTTATACCCTAGTAGCGCAAATTGTTGCCGCAACGTTTCTGCCATGTTCCAATAGAGAGTTTTGAAAGGGCACGCTAACCGACGTGTAACGAGGAGTGATTGTGGCCCGCAACCGTTTTTCCGATCCGCTATAATTAACTCTCATAGAAGAGAAGAACTTCTTGCTGGGCTAGTTGGTGAATAGATGCCATGATTTGAAGGGCAACAAAAACACACGGACGAAGAACAGTGTAGACGAGACCGGCGCTAACCTTTTTCTAGCACCTTGGATACATCATCTGGAAGGCCAACATTTCCAAACACAACCATCTTGCGAGCTCTTGGCTGCCTTGCTCCTTCGACGTTAAGCAGCTTGGATAGAGTCACCCTCCATAGAAGTTCGGTTGTCTGCGCCGCCAAGCGCCTCACTGATCTGTACTTATGTTAAGGAAAGTTTGATATCCACCTAAATGCAGCCATACGGCTACAGAAGGTTGGGCCCACAGTAGAAGAGATGTAGCAGAGAAGAACTTCTTGCTGGGCTAGTTGGTGAATAGATGTCATGATTGCCATTATCTTCTCCTGTGCCATGATCTTAATAGATGCCATGATCTTCTACTGTGGGTCCAACCTTCTGTAACCCTGCCTCGCACAGCACAAACCAGGAAAGCCTTCTAGTCGCGCTCTGCGCTGCAACTGAAAACAGCGGAAGACACCTGTCCTTCTGCCTTCGCAAAGGAAGAATTCCCGAAGTAAGTGCTATGTTTGGGCCTGTGCAGCCTTCTTTTGGCCACTGGAAGCGCGTGTGCGAAACACTAAGATCGGAAATGTGGCACCAGAGACGGATGTATAATGACTTGCTCAGAGTTTTAGCAACTACCCGCCTGTGGTTGCTGAACATAAGTACAGATCAGTGAGGCGCTTGGCGGCGCAGACAATCGAACTGCTATGGAGGGTGATTCTATCCAAGCTGCTGAACGTCGAAGGAGCAAGGCAGCCAAGAGCTCGCAAGATGGTTGTGTTTGGAAATGTTGGCCTTCCAGATGATGTATCCAAGGTGCTAGAAAAAGGTTAGCGCCTGTCTCGTCTACACTGGTCTTCGTCCGTGTGTTTTTGTTTCACTTCAAATCATGGCAACTCTCATAGCAGATCGGACAAACGGTTCCGGTACGGAACACGGTACCCGTTACCGGACCGTACCGGGACGGCACGTTTTAAGAGTTATAGCAGAGCGTAACTACCGCCCATGCTACCGTGACTGGGAGCGACTTGTGTTGTACGTCGTTTGGCAATTTTAAATGCGAATGCATTTATTAGCCGGGGGTTGTCTTGCTCCGTTGGCCGGCGTGCGCCTGCATTCCTCCAGCGCGAGCGCACGTGAGCGCGCGCACGTGCGCTCGCGCCTCGTAGTTCTGCCTTCGGCGTCGTCGTCGTCGTAAATGCGAATGCATTTCTGGACGCGGCTATGGAAAGTGTGCGCGTGCGCTCCAAACCCTCTGACCCCATAGTCTTGGTTGGCGACTTCAACGTTGACGTGCGCAAGAGGAGTGGCGAGTGGCTGGTCGAGTACATGCAAACCAGGCACTCTATGCATTGTCTCTCTGCCAGCTTCGACACGTGCCCCACTACCATTCACGGGAGTTGCATTGATCTGGTATTTACGCGAAACTGTGACGCATGTATGCTTCTCAAAGACCATTTGACCGGGCACTTTAGCGATCACAAGGCAGTGATTGTGGCCTGCAGGTACAACGATAACACAAACATGTGCTGATGAATAAATGATTACGTTCACACTCTCGTCATTAATTACGCCATTATTCGCAACACACTCATCGGTGCACCCAATGCATTCGCATTTCTGCACGATTCCCTTCGGGGAGGTGCGGGGGAATTTTTTTTCGTGAGTCTGGGGCGTTTCCTGTGCTGAAATATTAGTTTTCAGTTCTCAAAAGCGCTAAAGGCTTCAGTTTGCTGTACGTGTCAGCAGCAAGAATTGAAACTGGAGAACCCGTGTCCACGAGAAAATCGACGGGAGTTTCATGAACCTGTACTTGTATGCGCACTCCGGTGCTCTGTTCCACGTTAAGTTGCAGTACGCTGAGAGCTGTTGGATCGCGGTGCTGGACTTCTTGAACAGCGAGGGACTCCTTGCTACGCTTCTCGCTGCGACAGACTCTCTCGAAATGGCCTACCTTGCCACAGTTGTTGCAGGTCTTGTTTTTTGCTTTGCAAATACTAGAATTGGCTAAGTGTTTCGCAGAGCCGCAGCGAAAGCAAGTCCTACTATTTTGTCTCGACGAGGCACGTTCTGCTGGCCCTGGCACCAAACGCTCATTCACTTTTTGCACGTACCATGCAGGGCTAGCTGATGACAACTCCTTCGAATATTTTGCAGCTTCTTCGATACTTCGAGCAATTGTGAGGGCCCTGTTCAACGTCAATGAGGAGCCTTCCAAAAGTAGCCGCTCCCGAAGCACGGTGTTGCTCGTCTTGGCGACGAGTTGGTCGCGTATGAACTCTTCGGCCCTGTCATTAAAGGCACAGGAAAGTGAAAGTTCTCGCAGCGAAGAAACGAACATGTCCGCGGTCTCCCCCGGCAACTGAACGCGTTGACCAAACCGCTGGCATTCAATGACAACGTTAGTACTTGCTGCGTAGTAGGCCTCGAGCGTCTGTAGAGCAGTCTTGAATTCGTCTTCGTCCTCCGTAGGTTGTTTCTCTGGTAGCGTGTAGTAGATTCGTTGATCCTCGACCCCCAGGCAATGTAGAAGGAGCGCCTTGCGGCGTGCTGGCAGATACGCGTCGCTTGCAGACGCTATACGAGGTAGTTCTCGAGCATCCGACGCCATTGCGTCCACGGTATGGCGGGTTTCCCGGTGTCGGTAGAAACGGCGGCGGTGGCGTCAGTGCCATTGAAGAAGATTGCAGTATGCCGTACTTGAGTAGTGACGTGGCGTTCCGCCCGCAGCCGAAAAGGGTTACCTCGTCGCCATTATGTTGTATCCGCCGCGCTACATATGTGGCAGAGAGATACAGGCGCTACCTCGTACCCACGGAAAAGAGAACCTTTATTCTTGTTACATGGTATTTATAACAGGGCTTGCGGTTGCTGAAGATGATGCTGGAAATTGGCCACCTTAGCATTGTGCGCAACCTGGTGGCATGAACAGAACTACATTACACAACACAACATCCCCTCCTCCCAAAAAGGGGCAGCACACCGTAGCACAACACAACAACATTCCCCTCGGTCGACTATGAAAATTTCAGCTCATCCCGAAAGGCCAGGTGAGGAATGGTTAGCCGATGAAGAATGTGATAAAAATACCCAATAAAGAACCGCTTCTCGCAACGGGTGACTACGATGGCATCTATCGTCCCTGACGGCGTTTAAGGAGAGCAATAAAATGAATGTATTTCGGAACATTACAACAGGTAGGTTGGGTCTTAGCTAATGACGAAATCGTATGGAAAGAACAAAGCTTACGTTATTGCTTAGCATTGCTAAAATGAACGTGAAAAAGAAGCCACGAGCACAGACCAAAGAACTACGAATCAATAGAGACAGTGTTGAGGAGATATACACAAATAGGGCGCGTGAGTGACGATATTTAATGCAACGAGTTCCCCAGGCACTGGTGTACACCGATCACCAAGGTACTCTTGTGCTAATGCTTCCATCTGAATGCTCTCAGCGCCTAAAAAAATATACCTGGACTTAAGATGTGCCATGGCGCAGCACGACAAGAATATAAACGGTCTTATTCAATGGGCCCCCAATATGCTTCGGGTGCCACAATTTATGAGACTCATCTCCCCAGACATGTACTCCAGTGGATCTAAATAGGCGATTCCTTTAAATGTTTAAAGCACCGAAGCTGCACCATAACATGTGCCGTAATGGAGCATTCCGGATTAATTTTTAGCACCCGGGGATCTTTAAAGACCCCCTAAATCTCATCCCACGGCCGTGATCGGGTTTCGGCTCCATCAGAAAAGCGGCCGTGCAGCCAGGAATCGACCCCGCGTCTTTGAGCTCAGCTGCCCAACGCCGGAGCCACGCAGCCATTGTGGTGGGTATTCGACGTAAATAGCCTGTCGAGGACAATGCTCCGATTAACAAATTCGAGGGTAAATGTTTTCCTACGTCTCGTAAAAGCTAAAAATGGAGTTAGTTTCTTCCACGACCATTGTTTATGGAATTTTAATACTTTTATATATTTCACAAAGTTTTCACGTAGAAATTATTCATTATATCTTATTATATCCACTTACATTGGAGGAGCATCGGTTCAATCGCTTCACAACTCAACAGGCCAATCCTTGCGAGAAAGTATGCGCCTGAATCTCTGAATGCAGCAATAGTTTCAGTATTCTTTAGTGTTAAGGTGTGAAAAATGATTAAAATCGATAACACAAAGGGAGCGCCTTAGGAAGCGTCTATTTTTTGCGGTCCCTCATTACCAAATGTGCATTGAGTGCTTTCCGGTTTACACGGTAATCACTATCATCGCACCTAATGCGTGATGCTCGAGAAATTGCGGGGTCAGCGTGAGTGATAACACGGTCTCCAAACCCGCTTCGCCCGCCGGGGTCTGACCACGGCGCTCTCGCTGCCTCGCACAGCCGTCATCTCGTTCACTGCGACAGTCTACTACCACACGCGTAAGCGTGATCTCGCGTCGTGGCAAATAGGTCAAGAGCGACGTTCGCCAAGCTCCTGAGCGAAACTACCCTGACGTCAAGCCATGGCCTCGGCTAAGCCGCCAGTCGTGGACCCTGGCAAGTGGTACCGCTACTCGCCTACCCGTGAAGACGACGACGCAAAGGTTCCCAAAACGCGCAAGAGGCTGAGCAAGCAAAAGTCGAAACCAGGTTCGAGGCGAGGGTCGGCACCCGCCGGAGGTAATTTGCAGCCAACGCGTCATTTGCGCAACCGGAAGGACAGCAAATCAGGTCGGAAGCCAACTTCGAGGCGTGGATCACCGGTCCGGGAAGAAACTTTGCGACCCCGCCGCCGTTCGCGCCCGAGCCGTGGCAAATCCAGAAAGGCAAGACGCCGGCACGGATCTGATACGCCATCCACCTCTCCTTTGCAGAGCGAACTCACGGTAAGACTGCAACGCCGCGCTCCATTTTGAGAAGGGCGTCGTGCTAGATGACGGCTCTTTTTTCAAGGCGGAACTGAGGCTCCCGATTTGAACTCAAGCCTATCAATGTCACTTTAGTAAATTTTGTGGTAAAAATTCTACATTTACTTTAAATTTTATACCCTTATAAGAAAACATTTAGACGTCGGAGAACGTCAGCTTGGTTGTTCTTGGGTGACTTTGGCAAAAAGATTTGATTTGGTTACGGATTTTATAATTAAAAGCTTTGGCCGGTATTGCATTTCTACTTAAATTTAATCCTGGCTAAAGTGTCATTAAAAAGGAGTTTTTTTGTGATAACCGTACCTATATTTCGGACCCATGATAAACCCAACCGTTCGTAACATACCGAATCGCAGTCCAAGCCATTTCTAATGATCGCGAAACCCCAACCACAACGTGCACTTTTCGAACCAGTAAGTGTTCAGCGCATATTCTAAATGATACGAAAAGAACTACACGCAAAACAATGCTCGAAATTAACAATAATACTCACCGAATGAAATGCAGTGAAAGCTCCAGAAAGTAGACTACACTTTGTCGTCTTAAACAGAGGCGTACTCATACAGCATCTTGAGCCATTGACAACTGCTCAGTAATCTTAACTGTTGTGAACGCTTCTGTTCGATGTAGCTTTATTCATTGCTGTTACATCTGGATATAAATTTTCCGGATTATACAAATCATGCTCGTAGCAAACAAGTTGTCATAGCTGTTATTTGTTCAGACAAAAATAAAATACCCTTTGTTAGAGAAATATTGCTACAACGCGAACCTTCCTCCCACGCAACCTGAGTCAAAATCTAAGTTCAAAATCCAAACTGGTTCGACCGTGTCCGAATGGCACAATAGGATAGAGGGTGACTTCATAACACGAGGGACCCAGGTCCTATTCCCGCGGCGGGAAGCGTTTTTAACCTGCGACATTTGATGTACTTTTGCGAAAACCCATCGTGTAAGTTCGCATTCCGGCAGTCCGTTTTTGACGTAACGATTTGAATTTCGGACTTTGACTATGGACTTTCGACCAGACCAAGGTTCGCTTTTTAACCAGGTTTCACTTCATCGCTAATCATCATCGTCGTCTGAGAAAGTTGGCCTTTCTAATAATAGGCAACGTCACCCAAGTGACCAATAAAAGGCTCCCCTTTAAAATGGCTAATAATTTGTAAGCAATATCTACTAATGCAGCATTTTTCGCAGCCCTCTGTTTGACCAATCTTTTGTTTCACTACTTGTACTGAAGGCGGACGTTTTGCCGGACCCGACTTATTCAAAGCTATCCGTTCAACTGCACCGGAACGCCTTGAGATCGCTTCTTCGGGTTTTGTCGAGGCGCCGGGGTGTTTCGGCTTCTTTACGGGAGCCTTCTTCTCAATGCAATGAGGGTGAAAGTGGTCGGGCTATGATGACTTCAAAATGTGACTTGGGCAACGTGCGTACATGTGTGGAAGTTGTCGTCAATGCGATTGAGTGTGTGCTGCGGGATATGGTTCGTCAGGAATCCATGCTAACGCCGTGAGGTCCAATACATCTCTTTTTTCAATATTTTCGCATTCGCCCACGCTATTTTATGGCGAGTAGCTTCTGCGTTCTCGGCCAGATCGTTAGAAGATGCGTTTTTTTTTTAAATTCTGTATGTGCTCCTTGACTCAAGTGGTCCATGTGGGGCTAAAAAAAGAAAAATGCTGTGGGCCAATGCGAAAATAACGAAAAAAGACAACTGGACCTCACGGTTTTATTCAGATTCCTTGACAATCCAGATGATGCAGCGTACAATCTCATTGACAACTTCGCACACGGTACGCACATTGCCTCCGTCATATCTTGAAGCCAACGCAACATAATCGCTTTCGCCGCATCATCTCATTGTGAACTCACGTCCTGTACGGGAGCCGAAACGTCGTTTGTTTAACATTCATTGTCGCTTGCAGTTTCATCACTGTTGTCATGTGTTTTGCGAGAAGACGGGCTTCCGTCCAGCCCTTGGTTTTCGAACCGCTTGAAGCCTCAGTCATGACGCCTAATTCTAGTCTTACTAATTCCCGAAGACCCATGTCTAGCAATTTAAAAGTGGCATGCACAAAAAATTACCCGCACTGGATGGAGGGGGCGTGACTTGTTTGTATGCGACGGACCGAAGTCAGGCGTAGGCGCACGCTTTCAGCTCAAACGTCATCAACAGGTACCCCCCCGCCCTCCCCCCTCCTTTGGCGTATAATGTTCGCGTTGCTAGTTATGTCGTAGATATCAACTAGAACACTTCGGTGTACAATGAATTTTGCTTTCTTTGGCATGTCGGTGATATCAGGTGAGACAATATGTCGCCTCCGTTAGCCAAGGCATAAAACGATACGCCTAAAATTGCGCTCAACCATCGTCGACTGGTGCGGATTGCAGCAAGTAACTGTAGTATCTACTTCTTGGCGAACCAGTTAACGACATTGATGCTGAATGTTTTGACCTAATCTGCAGAGCTACGGTGCACACGCTGCAGTTTTTTAGGCATCCTGGCAGAGAGATACATACCCACACAGTGTCGCATACCCACAGTGGCGTTTAATACAGCGCATTATAAACAGTAATGCAATGTTCTGCAGTGCGCGGTGCCACGTATGGTGGCAGGGCGTGAAAAAAGCAGTCAATAAATCGATGGGTCATTTTACTTTCACCGCATCAGCAAGAGTGGATGATCACAAGAAGTCTGTGCTCGCATCGTGAATGTTTCATATTTAAATCATTTAAAAGAGTTACATACGTCCCGAGTGGCGCATGCCAGAATCGGCTGACCTCCTACAATTTAAAGGGACACTGAAGTGAATTTGTCAAGCTCCCGTTTTTGCTTGCACTGCGTAGACTGGCTCAAATTAGCACACTTTTCATCGTTTATCCGGTTGACAAATCGGTAATTATTTTACAAAGCGCGAAAGAAGAAAAACTACCATGCGCGGTTTGCGGCGGCCGCACCAACTAAGGCTGTGACGTTGAGAGGAGGGGCGCCGTGATTGGACGATGCCCAAGGTTAGCAATCACACAAGTTTCGGTTTCGGTTTCGGTTCTGTAAAACATAACCAATGGCTTTGTTGGATGGGCATTCTCAATATCTCAGTAATCATCGTACCGCGCTTCTGCCATGCTGTCGGCTGTAAAATGCGTAAGATAAGCCTCCCAGGACGGCTTGGAATCGTAGCATTCACTACCCGAGGCCTACGCAGTGCATGAACGCCCTCCGCGTCCCCGCAGACGCTCAAATGCCATGCGCTTTTCCCCCATATTTGGAGCTTGCCGCACGCATGCCTGTATCGTAAAAAGCGTGCTCGCACCAGGCCAAGGGTCTGTTGATTCTGGCCTGTGCCCACTGCCTGCAAGCAGTCGGTGCTTATGGCAACTGCACGCCAACGAGAACTCGCTAGCGCGCCAGTGCCAGCCTGCGCGCGTTTTGTGAACTAGTTCGTGTAGCCATGAACGTTGCGGCCCCAAAAAAGGTGAACTCAATATAGAAAACATCGGCGGAAAACAAAAAAGTTAACTTACAAAAAAAACAAAGCACGTACCCGCGGGGATTCGAACTCGTGACTAGCAATACATTTGGAGTGAAATCCCAGCGCCTCAGACAGCTAGGCCACGGAGCGGGACGCGACTCTGTTGCTAATATAGGGTATATATTGTACAACCGGTTTACACTTTTATTTAGTTTTGGCATTTCAAGCCGCTTAGGTGACTATTTGTTGTACTGCGATCGTGCAGTAAGCGTCGCCCGAGTTTTCCACAGTAGCTCACGTCTAGCAATTGCATTTCGTAGACGGAAAAGCGTTCGCAGATGCGTAGTCGTGCTGCTGACCGCTGTGCTTGTTCGCCCAGCGCAAAAAAAGTGCTTCCCGCGCTCTAGTTTTACGCTGTACGGTAAAAATATCAGTTTATTTTATTTGCTTAGTACCTATATTAACTTCGCTGACTCTTCTCCCGCCTTCAAGAGGCCTTATATTTTCCTACTGGCGTACCAGTCAGCGAAGCGTCGCATGTGCAGCGCTTGTGTGAAGCGACCTTGGCTTGGAGCTAGATACAGTGTACAAACAAACCAAGTAAAGAAAGGCACATTCTTCCATTCACAAACGTGTCCTGGCTTCGTTTCAACTAAGCGAACGAATTGCGACCAAGCAATTTTTTTTAACCTCCTTGATTGCGACGACCCGCCGGCGGCCGGCGGACGAAACGCTGGGCCGACTGACTCTGTCGGCCGGGGAGCCGTGCAGTAGCGCAGCCGTGGCGCAGCCAATTGCCAGCTCATCCCCTCCTGACGTCACACGAAAACGCCACAGAAAATGGGCGAGCGTAAAGAGAGGAGGACAGCGTTTTCGAATTAGTTTTTCTACTAAATAAAATCGCGTAAACGCGCCTAGAGTGGTCGAAACATGGCCTGGGGACTCCGGACTACAATTTGCGCTAGTAATCCCGCAATGTTTACATATCACTTCAGTGTCCCTTTAAAGGAGCCATGAAGAGAAAATGCAAGTTGGTTTTATTCGAAAGATTTCGTGTTTTATAGTGCCCCCAGCGCTTGTCCGGATACAAACGGTGCTTTATTCACTGAGAAATTAAACCATTTAGGTTAAAATTGTGATTATCCCGCTCAATCGTGCGTTTTCGTGGTCCCAAGTGACATCACGGGAACCGACCGCTCTGCAGCCTAGAGTACCTTCATTCACGCATCCGCCGTACAGGGTAGAGACACGTGAACGCTGGCGCCGCCATGTTCGGTTGCTCGCTCGCCGCCGAAGCAAGTCATTGTGTCAAAACCGCGCTAAAATTATCGCCGCAACGCGGTTTACTGAAGAAGTTTGAATCATATTGTCTGTTTCGCGTTGCTAGGTCTCGTGGGAAACGAAAAGAATAACGCGTTGAGCCCGTTGGCCCAATTGCGGCGGCACGGGACCGTTCAAAGGTTGTCTCCACCCTGTACAGCGGTGTTGGTTTGTTCCCGCGTTTCTTTACGTTCCGTAACCTAGATGGCGCCACCATACCGTGGCAAGCGTTTGGTTTGTTTTTGCCCGCATTTAAACCTGGCTTGTTTTTGTTCTGGGAGAAAATATTCGTTCCCTGAAACAGTGCTCGCTCGACAAATGGGGTCACGTAAGACACCGTTGCTTGCGTCAATCGGCCAGTGTCGTCTGAGAGAACCCGAAGCCCCGTAGTGCTGTGCAGCTAAACCAAAGCATGCTGTGCGCAGTACAAACAGCAGAACGCATCAGTACTTCTATGTTTACATGTGCTTTCGTAACTTCCACTGTTTGTCCCATCATTCTTATTGCTTTGTAAAGAATGTGCCCTAAATTTAAGCGCAAATCGCTCGTTCGTCTAGTTTGTAAGCTCTACCTAATTTGCGTCTGCTTCTGCCAGCCTCCGCCAATCGCAGAGCTTAGCCCATGTGACATCACAGGTTCTGTTGCGGGAAATGAGCTGGTGGGTCGCATGACCATTCCCGTTTTTCCTAATTATGTAGCTTATTTGAACGAAGTTTACGTTAAAAGTGGTGTCAGTATGATTCTAACGAGACAATCTTTTGAATGAACCAAACTTGTGTTTTCTCTTCATGGCTCCTTTAAGGTTGCACAGAACGGCAGCTTTCTTTTCGACGATATTCAGTGTTTTTCGCGGCCAAGCATTCCGTTATTCCTTTGTATGTAACCTCCGCTAACTGACAATGACCCAGAACTCAATCCGTTATCGAGTAACGTCGTGTGAATTCCGCGTAATATTTTATTTGAAACAAATGTTGGGTGCCACAACTGAAGTGCGCTGTCGCTCTCCCTGAAAATTAGGACACAGCAATTTACCGATGGCTTTGTAATACTTGAACTGATAATTTTCTGCTTCTTTTAAAAGCAAAGCCGGTATTGGCTGAAGTTCGCCGTCGTAGGTGGCTCACGCGGGCATGCCTGGCAACAAAGCCCAGTTTATCAACGTGCTCAAAAGATGGAGATGATGGTGTTGATGACGATGATGATGCCCCTAAAATATTTGGCACGTACACATTCGGGGATGTTGGCCAGGTATAAACTCCTTGCAGCGCCCCGGTCGGAGCTCACAAATTCGTTGTTGAAGCCCGGATTTGGTAACTGGTGCGGCAACGCGCCCACAAATCTTGCTCTATATCTTGACAGTCAGGACACTATATCAGCGTCATCACTCGCATCACGTCACATTGCATGTACGGGCTCTCGTTCTCGTCTGGGAGTCCACCTTTTAGCGCGCCATGAGGAGGCTACGCGTCGTTCGCTCCTACACTCTAAGCTGGGTAACCCTTAATAGAGGTATACATTTTCGAATTTTTGTAACCTATAATTTATAAGGTACAAATGTAACCTATATCCTCGTAACCCTTATATACGTATACACGTAAGGGTTACTCAGTTATGGGTTACTTTGCCGCTTTCAGCATGTATACCTATATATAAGTTACATCTACCGCCGTCCAAGGCCACACACCTGGAAGGTTGCGCGCCAGGCGCGCTTTCGCCGGCGCAGCTGTGGGGTCGCCCCGAAGGCGCCTTTCCCGCGTGGTAAACAAATATCGCGTTAGTGGAAGACGATATGTGCGACCATGCTGTCCATTGCGCAGTCTAAACTTTTGCGTCGGGTGTCTTTTATTCGTCCCTTGAATAAACTGCCGGCCACACGGCTGGGGCTAAAAGAGAAGTTACTTTTATAATTCCTAAAATTGCGGTGCTAAAAAGCTTGAAAATGTTCTCTTAATATATATGCATTGCATTACCTGTTCGATAATCGTTACCCAGGTTGTCACCCCAAAATCTTTGTGAGTTTTGGCAACGCTTAAGTCTTATAAACTGGCATAACTAAATTTGATGTTTGCATCAGCTTTGTGCCAGTTTAAGAAACCAGTATCAAACATGCATGATAGGTCTTCTGGTAAATTGTGGGCATGAATTTTAGTTTTAGTTAAACAACATTAGGCTTTAGTGAAACCAAGCTTTAGTGGAAACATGCACTTGATAGCATACTTCAAAAGGACGCCAAAGTTATGATAACATAGCCTTAAGCCAAAAATTCTTGTCTGACAACTAAGGCCATGATTATCAAAAGAGAATTGCAGTACATGCACACATATTTGCGCATTTAACAGGAGCTCATTTCCAGAAGTTTGGCATCAGTAGTTTTGAACATTCACATTTATTATTATGAAACACCTGTGGGCTATTTATTAAAAAGCAAAGCTGCGAACCACCCCAATGTAATTATCGTTCCTTAATGAGTATTAGACGAGTTCGGATTCCTGAGCGAACTGGTGTTTCCTATATTGCTTTAGACTTTCAGGTAAAACTCGGTTTATTCATATATCCTTATTAAACCTGTTTAATAAATGTTGCGTGAACAGCTTCACAAACATGGACAAATATACAGATTCTTTACCTCAATATTTGCACGGACGTATGCAAAGTATTTCGAATTGTTTGGTACTGCAATTGAACCATTTCAGATGAATTCGAGCTACATTTATAAGATGGTTCTCAGAGGTCCACTTTCCCAGTACAGCATTATTGTCATGGTTCCCCACAGAAAAAACGCAGAATGTGGGAAAGTAGAAAGAAATTTATTAAAAATTCACTGTTTCATACAAAGCAGTGTTTAACATTCTCTGTTTCACTCAGAGTCTAATTTTACACTTGGAATTCACTTGTCTTTACGAATCCATCTTTACACTTCCCTCTTAGGTTCCTCTTTACAGTTCCACCTGAGTTGTGATTCCCACGCCAAGTTATCGTTTTTTATGCAGCACTAACAAGTTTCTAGGCCGATTGCAATCTGTCTTTTGGACAAACTTTAAATGGGATCTATAGTTTCCTGCATTAAAAAAAGGCGCTTGGAAAATTCAGAGATAAGCTTCGCAATTTTCGTAGAACACAAGCAGGCACAAAATCAGGGCACGCTGAAGATTTCCCGAGGTCATCTGAATAACTTGTTCCCTGCTGCCGCAGATGGAGGTATATATGTGAGGGGCCGTCACTTGGATTTCCCCACCTTGAAGAGCCATCTACAGAAAATTTCAGAAAAAGAACAAAATCCAGTGCAACCATAAGCCCCTCACACCAAACCACAGGCATGTGAAGTACGAAAAATATATTGCACGAAAATGAAGACGTAGACCAGAGAATGAAATGAAAGGCCACACCAGAGAAGGAGTGATTTACGGCCTTTCAAATAATTTCACATCATTTCAGTTCTCGTTACACAGAATAATTTGGCCGCATTGTTCAGAACAACGCGAAGCCACTATAGTCATACCGGCCAACCTTCCTGAATTTTAATCGCGCCGTGTTCCTGTTTATCTCGCGAAATGTTTCTGCATGCTCACCTAGAACAGGCAGAAACTTTGGACTACGAGATAAACTCACATACATTTGAAAACGAGAAAGCAAAAACATTTCCGCGAATTCATGTGGAATCACTAGTACACGCAACAGGGCGAACGTCGCACTAAACCCAGGAAACGTCCTTTCACGATGCTGACACCGTCTGCGTCACATTTTTGGCTGTACTTAAACATCACCCTGCGCTCCCCCCCCCCCTTGTACTGGCAGTTTCATTTTGAACGAGGATCCCACGTGGAAGCCGAAACGTTTTTCATTTCAGTAAAGTGTTCTTCTACCGGTGGTTTCTTCCTCGGCTATTCGTAAAACAGAATCGGCAACTTGCATTTTTTCTTCGTCCAAATGTGTTGTGGGAGAGGATACATCTAGAACTTGCACCGATCTTCAAGTGGCATTCCCGGGAGGTCTGTACCTGTAATGACTCAAAGGGTTATTTGGGTTATAATGTAATAGGCTTTAGAGCTGGGCAGTTGGTATACATTCATAATGAAAGAACACCTCAAACTTGACAAGACGAAGAAAAGAACACAGCACAAGCCCTCACTAACAACTGAAGCTTTCTTAAAGAGCTCTTTTCGAAAAAGAGTTCTTCTTGTTAGCTCTGCAAAACCACGCATCTTATAGAATATGTGGAGTTGCTGAAAAACTACAAAGTTCCATGCTGAGGAAATCGTTATGTGAATTCATAACGTTCATGTAGTAACGAACTGATAGAAAGAGTCACTAAACATGAGGCAAAATAAGATACGAAATATAGCATCATAACACTTGAAGTAAGGCCTCGCATTTTTACAAGTGATTCATACTTTTGTCTGTGTAGGCCTGGGTGCCATCTTTACAAAGAATATTTGAATGAATGTGTTTTAGTTATTGCGTTTTCATACCGTTGTTTCCACGGAAATCAGACTTCTTGTGTCATACGCAGGGGAGTCCTGGTTGTCAGCTCAAAGAACACTGCCTGCAAGAAAAACAGTAGTGCTCATAAGTCATAGCATAGGTAGCCAGATGCAACCACACTTTTCGAACAGCCACGAGCCGATGAGGGTGCAGCACCCGTTTTTACACCTGCACTTGTCTCTGTTTAATTCGTCACAATTTCTGTATCATCAAAAAACAACAACAATCAAGCAGCCTGCATGCTGGCTTATACATACCACCATTCTGTAAAGTCGCTTTACTGCACTACACTAGTATCACGCGAGACAACCATTTGCCCGGCAATACCACGCGAATAAATAAACGAATGATTCGTGCGAATGAGAATAATAAACCCACTTAACATGGTGAAAATGCCCCGCTACCTCAAAATGACTAACACCAAATTTACCCACTCAAGGAAAAGAATGACAAAAATGAAGAGTGTTGTACATATGAAAACGTTTTATTGTGCGGTAGGGCAAACTTTCACAAAAAAAGAGGCTTGTGCTGGACAAAAGTGAGTCTAGAAATTTCGGGCACCATTTAGTGGGCTACTTTTCTGCAGCACACACCTTGTGTTTATCCGGATATATTACTACGAGACAAATAAACTAGACACCGTTCCGAATATATGCAGCGAGAAAAATGAATATTTACCGACGGCTGAAACAAAATGATAATACCCAGAGAAAAGCGCGATAATATAAGACTTCATTGGGAAAAACTTCAAATATTCAAGCAGAGCTACCTGACAATTACATGGGCCAATAACTCGTCAAGTGCGCCCGATGCAGCCAACAGCGTAAACAAAACGCTCAACACATGACGAAGGCGCGCAGAGCAGAAAGCAGGTCACGAGCGCCGTTGTCTTTTATAATGTACGGGCTTTCCCAATCGTCCGCTCTAGTCTGACGCGACGAACGCAAACCCGCGATTTCATTCAATTGCCGCCGCGGGCAACAGAAAACGTCCAGCGAAGCAACCAGTCGGGTAAATAAAATCCCTCTCGAATGCTGCAATTTCAAATTGAAAAGCCCCCAGCGAAAAGATACATACAATGAAAACACGGAAACCGTTACGGGAATATACTCACCGAGTTCGCTTTCACTGGCGCCGGGGCATTGGTCCAACATGCGAACTTGATGTTGGTCGTAGAAAAACGGGCCGTGCAGCGCTGCCAGTCACAAATGGGCTCGCCGCAGCCTCCGCGACTCACGCCGACAAATAAGTCTTGTAACAGCAATCCTCGCCTCATCGTATGGGTATCACAGCGGTAAAAAGGCTCGAGTGGCGCGAAAACGCGGCCACCGGACCTGCGGGCGCCGCCATTTCTCTATATCCCGTCATGCAACGGAGAAATCAACGGTCGCCTGGAGAGAAGGCGCGACGAGCATCCTTATAGGTTACAGGGCATTTTATAGGTTACAACGTAAAGGTTACATTTCGGATTTTGTTGATGTAACCTATAAATCATTAATGTAACCTATAAACCCCTTTTAACTTCACGCTTGTAACCCTTAAAATGGACTGGGATAAAGAAAACATCAAAATGGATTCATTGTAACCTTTATTTTATAGGTTACTTCCGTTTAGAAGTTACATTATGGGTTACAAGGATTAGAGTGTACACTCTAAGCTGGGTAACCCTTAATAGAGGTATACATTTTCGAATTTTTGTAACCTATAATTTATAAGGTACAAATGTAACCTATATCTTCGTAACCCTTATATACGTATACACGTAAGGGTTACTCAGTTATCGGTTACTTTGCCGCTTTCAGCATGTATACCTTTATATAAGTTACATCTACCGCCGTCCAAGGCCACACACCTGGAAGGTGTCATGTTGCGCGCCAGGCGCGCTTTCGCCGGCGCCGCTGTGGCGACGCCCCAAAGGCGCCTTTCCCGCGTGGGAAGACGATATGTGCGACCATGCTGTCCATTGCGCCGTCTAAACTTTTGCGTCGGGTGTCTTTTGTCCGTCCCTTGAACAAACTGCCGGCCACACGGCTGCGGCTAAAAGAGAAGTTACTTTTATAATTCCTAAAATTGCGGTACTAAAAAGCTTGAAAATGTTGTCTTAATATATATGCATTGCATTACCTGTTCGATAATCGTTACCAAGGTTGTCACCCAAAAATCTTTGTGAGTATTGGCAACGCTTAAGTCTTATAAACAGGCATAACTAAATTTAATGTTCGCATCAGCTTTGTGCCGTTTAAGAAACCAGAATCAAACATGCATGATAGGTCTTTTAATAAATTGCGGGTATGAATTTTAGCTTTAGTTAAACAACATTAGGCTTTAGTGAAACCAAGCTTTAGTGGAAACATGCACTTGATAGCATACTTCAAAAGGACGCCAAAGTTATAACATAGCCTTAAGCCCAAAATTCTTGTCTGACAACTTAGGCCATGATTATCAAAAGAGAATTGCAGTACATGCACACATATTTGCGCATTTAACAGGAGCACATTTTAAAAAGTTTGGCATCAGTAGTTTTGAACATTCACATTTATTATTATGAAACACCTGTGGGCTATTTATTAAAAAGCAAAGCTGCGAACCACCCTAATGTAATTATCGTTCCTTAATGAATATTAGACGAGTGCGGATTCCTGGGCGAACTGGTGTTTCCTATATTGCTTTAGACTTCCAGGTAAAACTCGGTTTATTCATATATCCTTATTTAACCTATTTAATAAATGTTGCGTGAACAGCTTCACAAACATGGCCAAATATACAGATTCTTTACCTCAATATTTGCACAGATGTATGCAAAGTATTTCAAATTGTTTGGTACTGCAATTGAACAATTTCAGACGAATTCGAGTTTGAGCTACATTTATAAGATGGTTCTCAGAGGTGCACTTTCCCAGTACAGCGTTATTGTCATGGTTCCCCACAGAAAAAAACACAGAATGTGGGAAAGTAGAAAGAACATTTATTACAAATTCACTGTTTATACAAAGCAGTGTTTATGGCTATGTTCCCTGCATTCTCTGTTTCACTGAGAGTCTAATATTACACTGGAATTCACTTGTCTTTACGAATCCATCTTTACACTTCCCTCTTAGGTACCTCTTTACAGTTCCACCTGAGTTGTGATTCCCACGCCAAGTTATCGTTTTTTATGCAGCACTAACAAGTTTCTAGGCCAATTGCAATCTGTCTTTTGGACAAACTTTAAATGGGATCTATAATTTCCTGCATGAAAAAAGGCGCTTGGAAACATTCAGAGATAAGCTTCGCAATTTACGTAGTACACAAGCAGGCACAAAATCAGGGCACGCTGAAGATTTCCCCGAGGTCATCTGAATGACTTGTTCCCTGCTGCCGCAGATGGAGGTATATATGTGAGGGGCCGTCACTTGGATTTCCCCACCTTGAAGAGCCATCTACAGAAAATTTCAGAAAAAGAACAAAATCCAGTGTACCATAAGCCCCTCAACCAAATCACAGGCATGTGAAGTACGAAAACTATATTGCACGAAAATGAAGACGGAGACCAGAGAATGAAATGAAAGGCCACACCAGAGAAGGAGTGATTTACGGCCTTTCAAATAATTTCACATCATTTCAGTAATCGTTACACAGAGTAATTTGGCCGCATTGTTCACAACAACGCGAAGCCACTATAGTCATATCGGCCAACCTTCCCGAATTTTAATCGTGCCGTGTTCCTGTTTATCTCGCGAAATGTTTCTGCATGCTCACCCAGAACAGGCAGAAACTTTGGGCTACGAGATAAACTGACATACGTTTGCAAAAGAGAAAGCAAAAACATTTCCGCGCCTTCATGTGGAATCACTACTACACGCAACAGAGCGAACGTCGCACTAAACCCAGGAAACGTGCTTTCACGATGCTGACGCCGTCTGCGTCACATTTTTGGCTGTACTTAAACATCCGCCTCCGCCCCCCCCCCCCCCCCTTGTACTGGCAGTTTCATTTTGAACGAGGATCCCACGTGGAAGCCGAAACGTTTTTCACTTCAGTAAGGTGTTCTTCTACCGGTGGTTTCTTCCTCGGCTATTCGTAAAAAGGAATCGACAACTTACATTTTTTCTTCGTTCAAATGTGTTGTGGGATAGGATACATCTAGAACTTGCACCGATCTTCAAGTGGCATTCCCGGGAGGTCTGTACCTGTAATGACTCAAAGGGTTACTTGGGTTAAAATTTAATAGGCTTTAGAGCTGGGCAGTTGGTATACATTCATAATGAAAGAAGACCTCAAACTTGACAAGACGAAGAAAAGAACACAGCACAAGCCCTCACTAACAACTGGAGCTTTCTTAAAGAGCTCTTTTCGAAAAAGAGTTCTTGTTGGCTCTGCAAAAACTGAAAAACTACAAAGCTCCATGCTGGGGAAATCGTTATGTGAATTCATAAAGTTCATGTAGTAACGAACTGATAGAAAGAGTCATTAAACATGAGGCGAAATAAGATACGAAATATAACATCATAACACTTGAAGTAAGGCCTCGCATTTTTACAAGTGAATCATACTTTTGTCTGCGCAGGCCTGGGTGCCATCTTTACAAAGAATATTTGAATGAATGAGTTTTAGTTATTGCATTTTCATACCGTTGTTTCCACGGAAATCAGACTTCATTTCAACTTGTGTCATACGCAGGGGAGTCCTGATTGTCAGCTCAAGGAACACTGCCTGCAAGAAAAACAATAGTGCTCATAAGTCATAGCATAGGTAGCCAGATGCAACCACACTTTTCCAACAGCCAGGAACCGATGAGGGTGCAGCACCCATTTTTACACCTGCACTTGTCTCTGTGTAATTCGTCACAATTTCTGTATCATCAAAAAACAACAACAATCAAGCAGCCTGCATGCTGGCTCATACATACCACCATTCTGTAAATCGCTTTACTGCACTACACTAGTATCACGCGAGACAACCATTTGCCCTGCAATACCACGCGAATAAATAAACGACTGATTTGTGCGAATGGGAATAATAAACCCACTTAACATGGTGACAATGCCCCGCTACCTCAAAATGACTAACACCAAATTTACCCACTCAAGGAAAAGAATGACAAAAATGAAGAATGTTGTAGATATAAAAACTTTTTATTGTGCGGTAAGGCAAACTTTCACAAAAAAAAGAGGCTTGTGCTGGACAGAAGTGAGTTTAGAAATTTCGGGCAGCATTTAGTGGACTACTTTTCTGCAGCACACACCTTGTGTTTATCCGGATGTATTACTACAAGACCAATAAACTAGACACCATTCCGAATATATGCAGCGAGAAAAATGAATATTTCCCGATGGCTGAAACAAAATGATAATACCCAGAGAATAGCGCGATAATATAAGACTTTATTGGGAAAAAAGTGCGCCCGATGCAGCCAACAGCGTAAACAAAACGCTCAACACATGACGAAGGCGCGCAGAGCAGAAAGCAGGTCACGAGCGCCGTTATCTGTTATAATGTACGGGCTTTCACGATCGTCCGCTCTAATCTGACGCAACGAACGCAAGCCCGTGATTTCATTCAATTGCCGTCGCGGGCAACAGAAAACGTCCAGCGAAGCAACCAGTCGGGTAACGAAAATCCCTCTCGAATGCTGCAATTTCAAATTGAAAAGCCCCCAGCGAAAAGATACATCCAATGAAAACACGGAAACCGTTACGGGAATATACTCACCGAGTTCGCTTTCACTGGCGCCGGGGCATTGGTCCAACATGCGAACTTGACGCTGGTCGTAGAAGAACGGGCCGTGTAGCGCTGCCAGTCACAAATGGGCTCGCCGCAGCCTCCGCGACTCACGCCGACAAATAAGTCTTGTAACAGCCATCCTCGCTTCATCGTAGGGGTATCACAGCGGTAAAAAGGCTCGAGTGGCGCGAAAACGCGGCCACCGGGCCTGCGGGCGCCGCCATTTCTCTATATCCCGTCATGCAACAGAGAAATCAACGGCCGCCTGGAGAGAAGGCGCGACGAGCATCTCTTATAGGTTACAGGGCGTTTTATAGGTTACAACGTAAAGGTTACATGACAGATTTTGTTGATGTAACCTATAAATCATTAATGTAACCTATAAACCGCTTTTAACTTCCCGCTTGTAACCCTTAGAATGGACTGGGATGAAGAAAACATCAAAATGGATCCATTGTAACCTTTATTTTATAGGTTACATCCCTTTAGAAGTTACATTATGGGTTACCAGGATTAGAGTGTAGGTAGAGCGGGCAGCAAATGGAAATGTAATCGATCCGATAATAACACAAGAATGGTGTACGATAACGCAACCAAATATCTGTCTCGAGTAAAGCGCAGCAAGAAACGGTTTCGTTTCGGTTGGTCAATGTTCCTGCGTTTTCATTTCGGTCATTGTGTTTTCATTTTGGTAGTCTTTGCTTTCCTTAAGGTCAAGCCCCCGCACGGGCCACCTCGAGTACTCTTGGTGCTGTTAATGGTTCCACAGCGCACCCCGAGCCCACACACTCACGCTGTAACCAACTGTGGTAATGAGTTGTAAGGTGAAGGGTAGAAACCACAAACGGTGGCCGTCGGAGCAGTGGTCAAGCTCCGGCGGATCGGCTCCCTATCTTTCTACCAGGTAGGGAGATCCGCGACCTCTTTGATCATCAGGGTAAAGTCAAAGAAGAAAGTACCCCCGGCCACCGACAACAAAAATTACCTGACCATGTAACGCCATGCTTTTTTACAGTATTCATTATTAACAGAACACATTTTGCTGTAATAATAGCTACTATACGAATAATTGGTCTATATCAATTCTGCAATACCAAAAATACACAATTCAATGATACAGCGATAAAACAAAAAAATGGGCATTTCATTTTTACCTTCAAAAAACATATTCCTGCAGTCTCCTACCTTCAAAGATGCTCATTATAGATTTTCTTCGAAAACTACGTGTTCGAACATTCTTTCAGCTGCTTTTGAAATAGCTGAATAGTGGGATCGACAGACAGATAAATATTTTTGCGTCTGAAATGCCTAAGCTTTGTTTCGCAAACATTTTCAAAAGAAAGGGGTGGGTATTTTTTCAACATACGCAGGAGCGGCAAATGCGACATCCGGGCAAAGATATGCCTCTTCAAATGGAGGCTTCTCGAGTAGGTCCCTCCGCCCCAGTGATGCCTGCCCAGCTGGCTGCCCATCTTGGAAGACGACGTAGCTCTGCACCATACAGACGGGTCGATGTCTGTGAAGAAGCCGAGGTGGGGCGGGCTCAAGTTTTTTTAAACTCCAATACGGCCTCTCCTTTCCGCATGCTTGCCTTATTGTATTATAGCGTGCTAGTGCATTGTTGCTGCTTGAGTTGTTGATAAACTATACTCTTCGGAGCAGTAGCTCCAAAAGGAAAGAAAAGAAAGGTCTGAAAAAAGGCATGAAGGGGAAACTGAACGAAAACAGGGGGCTAGAGCATTATTTGTAATCTCGCTTTCCATAGCAGAATGCCGCGATGGACGTTATGGTAGCAGTTCGTCTAATGATCGCTGCTACATCGTCGCTTGGCTGAGGTTGAGAGCTTGATGAAAACCGATAGAATTGCCTACTGAGGCAATATTATGCACAGTCATGAACAGATAAAATGCGGACAGAAAAGTATGAACCAGACCACACAAATAGCGGGAATTACTTCCATGCAGGTCAAATTAACGCGTGGCGCAATTACATTAACAGAGCGCGGAAATGTAGCTTTCCAACCGTATCAATAGCAAACAATTATTGGACCTCCGCGAAAAGTATTTTTAATTTCGTGGGTTCTGTTTCATATTTTCGTGTTCGCATTTCATTTGTCTGAGTGTACACATTGGCGGTGCTGTAACTTTAAAGAGAAAGGCCTCATAAGGGACAGTTTAGTTTTGCATTGGTTGTAACCACTGTATCTACATATACTGACAGGCACTCTCTCATCAGGCAGGAGGGTTTATTCGTGTGGTCACTGCTCCAGGAAGACAAAGCCAAAAATCGATGTTATAACGCTGCTCGCGCTGATAAGATGAAGATGATGTGATTATGATATCATGTACACACAGAATAGGGCGATTGTGCACATGCTGAGACGTAGTTCGCACCGCTGCTCAAAATACATTCAAAATTGATGACATCAGAAATTGGATTTTCCCAGAATTTATCACACCTACTGCTGGCCTCAACATGTTGTGTGCTTTTGAATAATTAGTTAAATATTACATTGTGCCAGCAACACCGTATTACCTACTGGCTGCAAAGCGCGGGAAAAGTAGTGCTAATTTAACGCTTTCAAAGACAGAAAGTTGGGTTAGTCGGTTATCTGACTGCATTTTACTAGCGAAAAAGAGACGCGGACGAAGAAGTTGTACACAGGACTAGCGAGTGTGCTGTGTACTTCTTCTTCGTCCGCGTCTTTATTTTTCGCCAGTAAAATGCTTTCAAAGACATTTACTCGTGAGTGACATGCCCTGCAGACAAGTGAAATTGGTGGTCGCGATATTCAGCATTGCAATTAAAGCAGCGCCAAATGAAACATTTCGTATTGCCACATTTCTGATTAGTGGTATCTACGTAAGCTCTCCATCGCATTTAGGTTTTATTTCGTATTTAAAGGTCTGAAAGGTTTCAGCAGAGATAAGCTTCCGGTTGAAAAATCCGAGGAATATTTATCTCCGTAAGACATTGAGAGTGAAAGAAATTAAAAAAAATAATCAAAGCACCACTCTTATTATAATGATTATTAAAGCTCGAAGCTTCTTTCATGCAAACTGAGTCAAATCAAAGTCGAAAATCCTGATTCAAAAATTCAAAAATCAAACTTCCAAAGGGCCTAACGGCGGCGCAACTAATCTGAAGGAAATGCTAAGCGTAGAGATGCAATGACGGAACTCTCAACATCATCATCAATTATATTACACCATAAAAGTTATTCCAGTGCTATACCTAGCGTTTTTTGCTTAACGACCCCCCATTCTTTAGGTCTCTGGTACGACTGATGTGCCTTCGTGTAAACCCATTGTGTAAACGTGGCTTTCCTGCACCACATTTTGCGTAAAAAAATCGCCATCAGTGAGGCCCAGAAAGAATTCCCTTTAAAAAGAGAGGCAGGTTAGGGCCCCAAATGCGCGGATTGGTGAGGGTACTATCGAATTCTGCAGACGCGAGGTTCCGTTCCCCGGTGGGTACAAGCCAGGAACTTCGTTCAAAATCTGGTGCCATCTACTTGTTCACATTCAACACTGAAGCTGTAATGTTCAGCTACTGTTAAAAGGAGCCAGCCCTCCGTTCAGCCTCTGTGGCCCCGCGGAAATGTTCTGGGTTTCGAAAAGAGTGGGCCTAACAATTTTTCACACATCTTTCTGTGTAAAAGCGTTTCCTTAATCATTTATGCTCGTTGTTTGGGCTCAAAAGCGTGGTTAGGTGCCACTTCTATGTGGTATGGGCAGGGATTTTGACGCGTTTAATGAATGTTCTGCAGGGCGCCAGAAATGCCAGTTTGTATCTACATACAAACAAAATGCGGCTATTCCAGACAGCCAAAGCAACCAACATCGGTCGTAATATTTCGCTTTCCCGAATTCCACTGATACGTAATCAACAGAAAGTGGTTATATATTCATGATGACCAAGTTTTGTGATCCAGGCTCGAGTGAAAATTTCACGTCCGTGTGCACATTTTTAGGCCCGTAGGAGGCACTTCTCCAACTTGTTGAGCCTGCACTCGTAACCAAAAAGCTAGTAAAAGGGTATTTACGGCTGTATTTACTGACTCCTTAAGAACTTTACTACCCCGCAGAACGGTACGTAGGCACTGCTACTAAGTATGGAACCTAAATAATATCGTTATTACAAAATTGCGCCCACCTCCCCGCGAGGAGAACCCTGTGTAGATGCGACGCATCGTGGGGTTCACTTGGTGTTTCCGTTGGATTGATTCTGAAATCGCGTGAAACGTGTCGGGAACGCGTATGAATATTATGTTTTATGATTATTATTATATTTTATTGGCCAATCTTGGTCGATCTCTCTAAGTGGATGCTTAGGGCTTCGCTGTCGCAACTACCTTTACTCCATCATTGTTGCTGCAAGTGGGAGCTTCTTTTCTTTTATTGCAAGTGTTTATCATTGCCCCATCATGCGTTGGATCAGTAGCTTCTTGACGTAGTTTGAATGAGTCAAGGATATAAGGCGCGTTCGTAGCATTTAATTCTGTCTCGGTTTTGTGGCGCAGTGGGGAGAGCACCATGTTCCTCGCGCTCCGCCCACAGGGTCATGGGATCGAAACCGGGCGCCGCTAACTATTATTTTTTATAGTGTAGGGGGAGGGGTGCGGACAACGCCGTATGGAGGGACAAGGCGAGTGAATGAGATGCAGTCGCATCTAGTATACTAGCGAAATATTGCGACTTATTGAACGTAACACCAGCACTTTGCCCACTCCACGTCACGGTTAAAAAATTTTTGTAACTCTACTGGCTGACCTGATATGCTCACACTAAAATGCATAATTCTAAAATTGTTGTTAAAATATGTAATTTTTTGGACGAGCCCACTGACTCTATCAGGGGACTTTCCGCCTATTGCCTCAGGTACCCCTGCCATACCTCCCTTCGTTGACTTAGTGCCGTGTTCGTGACGCACTGCCGCTCGGCCATAATTAATGTCATTTGCAAATGAGCGCAGTTGGATGGGAAAAACTTGCGTATAGAGAGAGAGAGGAGAGAGAGAGAGAGAGAGAGAGAGAGAGAGAGAGAGGAGAAGAGAGAGAGAGAGGGGAGAGAGTAAATTTTATTTGTCGAGCAGAGGCTGATGAATGGGCCCTCGCCCCGTGGAAGGCGTCCCTAGTCCGGGATGCCTTGACTTCGGCTGGCTGTCCTTGCTCGGGTGACCAGGCTGAGCTGAGTATCCGTGTCTGGGCTTGCCAGGGAAGCCCTCCACTGCTCTTAGGGTGAGGTTTGGAATTGGGGGCAAGTCCGGAGTACGTTGGCACTCCCATTCTATATGGTAGAGGGTGCCAGGCCTGGGACAGTGAGCACAGAGGGAAGGGTGTTGGGTGGGAAGATGAGGCGGGGCGGGTGGATGTGGGTAGGTATTCGTTTGGAACCGCCGCCAAGTTGTAGCTTCCTCTCTGGAGAGGCGCCAGTGTGGGTGGTGGGAGGCGACTGCGAGTTTTCCTGTAATGAACGAGAATCTCCGTGTATCCACTCGGTGGGTGGGGTTGATCTTGAGGGAGTAAAACATTGCCCACCGTCGGCAATGGCTCGATGTATCAGATCGCGAGCCGCGGCGTGAACCACTTCATTGCCAGGAATGGCGGCGTGTCCAGGAGCCAGTCAATGCGGATGTCAGGGGTCGTTGAGCAGTTTTTGAGGATGTGAAGGGCTGATGAAGAAAATTCGGCCAATCTGGTAGTTTCGGCAGGCTGTTTGCGAATCGGTGAGGATGGTGACAGGGTCAGGGCGGGAAAAGGCGGCCAGGGCAATGGCTATTTCTTCGGTGACATCGACTGAGCTTGTGGTAGTAGTGGCGGCATTCACGCATTGGCCAGTATGAGTAATTACACAGGCTACGTGGCCGGCGCGCCCAGGGTAGGTGGTAGCATCTGTATATAGGGCGGTGGGGTCTTCCCGTATCGCGCAGTCAGGGCTCGAGCACGGGCATCCCTGCGGCCAAGGTGGTAGTTGGCGTGTATATTGCGAGGGATTGGGCCACCCCGAATGCCATCTCGCAGGGCTAGAGGAATGCGTTGTTTTAGATGCGACGGCATCTCATTCACTCGCCTTGTCCCTTTATACGGCGTTGTCGTTGTCCTCACCGCGCGAGCTGCGCTCTCCGCCGCTCACCCCCTCTCCTCTCCGATAGCGAACACTCTCTCGCGAGGAGCATTGGATTGGATTCGATTGGCTTGGCTAGGGTTGGCTTGGATTGGATTGGATTGGATTTGGATTGGATTGGATTAAAGTGAATTGTGTTGCGTCATAGCCGCGCCACATTGCGTCATAGCCGCGGCAGGGGGTCATGCCACGTTCACACGATGGGAGAATCAACCTAACGGAAACAACACGGAACCCCCTATGCGTCGCATCTACACAGGGGTTCCCGCGAGGGGAGGTGGCAGTAATTTTTGTTCCCTCGGGGGTATCGGCGGAGTCCTAGGCTGTAAGGACCTGTCGACCTGTGGGAGTCAATTGCAGGCGCCGTCGTTGAGCTGAATGATGGGCTTCTTGCAGTTCTTCCCACGTGTTGTGAACTCCCAAAAAAACCCGCTCGCATCTTCCCACGGGGGGAACTCGAGTAAATGCGTCGCATCTACTAGAGTCAAGCAAAGCGTCACGTCAAGCGAAAGCCAAGCAAAGACGCCCTTGACTGAATTCCGAACGCTCGCTCCGCCGCTTATATACACACCGCCCGCGTTCGAGGGAGAGGAGTACGGGGGAGAGACGCGCATGCGCACACTTCCGTACACAAGCGTGCGAACTTTCCACGCACCCACCACGCCATTATCACGTGTACACGCCCTGCCGCTCCCACTACCCCTCGCGGGAACCCCTGTGTAGATGCGACGCATGGGCGGAGTGGCGAAGGGAGCGCGTTTTATAGCGCGCATAACGTTGAGGGGACTGCGTAAGCCGGTCCCAGTCGATGACGACGTTGGCGTACTTGTAAAGCGGCGTGGACTCTAGGTGTTTGAGCCAAGCGCGGATGTTGCTTCGCCGGAGAACGGCACACCGGTTATATGCGCAGCGCGCCCGAAGGAGAGGAAACCGCGGAAGAGAGAGTACTGCACATGCGCCGGCCCCAGCGCGTCTGCCGTGGCTATGACGCAATGTGCCGCGGCTATGACGCAACACAATCCAACACAATCCACTTTAATCCAATCCAATACAATCCTATCCAAATCCAATCCAATCCAAGCCAAGCCAAGCCAAGCCAAGCCAATCGAATCTATGCTAATCCAATCGAATCCAATCCAATGCCCATCGCGAGAGAGTGTATGCTAATCGCCTAGACGCGACGGCGCATGCGCAGTGAGCTTGTGGACGGCGCCCGACGCCGACGCGGGACATCGTGCGACTAACAAATGCTCTGCATTTAAAACGAGTAGTTTGTTGGTCGCAGTAGCAGTGTGGAGGCGAAGTGCAGTTTTGAACGCTTGGCGAATCATGGTGTTGAGCCTAGCCTTGTCGTTTGTTTTGCGAGCGAGGTACGGGGTTCCGTACGTAATGCGGCTCATAGCAAAGCTTCCCGTATTCTTAGTGTATTTTGCTCTTAAGGCCTTGACGGCGGGGGAGTATGCGTTGCAGAAGGTGCATCAATTTGACAGGGTTTTATGTAGCGGGGAAATGGTATGAAGTCCAGAGCCGTTTTTGGGTATTGTGAGACCCAACACTCGCAGGTGCGGGACGCTGGGATTGCCGTTCTCCAATGGTGAGCTGAGGTTCAGGTATACCTCGAGCAGGTTTGTGAGAAGGCCGAGAGGGGAGTGTCAGCAAAGCCGATTTTTTCGGGTGAGCACTGGAGGCCTCTTGTCTGGAGGTAGTGAAGGGTAAAGGTAACCGCTTGCTGCAAGGCACCTTGCTATTCTTCAATGGGGTCAGTAGGCGTTCAGACGGTTAGGTCATCCGCGTATAACGCGTGTTTAATGTGGGGAATTGACTGCATATTCAGTGGGAGGTCCTTCACAGCGATGCTAAATAACAGTGGCGGGATGACCGAGCCTTGCGGGGTACCTTCGCTTGAATCGTGAAAGTGGACGAGTCGAAGATACCCAAGACCAAGTGTCCGCTGTACTGTCTGTTAAGAAGGCCCTGACGTGCGCTCTCCACATCTGAGAGATGCGAGTCCTGCAAGTATTTGGCCGATTGGGAAACGTTGTCGAAAAGCACCCTTGATGTTCAGGGTGAGTAATGCAACGCTTGTGAGTGACGTAAGGCGATCAATAATGTCCGACTCAAGTTGGATTAAAATATCTTGCGTGGACAGGTGGATCGAAAGCCAAACATTGTCATCGGGAACGGATCATTATCCTGTGTGCTACCAAGCGGTTATGTACTATATGTTCATGCAGTTTCCCAGCACACGATGTCAGGGATATGGGGCGAAGGTTCAGTCAATCGGTTTCTTCGGCTTCGGGTAAGAGTAATATCTACGTGCCGCCAGAGTTGTGGTAGAGTACCCGCATTCCATTGTACTCTAACAAAGCTTCAAGACTGGCCGAATCGAGATTGGCGCAGGTATTTGTTCTGGATGCGGTCTTTACCCGGTGTTGTATTGCGTGTAAGGTTTACGCACGACTGCCTCAATTTCTGGAGGGGTGAATGGCGCATCCAGGCCAGCGTTTGGGGGGCCAGTGTAAGGAGTGCGGTGCAAGGACGGGTCCCCGCGTGGTCATGCCCATGGTTTCTTTAGCTACTCTGGAAGTTCTTGTTCCGTGCCGAAATAGTTTTGTATGAAGCGGCCAGTTGGTGGGCCAGTGCTGTTTTGGTTTCGTTATTGCCCATTAACGATCTGAGGAGATTCCAGGTTCGTCGCGCGCCTAGCGTTCCTTGAAGCTTCTTACAAAATTGAGCCCAATTTTGCTGGCTAAGATGCTGGGTAATCAGCAGCCTCCTTTGCCAACTTAGCGATCCGAATGAGGAGCCGCCGATTGGTCTTCTGAGTTTTCCATCGCTTTATTAGACCACGGTGGGCAGCTCAAAGATAATCGAGGTATCTACCTCCGGGGTGTCCGGATTTAGCGGGATATATTTTGTGTGCTTCCGTGCTGTGCCCAGGATGGCAGCGGGCCATTCTTCGGTGTTATAAATAGGATCGGCAGAGATGTCGTGACGAAACTGTGTCGAATCCGTTAACTTTATTTTTTATGGGATTTCTGACCACCCTATTGATATCTGGACAGAAAGTGAGTTGAAGATACGTTCGCTGCTCGCTGATAGTTTCCAACTTCAGCTTCCTGATGAAGCCGTTTCCCGAGCCCATAGGTTAGGCACTTACGTCCCTAATAAATTCCGACCCATTATCGGGAAGTTTGCTTCGTCTAAGACGAAAGATAAAATCCTGTCCCAGCGATCGAAATTAAAGGGCAGTAGCGTCACAATACAGGAAGACTTTGGAAAGCGACGTGGCAAACCTGCAAAAAGCTTATTGGTACGGAAAGTCAACTGGGCAGGATTTTACCTTGCGGTACAATAAATTGCATATAAACAAAAAAGTCTACGTACACTGTCCGCAAAACAATAGCATTTGCGAAATCGAGCAACCTAGCCAAATAGCACTATCAGCTCACCCATCCCCGACCTACCACGTAGTTCAACTTTTACATAGCCACCACCGGCCACGCAGGCGAATTCCAAGCGCGGTTTCTCCTTTATCTACACAAACATACGAAGCGTCCCCAAGAAACGTGAGGGCTTATCTGTTCTAATTGACTCGTCCTCTCCTGACGTGATAGTCGTAACCGAAACGTGGCTATCCAGTAAAATGAGCAATTCCGAACTATTTGCTTGCCAGAAGGATTACACAGTTTACCGAAAAGACCGCCCTGATCGTTCAGGTGGTTAAATTTTGATTGCCGTACCGGATGAAATTCGTTCCCATGCCGCTCCCGTGGTGTCAAATATGGAATTCATGTGTACTTGCATTCGCCTTGATCACAAGAATACGTTGTTTTGCCCATGCTACCGCCCACCTAACGCATCACCATCCTTCTGTGATGAACTGCATGATTGCTGCAGCAAAGGTGTAGTTAGGTTACCGAAATCCCCAGTATTCTTATCGGGAGATTTTAATTACCCTGCCGTTTCGTGGAACGAACCTTTTTTGTTGCCAAATGTAACTCATCCGAGTGCCTCGCCTTTATTGATGTCTGCTCCACTTTTAACTTGTGTCAGCTCATAAAAGAACCAACTCGCGTTACGAAATCCTCGGCCAACATACTTGACCTTCTACTCACCACAACCCCGAATGCTGTTTCGTCATTAACACTTGTACCAGGTTTAAGCGATCACACACTGTTGTTCATTTCACAATTAAATCGCTTTTATGTTGTCAATCTACGCAGCCTAAAACAATTCGAGATTACAGCAGAGCTGATTTCGAATCGATAATTAGTGCCTTAGAACTATGTCTTGCTTCATTCCTTCCTGAATTCTGGGAGCGTTCTGTGCGTGAAAATTGGCGGTACTTTCTACAGTTGATGGCTTGATAGACGAACGTATCCAGCTTCGCAGATTGTCCTGTGATAAACCGTCGTCATGGTTTACTCAAACCTTGAAGCGATTACTAAACAAAAAGAAAATGATATTTCGCAAATACAAGCAAAATAAAACTGCTGACGGATGGTCTTCCTACATACGCTATGCGCAGGAGTACAAAACGGCTCTTAAGAGTGCAAAACATACTTTTTTTTTCACCAGACACTTCCGGCATTGGTATCTAGAAATTCACGCAAATTTTGGAACTTTGTGAACATGCGTAGTAGAAAGCCCGTGACTTTGCAAACCAAAAATCGCGTTTTCGTACCTCATGAGAAATCATGTGCTCTTTTGAATAATGGGTTCGCTTTATCATTAACTAACAACGCACCGACATCTTTTCCTGTTATGCCTGGTACAAATTTTCAACAAATGGAGCCCATATCAATTGACTCGGCTAGGATACGCAAATTGATTAGAAACGCAAAAATTTCATATTCGGCAGGAATTGACGGTTTAAATTACAATTTCCTGAAAAGCACTGACGAGTTATCATCTATTATCTTGGCTCTTATTTTCACCAGTCATTACAGAGCGCCATTCTGCCCGATGACTGGAAGGTCGGCAAGGTGGTTCCGGTACCAGAGGCTGGTGACATTATTTGTCCATTCAACTACCGACCTATATCTCTAACCTCGATACCTTGCAAACTATTGGAGCACATAATTTATTCTCACCTTGTTAACTCCTAGAGTCTAATTCATTTTTCGCAGCCAATCAGCACGGTTTTCGAAAAAATTACTCATGCGAAACCCAATTGGTAGCTTTTACTAATGATTTGTCAAGAGTGTAAGATGATTTCTCTGTTATTGACTGCATCTTCTTGATTTCGTTAAAACGTTTGATACTGTGTCTAACAGCTTACTGCTTTTTAAACTCCGTAAGCTCAATATTGACCCAAATGTACTGAAATGGATTAAATCCTTCTTAACTGATCGCACACAGTACGTAAGTGTTAATAACCATGACTCTAATATTTGCCCTGTAAACTCAGGTGTTCCCCAGGGATCTGTGCTTGGCTCACTCCTTTTTTTAATATACATTAATGATATTTCTAATACCGTCGTCTCTGCTATCAGACTCTTCGCTGACGATTGTGTAGTTTATAGGGAAATCTCCAACACATCTGACATTTCTATTTTGCAGAATAATCTCGATAACGTCAGTGCTTGGTGTGACACATGGCTGATGAAATTAAATGTCGGTAAATGTAAGACAATGCGTATAACCAAATCCGAAACAAAAGTAGAACTGCCCACATATAGTCTGAATGGTTCCCCGCTTGACCCCGCTAACCCATACAAATATCTTGGCGTTCACATGTACAGTGACCTTTCTTGGCGCACACATATAGAGTACATTACTAACAAGGCTAACAGCATGCTCGGCTTTATTCGGCGTAACTTTGCCTCAGCACCAATCTCGTTAAAACGTCTACGATATAAAGCCCTCGTTCGATCAAAAATGAAATACGCTTCTTGCGTCTTGGATCCGCATACTAAAAACCTCATCACTGAACTCGAATCTATTCAAAACCGTGCGGCTCGTTTTGTGCTATGCCATTATTCCAAAACAGCAAGTGTCACTCATATGAAACTAACATTGAACCTTCCTGATCTTGCTAAAAGGCGAGCTATTTCCCGTTTGTGTTTGTTCCATAAAATATTTCTTAACAACAAATATCTTTAAAACATGCACTTTTTAAGTACCATCGTATGTCTCGCACCGGACTGATCATTAGTTCTAGGTTGGAGTACCCATGTGCAAATCAAATCTATTTTTACTCGTTCGTCCCCAAAACCAGCTCCGAATGGAATCACCTTCCCGCCTCCATCATCACTATCCCCGACCCAGCTCATTTCAAGTCCGCGGTGTGCGACTTCTTGTAATTTTTGTTACTAATATTATATGCTGTATTGGTTTTTATTCCTGTAAAAATGCCACTCCTCTCTGTAACGCCTTGCAGCCCTGAGAGTAAATAAATGCAATTGAAAAAAAAAACCGTGCAGTGCCAAGAAGAGTTTTTATAGCTTTAAGGCAGCAGCAGGCTGATGTAAGGCAGCAGCAGGCTGATGATGTGATCACTCCCTAGTGTGTCTGGCAGGCATGTCCTGATTGGGTCCGTAACATCATAAGTCATAGACAAGTCAGGCGAAGAGTCACGAGATACGCTGTTGCCAATACGGGTGCTTGTGCCGGGAATATGGCGTAGGTAAAGGTTGTTTTGCCGTATGGCTTCGTAAACCTGCGTGTCCTTCGTGGTGTCTTTGGGGTAACCCCAGGTGGTAGGGGGGGCATTAAAATCACCTAGAATTACTAGCGCATGGACTTTGGTGCGTTGCCGCACAATATGAATAAGTAAACAACATATTTTAGTAAGCGCTTCACCGGCAGACGCTTTAGCAACAGCTTAAATTGCGCGGAAAGAGCTTACACACCTTTACTGCTCTTTTTGGCGCACTTTAAGCACAGTTGCAGCAATGTATTGAACACAATTGAACAGGGTAGCGAGTCTAGCGGTTTTCTTTTCTACAACTCTATTGGGATGGTTTCCTATGAATATATAAATGATTAAAAATTACAAGCCTGTAAAAATATTGTAATGCAACTGACGCTTTAGTATTCTATTTTGTGTGTGCATCCCCACCGAGTGTCTGATGTCTCCATAATACATTTGCTGACCGAATGCAGTCGAATGAGTTCCGCAAAATCATAAGGTCGATAATGTCACTTTGATCGAGTGTCAGTATATTTTCTCCTGTGGCAGCAATCAAATGTTATGTTGAACGGATGACATTCGATGGGAATGCATTAACTTTGCCGTGTGGCAGAGGTGTAGGTTTTATTAGATGTCCTCGTATATCTCGTTACTTTTCTTTCTCAATTTATTTGTGTCCTAAGTGTGATATGAGCGTGTTGAATGTGTCTCTGTGTCGTGCTGATAGCTCAGCCGATCCACATTGTACCGCGTAGCAGTGCTGTTCTCACCCTTTCTTTGGGGTGTTCACAAATACACCGTATTTCATACCTCCTTTTTTTAGTTAAAGGTGCGTGCCATGTGACGCGATTCTTAAACCCTCTTTGACCAAAAATGTGTTAAAAAGTTCAGTTTGTACACACTAGAAGAATGTCGCTCTATTTACGACGTTATGCATGGCCAGTTAGTAAAATCGTGTAGCTCATGAGAGTGCTATTCAGTAGGGCATTCCGGCTAAGGAAGCGGTGCTTACCACCTCCCGCAGTTAGAAAACTTACTAGTGCCACATTTACTACCTCCAGCTACCAAGTACCTAGTGGATGCTATGACAAGTGACTAGGTAGTGTCCTGTTAGTAGATGCTACAAGCTTTTTTTAGAGCGCACGGATATACTTTCCGGAGTTGTTTAGCGGCTAAGACTAAAAGTGTAAAAAAAAAATGAGGAGATAGAGTGTTACTCCACGGCTTTTTATGAATCCTGGTCATGCCATTCACTCCTCACCTCTCATGGAAGATATTTTTAGCTGACCTTAAGAACACGAACCCCCTTTTTGTACGCGATGATGCATGAATAACGTCGTCCTTATCAGAATTTAATCTCTCGTAATCGGGAAACAACTGATCTTTTCTAATGCAACGCATGAAAACGAGAAGCGCTGTGGAGGTGAGTCTGGACAATCGCAAGTCACAGAGAACAGGCGGAGCTGCCTTGGTCAATTATGGGAAATATGAATGATGGAACAAAGCGCGAAAGTAACAGCAAGGGAGGAATAAACAAAACACGACAGCACGCCTCCGGTCTTACTTTTCTCTCCCTGTTTAGTCGTCCCTTTAACTGTGTTTAATGATGGAATTATACCAACCTACCCAACTTTCCATGTCGCAGCAAAGGGAATGTAGAAAAAAATACACCCTTTGCTTTGTACTTGGAACGACTTTAGCATACCATTGAGCAGTAACGTCAGTAAAGTGCAGAAATCGCACCGAGTAAAGTGTTTGTCTACGTCAGCAGGCTAAAAAATTGCCGCGTGTCGGCTTGCTTCACTCGAAATGTCGAAAGACGATATTCTTCTGACCTCGCAGCCTCCTCCCTACTCTCCTATGTTACACATCAGTCTCTTTCCTTCCCATTCGCAGAACTCTCATACTGAATTTGATGGTGGTTGTTCAGTGCAATCTAAAGTTCGTACTCACGCTAGAATACGTACGCTGCTGAGGCTGTAGCAAACGCGAACGGCGACTCCAAAACACAACACGAACGAGAAGGAGCAAACAACAAACTGTTTATCTTTTCTTGCGCCTCCTGCCTCTGCCCGCAAAAGTAATTAAAAAAGAAGAAAGTGAAGAGCGGAAAGAACTGGGAAAACTTCCACTAAGTCACGCAAGGCCTTAACCGTAGCGAAGCTGCATACAGGATTTCGACAAGCTTTTATAGCTTTTATAGAAGTTTGAAATTTTTTATTTACCTGTTCTGTGGTCGTTTTGAACTATCTAGTAGTAGTCTTCATCACATTCATTCACATAATCGTTATCCTGATGGCAACGTCTTCGTGGTCGCGACGGGGCACGCGCTCACGAGCAAAATGGCGATCACTCGTGAGTGCGTGCCCCGTCGTGACCACAGGTGGCATATTAAATAAAAGCGCAGAAAACGCGGGACAAAGAGAACTGCACAGGACGAGCTTAAGCGCTCGTCCTGTGCAGTTCTTCTTTGTCCCGCGTTTTTCTGCGCTTTTATTTAGTATGTCTCCATACGACTTGCCCACTCGTCGGTGCTCCTAAGATCAAAAGGTGGCGGTGCGGTGGAGGTTGGTAGAGTGAACTAGAACACTTTTCTAGTTCACTCTAGTGGAGGTGGTGGTGTTGGTGTTAAAGCCAATGCGCTGGCCGGAGCCGGTCGGCGCTCCCAACTGGGCACGCGGTCACCAGCGCTCGCCATTTTCTCGGTATATTTAATGAGTTACGCGGTACGCGCAACACATTACGGCAAGCTACAATAACTCCGCTGTTAAAGAACCAAAAAGCAGAACACGCACCTTATAGACGGCTTAACTATGCAAGTGGACTGCGCAGTAGCTCAATCTCAAAATTTATCGCGCGCACAATTAAAAGGCCAG